>CM050911.1:45176514-45461690 GCA_027742785.1 Vigna reflexopilosa | reverse complement strand
CACAAGGACTAAGAAAACACACATAACACTGCTCAAAGCAGCCTTTGCTGAACTCAAAACAACCACCAACATGATGTTTCCACGTTGCAGGTTGTTAGAATAATTACTGATAGGTATCATCATTTAGGCTAGTCTACTAAATCATTAATGAATTGTACCTAGTTCTATACCTAGAAGTCTATTGCAGACTCTTGGTGTTCCATGTACTCTTATGTTTTCATTATAAATAGAAGAAAATGAGAGAGATCATATGAGCCCTCAAGAATATATTTTTATCAGTTTTAAATCTCAAATCAGGTATAATCCTCAAGTATATCATTACAACAAAACAAAATACTGCATAAAAGAATTCTAAACCAGAAAGGAATATTTACAGGTTTGCAGCTGCTGTTCCCGCATTCAGTTTCACACTAAAGACAACAGAAATATATCCTACACTAGTATCAACACATGCTCATAAAATTTCTCATCAAAAACCACTTCTAGTCTGGCCAAACAGCAAGCATAATTCGACAAATAAACCACCAAAGACAACAGAAAACTATAAGCATCACAACACCATGAACATGGACATTCACTCATGCATATCACGCATTTAAACACATAAACCAGAGACCAAAGTCAGCTCCCTTTACCTACACATGTAATATTAATACTTAACATAACAATGTACACTTATACCCAAACCTAAGTACACTAGCAAGCAGACATGTCCATCACCCCAGCATGCCCGTCCGTCAACCACATAACTTGGATACATCACAACCATCCCAGCATGCTTCACCATCAACTAAGAGTCATTGATAATCAATTATCACTTAAGATAATGGATTATTCCTTCTAAGAACTGATTTAGACATAAGAAACATCCTTCTTACCACTAATCCACGAGAATCCAACTGCTTGGGAATTCTTGGCACCTAGTTTAACTACATAGGCGTATGAAAAAGGGTCTTAGGCACTTGTAATACACACCAATCACATGAATTAGTCACCACAGCAACCAAATAAGTGAAAATCACTCTAACACAAGGAGAACACATTTCATATACATTTACAACATCCACAATCTGATATTTAAACGTTTAAAACACACAAACACCGTAACTGAGAACAATAACCAGTGCTCCAAGGTAACAACCATTCTTATATACTGCAAATACAGACATAACTATTTGAACGTCAAACGAAATAATCGAGTACCAAGACAACACCCATATATTGGAGATAAACCCATATTGTGTTGCATAACAGAATACACATTATAAGCATGAATTTAGACTAGGTAAGTTTTCTAATACCTGGTTCGATACATTCTCACAATTAAACCCTTGACCCGAAAACCCTAATCTCGTACTGCTCGTGCACCGAACTCACGTTCTCCGCGATCTCTCTTTCTCCTTCGTCCTCCTCGCTTTGTTCCTAATTAGACTTTCTCCCAAGTTTGCCCGAAAACTCCAGAATCCCGACGAATCTCCTTCTCTTTCTCAAGAAATCGCGCCCCCTATGCCTATCACGTTTTGGTTTCTATAACTCGATCTCTCCCCCTCTCAAACTGACGCCGTGGAATCTGGCCGTAGGATTTTCGTTTTGTTATAAAACTAAAAAATAAATCCAAAACAGAGGTAAGAGAAGAAGAAAAGGAAGAATTCTTAACTCTCGCGACTTCTCTGTCAAAGCTAAACTTATAAAAAAGTAATACTAAGTTAGCCAAATATACGTCATTTAACAAATATTTAAACTATTATTTCTGGCACACATTACAACTTTATATTTAAAACAATCAATATTTTGTATGACACTTGATCTACCACAACATGTTCCTATTAAACTACCCACATTATACTAATCAAAATAAACTTAATTTCATTAACCAAAATATTTTAATTACTAACTTATAACTAGACTTAGATTAAAATCTTCAAAACTTACAAAAGAATTATGAGTTGGTCAAAAGAAGAACAATTAATATAACACGTAAATAAACTCAAAGAAGATAGGATGTATGAATGAATCGAGAAAGAGAGAATGATTCAACCGAGAAAAAAAAAAGATACGTGAATAATGTGAAAAAATTAAAATTAAAACATTTTATGACAAATATATTATGGCAAGTCTTTTTAGACTTATTATAATAAGTTTTGAACAGTCATTATTTTGTCATTAAGTACAACTTATTATTATGATAGGTGATAAATTAATAATTATATTGACTTATTATAATATGTGTTTTATTAAAATTAAAATTAAAACTTATGACAAATGATTTATTAACCGTCATAATAAAAATATATTATGATAAGTCTTTTTAGATTTATTATAATAAGTTTTGAAAATATAATTTTGTCACTAAGTACAACTTATTATGATAGGAGATAAACTAATAGTTATATTGATTTATTATAATATGTCTTTTTCAACAGAATAAAAAAATTTATCTTTCGTTTCAATTATTTGAATTAAATATTTTTTTTTTAACTTTTGTAATACGTGGAAGATTGTTATAATATATTATAAAAGTTAAATGTTGATTAAACGTTTGTTTCAAAAAGTTAATTTTTATTAATGGACAACAGAAAAAAAAAATTGAGCAATGTTCAATTCCTTTAAAGTGTTGCAACTAAAAAGAAAAATTTATTGATTTTTATTTTCTTTTAATAATTTTATTTTCTCCTAATTTTATAAAGGGTTAAATATGTTTTTGATCCCTATACTTTAGGGCGATTTTGGGTTTAGTCCTTCCTAAGGTATAATTTAGTCCTTCAACTTCAGAAAACTCTGGTTTTAGTCATTTTTATCAATTTCTTTTAACTTTATTTGTTGTTTCAAACATTCGTTATAGCATTTGGAACAACAAATAAAGTTTAAAAAAATTGGTAAAAAAGACTAAAACCAAAAGTTGAAGGACTAAATTGTAGAGGAACTAAACCAAAATCGCCACTAAAAACATATTTAAACCTTTTATAAATAAAGAGTTTTTCCTCCCTTAAGACACACCAAAATCAGCATTTCTCGTTCTCGTGGTGTTTTGTCAACTTTTTATAACAATCTTTTTAAAATATTCTCTTATAACAAATATTAGTATTATTACAAAAATATCACTATTTATTTATTTATTATGAGAGATAAATTTAACTTCTTATAAGTCATAAAAAAAAGTATTTTTCTACTAAAAAATATCTCTGAGGAAAGTTGAGAAAAACTTTAACTACCACATAAGATTTTGTGACGCAAAAACTTAATTGAAAGATTTTGGATAAACACACAAAAAACCAAACTTATTTCCCCCAACAAATAATTCAACTTACAAATATACAATAATTGAACAACCATTTCTTTTTGGACAACGTGATGCTAAAGAAGGCTAAAAACAAAGACAACAAATTCCATTTCATACGCCATTACGACATCTTTGCCACCACATTTTGGCGCGTAACAGTGACCCATTAAGAAATAATTTCCAATCAAAAAGCTACTTTGTGGGCAAAAGAAGTGGATGGTTGAAAAAATGAACACGTATTGTTGTTTAGTGGAGTTAATGCTTTATTTAAATTTAAATTTGATGATATGGAGATTAAATTAAGAGAGTAAAATCAATAGAAAATAAGATGCTAAAAGAAAATTAATAAAAGGTATAGTATATTTATGTATTACTAATATATAAATTTAATTTCATTTATTAACTAATTATTATTTATAATAAAAATACAAAAAAGAAGAAACTATTAACTATATACTCTATTATATTAAAAATATAATTGATTATTAACGTCTACATAAATAGTAATAAAATATTTACAATATTTTGAATGCAATAAAATAAGGACAATTCGTAATATAATGATTCTAATAAAAAATATTCCTTTCTTATAACTATTATTTAGCCTTAAGATGTAATTAATTATATTTAATATATATATATATATATATATATATATATATATATATATATTAATAAATATTTTATTAATATTTACTACATATTATTTTAATTTCTTTCACTTTTGCAAAAAATTTAGATAGATAAAATTAAATATTTTGTTTAATATCCTATTATTTATAACTCTTGATTTTAACTATTAATAATATAAATTGTTATTTATGGTGTAATATTACAGTAATTATTGTAATCATTCATTAGCATTAGCTTATGATAGTATTTATTTTTATTAGCAAAATTATATGTTACTATTTATTCTAAGTTACTTTTTGTACTTATTTTTTTGTACAAAATTTAATATCTTTTTGTATTTTGGTATCAGAGCTTTTGATCCATAACCTCAACAATCACATTGTCCAGTGCAGCCAAAAAAAAAAGACATCTCATTTATAATATCTGTCAAGTTAGACAGAGACAATTAACCACTATAGAAATCTATAGTATTACTAGTGACCAGAGGCTGCAAACTTGATGGCTATATGCTAAGAACAATAGAATGTCATGACCAATTCATTGTATTCATTGTTGCGGATAACATGACAACAAAAGTTAATCCTTGTTCTAAGGATTGGCAAGCCCAAGATCAAGCCATTTTAGGATGGTTGATGAATTTGATGTCAATTGACATTACAACTCAATTGCTTCATTGTGAAACATCTAAATAACTTTGGGATGAAGGTCAAAGCCTATTTTGTGTACACACTAGATCTAGAATCGTTTATCTTAAATTTGAATTTCATAACACACGGAAAGGAGTCATGAAGATGAAGAAATATCTTAGCAAGATGAAAAAACCTTGCTAATAAGTTAAATCTAGCAAGTTCACCAATTTCTAACTCTGATTTAGTGATTCAGACACTAAATGGTTTGGATTCTGATGAAACTATCTGATCAGATTAACATCAGTTGGGTTGAATTGCAAACCCAATTGTTAACCTTTGAAAGTTGATTAAATCAACTCAATAATTTTAGCAACCTTAATTGAATGCCTTTGCAAACTTTGCTGCCAAGAATGAGTATAGAGGCAACAGATTTGGATCCTAAAGTGATTGGAGAGGTTTCTATTTTAGAAGAACGAGAGGTAACAAAGGAAGAGGTGGGATGTTTAAACTAATATGTCAGGTATGTAGAAGGATTGGCCACATTACTATACAATTATTACTGATTTGATAAGTCCTATCTAGGAAAACTTCCTCTGTTGACAATGAAAAACAAGGAACACACAGTGCATTTATAGCCTCACTTTATCAAGGTCAAGATCATGGATTGTATTTTGACATTGGAGCCAGCAACCATGTGACTCACTAAAGTGACAAAATTCAGGAACTTAGTGAAAGTAATGGTAAGATACTAATGAAATTTTAGATTTAATTCATAGTGATGTTTGGGGTTTTACTCTAATTCTGTCTCCATCTGGGTTCAAATATTATGTTCATTTTATTGATGAATTTAGTAAGTTCACATGGATTTTTCCTTAAAAGCAAAAATTAGAAACTATACATGCCTTCACCCTTTTCAAAGGTATGGTTGAAAATCAGTTTAAGAGAAAAATTAAAGTCATTTAATGTGATGGCGATGGTGAATTTAAACTTGTTCTAAGGATTGCCTCAGAATCAGGAATTATATTTAGAATATCTTGTCTCTACACCTCTCAACAAATTAACAAGGCTGGGAGAAAACACAGACATGTTGCTCAACTTTGCCTAACCTTGTTAGCACAAGCAAAAATGCCCCTACAATACTAGTGGGAAGCCTTCTTAACTGTTGTTACTTAATCAATAAACTAGCATCATCAATAAATCCAAACAAAAGCCCATACTCATTTTTTACAAGAAAGAACCTGACTATGGAAACTTAAAACCTTTTGGTTGTGCCTATTATCCTTATCTCAAATTGTACAATCAAAATAAGCTTCAGTTTCATACAACAAGGTGCGTGTTTCTTAGTTACAGTAATTCACACAAAGGATACAAATGCATTAACTCTCATGAGAGAATTTTCATCTCGAGACATGTGACTTTTAATGAGAATCACATTTTCCTTTTCATGAAGGTTTCATTGAAACAATAAATTCTTTAAAGGAATTAATTGAACCTATGTCAGTTTTCCTTCCTAATTACTCTGCAGGTACCATTATTAATAATACTCTTGAACCAGACAATAATACTTCAAGTCATTAAGAAGAAATCACAAGTGATAGTCCTACCAACACTGGTACAAATGAAGCAGATCATGATGAATCTTTTACTGATAATAATACATCAAAGTAGTAAAAAAGAAGGTTCAACATCAGCAATGTCAGTAGAAAACAATAGTCAAACTGAAAATAAAAGCAATCAATCAACACCAACATTCATTAGATGGTGAGTAGAAGCAAAGCTGGAATTTATAAGCTTAAGCAACCATATATAGGATTGACAGAGGTTCATGAAGATGAAAAAGAACCAGGAAATGTTAAGGAAGCCCTAATCAAGCCAGAATGAAAAATAAAACCATGGACGTTGAATTTAAGGGTCTAATGTCTAATCAAACTAGGACATTAATGTCATTCAAGGGTCAAGAAAACATCATAGACTCAAAATGGATCTTTAAAACCAAATATAAAGTAGATGGTTCAATCGAGAAAAGAACATCAAGATTCTGTCAAGAATTGTGCTCAAAGGTTGTTGATCATATCTGCACTGTTTAAGTGTCTGCTGTGAAGATTAACTTTATCTTTTTCTATCCATAGATTGTGGTTTCCCTGTGCATGTTGTCAGGAAGAAGAACATGTGGTTGTTGTTTCTTTGAGAAGGGTCTCAAAGGAGTACTTTAGAAAGAGGATTGTTTTTTCTATATTGTGTTGTTCCTATATTAGATTTGTGAGTTGGAGAAGAGATTACATTGAGAGTTGGTCTCTGTACGTCTTGTTATATAACTCAATCTTTCTAGTGAAAGGTCTTTCAATCTCAGGTTGATTGAAAGGGACTGAATGTAGGCATTGAAGTTGAACCAGTATAAAAATCATTGTGTTTGTTTCTTATCCCTTGACTCTTTACTCCATTACAATATTTGGTTGCTTGTGTTTAAAGAAAGTGCAAAAGATTTCCAAAAGATTTCAAAAAGAACATATTTATAATAATAATCAATTCATCCCCCCTCCTTCTTGGTTAGAGAAATAAGGCCTAACTATTCTAATAGTTTGTGTAGTAACTTGTTTATTGTATGAAAAATTGGTGAATGTCTTATTCGATTCTAGAATCACACATTCTTTTGTGTCATTGGATTATGCAAAAGATCTTAGGTTACTGGTGAGTGATATGCATTGTGAACTAGTGGTTTCTACACCAACATCATGTCAAGTCTTAATCAATTCAGTCTGCGTTGAATGCCCGATCGTGGCTGTAGGATGCAAGTTCAGAGTGAATTTGATATGCATGCCTCTTTAAGATGTAGAAGCCATTCTTATGATGGATTGGTTGATTACCAATTACTTTTTAATCTTTTGAGGGCAACAAAAGATTGTTTTTCCAAATGTTGATGGTGTAGAATTGGGCTCATCTAAAAAGCTTCTCATGGAAGTAACAAATGGAGCATATTATTTTATGATCATGACTGAAGAGAAAAAGAAGAGTTTTGAAGAACATATCATGGGCATATCAATGGTCAAAGAGTATGTTGATGTCCTTCTAGATAAATATTTGGGTTACCATCGAGTAGAGAAGTGAATTTTTTTCTATCGATTTAATTACAGGAACAGGTCCAATATACTTTGTTCCGTATCAAATGGCATTTACGGAGTTAGCTGAATTGAAAAAGCAAATCAAAGACTTATTGGAAAAATAATTTATTAGAGCAAGTGTTTCACCATAGAGAGCTCTATTACTATTAGTCAAGAAAAAAGATGAAAGTTCTAAATTATGTGTGGATTAAGTTGAATAAATTGACAATTAATAATAAGTAATTGTTACTAAGAATTGATGATTTGATAAACCATTTCAGTGGAGCTTCTAAAAAACTTAAAGAAAAGTTTTTCATCTTAGATAAAGACTCTAACTACCTATAACATGACATCATATAAAATACTTTATTTGTTCAATAATAATAACTAAAATGGATAACAACAAATAAAAAAAAATTAAAATAAATAAACAAAACAAGAAAAATTAATTTTAAAAAAATAAAAAATAAAAATAGTGTCAAATTTCAGAAAAATAAGTAATCGGATTTTAGAAAAATACTTAATCAAATTTTGAAATCGGATTATATTCTTAATCGAATTTCCAAATTTAATATAATTCTTAACTACATTTTAAAATTCGATGGATTTTTATACCAAATTTTAAAATTTGGTGTATTATTAAATTTTATATTATTTAATCAAATTTTAAAATTTAATATTTTACTTAACTGAATTTCAAAATTTAATACTTTTTTAAATTGAATTACAAAATTTGGTATTATCGAGCGTTTCGAAATCCAATTATTACTAAAACTTTCTTCCTACATTTTTTAAAATCTAATGAATAATTTTACAAATATAATTTTGAAATTCAATATACATATAAAATATTATAAAAATACATATTTCATACGGACGATTCTGGTAAAAAAATTCAAAAACCAACGTATAAGTGAAGAAAAATGAAATGAAAACCTATTTCTCAATTTCCTATTATATTAGTGAAGATAGACAAAAGTGAAGGAAGAAATATAATATCCATGTTACATTCATGTGGTGTCTCTCAAGTGGGTTTGACTCATCATCATCAACCCAACAACGCGGCCAACCTCTGGCCAAACCACTCATGGAGCCCTGCATCTTCATCATACTCTCTTTCTGTTTCTGCGTCCTCCTAATAAGACGCTTATTCTTCTCCCGTCGCATCAAACCCACCACCCCTCCTGGCCCTTCACACATACCAATCATCTCAACCATCCTATGGCTCACAAAATCCTTTCAAATCGAACCAATTCTCTGAACCCTCCACGCCAAATACGGTCCCATTCTCACCCTCCACATTGCTACTACTCCCGTCGTCTTCGTACGCGACCGCTTTCTCGCCCACCAAGCCCTCGTCCAAAATGGTTCTCTTTTCTCCGATCGCCCCAAGGCCCTCGCCGTCGCCAAAATCTTAACCACCCACCAACACAACATTAGCTCCGCCTCCTATGGCGCCACCTGGCGCACCCTCCGCCGCAACCTCACCTCCCAGATGCTCCACCACTCCCGCGTCAAGTCCTTCTCCGAGATCCGCACCTGGGTCCTCCACACCCTCCTCACGCACCTCAAATCCCAATCCCAATCCAACAATTCTGTCAGAGTCATCGACCACTTTCAATACTCCATGTTCTGCTTGCTCGTCTTCATGTGCTTTGGGCAACGACTCGACGATGGCAAAGTCAGAGACATCGAGCGCGTGCAGCGCCAGATGCTTCTGCGCTTTAGAAGCTTCAACGTCCTCAATTTCTGGCCCAGAGTCACGCGCGTTTTGTTCCGTAAACACTGGGAAGACTTGCTGAGGCTTCGGAAGGAGCAAGAGGATGTTCTGGTTCCGCTTATAAGAACCAGGAAGCAAAAGCAAAAGCAAGGCAACGAGGAAGGTGTTGTTTCGTATATTGATACTTTGTTGGATTTGCAGTTGCCTGAGGAGAAACGCAAGCTCAACGAAGAGGAACTTGTGACGCTGTGTAATGAGTTTTTAAACGCGGGCACGGATACGACTTCCACTGCATTGCAGTGGATCATGGCAAATTTGGTGAAGTACCCGCACGTGCAGGAGAGGGTGGTGGATGAGATAAGGGAGGTATTGGGTGAGAGAGAAGAGAGGGAAGTGAAAGAGGAGGAGTTGCAGAAACTGCCTTATCTGAAAGCTGTGGTTTTGGAGGGTTTGAGGCGTCACCCACCGGGACACTTTGTGCTGCCGCATTCAGTGACTGAGGACGTGGTTTTGAATGATTACTTGGTACCTAAGAATACGACAGTGAACTTCATGGTGGCAGAGATGGGGTGGGATCCAAAGGTATGGGAGGATCCAATGGCGTTTAAGCCAGAGAGGTTTATGAATGATGAGGGGTTTGACATTACTGGAAGTAAAGAGATCAAGATGATGCCGTTTGGTGCTGGGAGGAGGATTTGCCCTGGCTATAATCTGGCTTTGCTTCATTTGGAATACTTTGTGGCCAATCTGGTTTCGAATTTTGAGTGGAAGGTTCCAGACGGTGGGGATGTGGATTTGTCAGAGAAACAAGAGTTTACTGTGGTAATGAAAAATGCATTGAAAGTTCATCTTTCCCCAAGAATCTAGACTCTGCAATGTACACATCTCACTATATTGTATAAATAAGTTGGAAAATAATTTGATGATGTATAATTGATAAGATTGGTGGTTTTAATGCGATGGTTTATTGCTTTGATGTGCCTTAAGATTTCTTTCACGAGAATACAGAAACATAATAAATTCAAAAGGCCAGGTTTAATCATTTCACACGTTTTTATTTCTGTAAAATCATTTCAAATAGTTTCTCATATTTTAATTGATTTTAGTTAGGTCTTTTTAAGTGAAAAAATGACTTAATTTGGACTTTGCTATTAAATTCAGTGTTTTAAAATTCATGTGTATTGACTGATTATACAATTTTTAATGACGTAGAACCTTATAATATTATAGTGGAATTTATTTTATTTTAAGTTTTAAATAAAATTTAAATTTTATCAGAGTTATCAGGAATGAGACCGAGCAGATAGAGAGTCATCAGAGTCTGAAGATCACGGCACAGGAAGGGCATAGTCGGTGGTTAATGACGCGGCAAAGGCAAGGGTACGTTTCTTCTTCTTCCCTCCGTTTTGATTCACGGGACGAGGAGGAAGTTTCCTTCCCCTGTTCCTTTCCTGATTTTGATTGGGTTTTAGGGGTTACTATTCGTTATCTGATTTTTGCAAACTGGGATGGTTGTTGTGCTTCTTTTCTGCAAATGCGTTTTGAAGTTTCACTGTTGCGATATTGAAGTTAAGGTTCAGACTGAGAATGTTAAGGTATTGAATTTGGGGAATTTTGTTTTTGGGTTCTGTTCACACTGTTATGGTCCATGAGGGTTATTGATGAGGATGCCAAGCTAAAAGCTACCGATTTCAGGTTGTCCGTTTTTTACAAGCTTGATGGGTTGTAGGTTGAACCGGAGTGTGCACTTGTTGTTACAATCTTCAATTTGGTTACTTTGGTGATGTGATGCGATGTTAGAGTGTTGGCGCTTCCTTTCCTTTTTTTATTTCAGTTGTTTGGTTTCTAAATTTAAGAAGTGAGTTTTAATTTGATTGAGGGTGGATGATTGATGGATTCCTTATTCCAAGTTATCTCTTGGGTTGGGATTTTAGTGTTTTATGTGTATAGAAGGGTATCTGGTTGAAAATGTCCTGAGAAATTAGTTTCTAACTCTAGCTCAGAGATAACCAGAGTTACCTCCAAAAAGCTATCACCTTTTTTGGGTGGAATCATATTCTGTTTTTTTATTTGGTGGGAAATAGGTTGGATTATATTCTTGGTTTGTTGGTTATACTTCAAACTAGTGTTTACAATCTTGACTCCGATGTTCAAGGTGGATGAGGACTGAGCCAATGTTCAGCCATGTCCAACAAACACTCCCATCTTTATCCCCTTCCAACACTCACACCCACCCACAATCTTCATCTTCGTCTTTCTCTTTTTTATTTTATTTTATCCGACCACTGTGAGTTCGACGAAAAAATTATCCGGCGACCAGAAGAGCAAAGGAGGAGGAAGAGAAATTATCCTTCTCTTTTACTCTTTCAAATATTTTGAAAGTCAGTTTTATGAAGACGAAGAGGATCTTTTAACAACATTTTGTTAACAATTTTTTTGACAACGGTCACGTGTAGTCTATTGGATCGTTTGAAATGAATATTTTATTTTATAAAGTTGGCGTGGAAAAGATGGAGGAAGGGTAGACTTTTTATTATGAAAATATTCCTACCATTTAAATTTTGAAAAAAATATCCATTCTCTCTCCATTTTTCAAATTTTATGTTTTCCCTCCACTTTTTGTCCATTTTCTCTCATTTCTATCTTCAAGCTCTCTTCTTTCTCTCTTCAAGCTCTTTTTGGTGAGATACATCTTCTCTTTTTTGTTAATTTTGTTATGGGAAATGGAAAATTTCGGTTACTTCGGTGGTAGGAACAAGGTATTTTCGCTAATCCCTTTCCCCTTTCGCGTATTCCCTTTCTCCTCTTCCACTTTCCTTTTCCCCTTTGCCATTTTGTGTTTCATGTTTTGATAATTATTTTTTGGATTGTTGTAACATGAAAAGTATTTTTTTTATGAAGTTGTGTGTGCGGCATTCTTTCAAAACCAAATTTGTTGGTGCTTTGAACAGAAGATTAACTCAGGAACAGAGAACCTTTATTGAAAAGACATCATTTAGTTGGTTTTTAGAATTGCATGACAATGTTAGGATTGGTAGGAATGTCTTAATGAGTCATGTGTTGGATGAGTTGACTTGAGTGATTTTATATTTGATTTTCATGTGAATTCAAAATATCAAATCATGTGTTAAGGATAGAGTGATTTCTTTTGCATGTGTATGACAAATTCATTTATAGCTGATTGATCTATATTTGGTGTTATTCATTCTTTTGATTCAAATGCAAATATTGAATAAAATGACCTAGAACAAAGTTTTGGAATTAATCAATTTTGCCTAGGAATGCAAAGGATAAGTGTGGAGGTGTGATGAGTGCATATTTATGCTCACATTTTAGGTTTAATTTCAAAATTTTAGTGGAATAATTGTGTTTAAATGGTTGATTTGAATAAAATATGTGACATTTGGATTTATCGGGTTTTGGAATTAAAGATGCTTAAAATATGATTTTTAGTTACATAAATTATTTTGGATAGTCTAATATTTGTTGATGCAGCTGAAATTAAAGTTTGATTGATTCAAAACAAGAAAATAAGTGGTCCAAGTTCCAAATTTAAGTATGAATTAGTTTATTCATGAAAAAGGAAATTACAAGGAGCTAAACACACCCTTGATTTTTCATTTATACAAACCCTTTTCTCTACATTAGGCCATTTTTAATCCTACACTCCTGATTTTTACAAATACAGTCATTTTTTAAGAAATTGGCCACACAATCCATTTTATTTCCATACCCTCTAATTTTCCTATTATACACCCCTCCTACCAGTCACAAGTCAGATTTAATTTAGATGTTACCACATGTGCATCAATCCTAGCAAACAAAGACGAGCCAATCAGCCAATGACAACACGTCACATCATCACCACCTTCATCACCCAAGACAGAACCCTAATTTCCCTAGCCACCATCTTCCACCTTACGTCAACCACCATCAAGCATGATAGCCACCAGAGAAGGCCACCATGTTCTTCTACATTCTCCATCATGAACCTCGCCGAACCACCGTGAACCTCCAACGTTCCACCATCTTTATCTCAGACCAAGTAGATTTTCACGTGAAGCCATCATGGCCAATGTTCATCATCTTTCTTACGCATCAACCATTAATATCGTGCCATGGAAAGCAACTCCTCCATTCATCCACTCATACTCCTCCACTTGGAAGCAATCATCCACCACTTCTCTCATTTTATTTTACCATGTATTTCACTTCATTCATGGAGGGCTAAGCTCTTAGGGCTATTCCACTCTAATTTCATTATGGATTCTAAGGTTAAGTTGAATTAATATATTTGTTTCTTGTGATTATTAATTTGAGTTATCCTTCTTTCATGTCTTTCATCTCTCAATCACGTTAAAAGTAATGATTTTTGCATCATAAGGTGTTTGAATCTATATGTATATTGATCATATGAGTTCAATGGTTTCTAAGTTTGATTGAGAATGTACATGGATTGAATTTAGGAACTTTCATATGATTAAATGAGTATTTGCTACTAATTGAAAATGTACTTTGATTTGTGGTAAGAACTTTAACAATAATTAATTGGGAATTTACTTATATTAATTAACTTTTAATTTGGTTAGGAGATTTAAGAATAAACATGATTAAACACAATAATTTAATTGAGAATATACTTTGAATTTATTGTGAATAATCTAGAAATGTCTTATTTTTTTATTTATTGAGAATCTACTTTGATTAATTGTAAGATCGCTGTCAAATTAATTAAGAATGCATTTTAATTAATTTGAAACTCGAACAATAATCAATTAAATAATAATCTTTGGATAATTGATGATGAATCTATCTTGAAAAAATAGTAGAATTAACTTATTTTATTATAATTGTTTCTAAATTTCTTACCTGTTCTTCAATTAAACTCAGAACTTTCTTCAAACATTAATTTCATTAGCATAATTTTTCACTTTTATTTTTAAGCATTACATATAATTTACTGAATATTAACACAAAATATTAGAGCACATGGATAAACATTTAAAAAAAAACTATCTATACAGTCATTTGTTATGTTAAAACAAATATTAACACAAGTATATCTATTTATTTTTTTTAAAATTTGAAATAAAACTAAATTTTAAGATAGGTTTAAATCCAATTTCATAATATTAAAATTTAAAGACTTAAAAAATCCAATTTCATAATATTAAAGTTTAAAAAACTTAAATATATTTAACACAATTAAGTATTATGAGTATTGAAAAAATAAAGTTAAGTAATTACTTCCTATCACATTATTATCTATGTGACGTCCCAATTATATAGAAAAGAAATATATAAATAAGACGTCATCATGCATAATAAAGGAAAGCAGTCAAGAGTAATTAGGATTACAGTCATCCTTAAACAGTACATGAATTTAGAATTGGAGTATCATAGTCCTCCTATAAAATGGTAGGAATTTAAAACTTGAAATGTATAACAAGAGTCTTCAAAATAACTTGAGTTCGAATGGAATAAAGCCTAAAGAACTAAGCTGCAACATCTTTGTTTCCTTCCAAAGCTGTCTCCAAGGAAATCTCATTCTCCTCTGCTCACATTCAAGTGGATGATCATTGCAAAAGAAAAACATACGCAAACATGGCACAAACACAAGCAAGCAAGGGTGAGCTAATTATATAAAAAGCATACAATCAAGAGCATGTACATACAAGAGATTAATTTAAAGCAAACAAGATAAAACATTCATCCTATCATGTTAAATATTAGACTTGACTCGTCCGGACTTTAGAATGATAGTCGAGCTATGGCGGGCCATGCACCCGTGGTGGCTAGTGATACTTGGGCTCCCCCGCCCTAGGCTCCCCCGCCCTGCCACACACACGAGGTTAGTCCGTTTCGTGTCACACCCCATTTAATTTTCCCTTCTTAGTGGAAGACATGTGTCACACCCTTCTGAATTCCCTAGGTTAGTGGGAGACAAGATGTGCAGACCATTAAATTCCCCACCATCGTAAACCATGTGGCAGCAAGGAGAATGAGAGTTTCCAGAAAGTGGAAGACAAGTGGCAGGCAGGGAGTAAACCGATCGTTCTTTTTGGTGGCAGTATTTAAGGTGAAATTTCAAAAACTGGTGCCATTTTCTCTACATGCACCTCTTCGTCTTCAACCTTCAACAAACCATTTTCTCCTCCTTCTCTCTAAATCCCTCTACCTTCTCTCTAGATTTCTAACCTTGCTCCTTCTCCGATCATCAACTCCTTTCAGATTAAATACATTGGGTGCCAAGGCCTTTCGTTTGTACCGATCAGATTTTCTTTTGGACAACTTTGAATTTGGGAAGCCATAGAACTTAGAAGCCTAGCGGGATTATAAGGTAAGGGAAGCTTATAAGTTTAATTATGACTATTTTTGGATGCATGATTTAATGAGTATATGATTGATGCTTTTTTTTAAAGTATGGTATGCTGTTTGTGTGGATTACATGTTTGATTTTCTGGTATGAACTTAGTTATAAACCTGTTGAACTTAGTGAAATTTTGGAACTGTAACCAAGGGTCATTAGGACCGTTCGGTTTTCCCCAAAATGATCGGTCTTGGCTGAGTTCCCTTTGTAGGAAATCAATTGATGACCGATCGATCTTATAAACTTATATTGAATCTTCATTACTTTGCTTAGTTCGTCTTTTAAAACAAATCAAGAAAGTGTCCCCTCTCGGTTTTTGTGTGTATATATATATATATATATAATCATCTATTTAAAACGTTCGGTCTTACACTGGACGTTCAGTCACTTAAAGTACTCAGTCATAGATTGAGTGCTCGGTCTTAGGAGGTACTCGGTCATAGACTAAGTACTTGGTGATTGTATTCAAAATATTCCTTAAAGAGTACTCGGTCTTGAAGTGCTCGGTCATAGACTACCATTTGGTCATTTAAAGTGTTTGGTCTTAGACTAGCACTTAGTCTTCGAAGTACTTTGTTTTACATTGATACTATTTCTTTGGAAGGGTGCTCGGTCTTATACTAACACTCGATTTCCCAAAGAGTGTTCGGTCTTGTACTGACACTCGGTTTATTGAAGAGAACTCCTATTATTTTAAGGCATTCGGCCCAAGCTGTAAAGTATTCGGTTTTCTTAAAAGTTAACTAGTTGTTGACCGTTCGTTCATTCTCATGAATTACCTATATTTTATAAGAATTGCTAGGTCTTAAATAGTACTTGGTTCCCTTCAGTGTTTGACCGTTCGGTCACTTCCTAAAGTATCTCTTATATTTGGTTTTTCTCCTCAGTCTTTGACTGTTCGGTCACTTACATAAAGTACCTTTTTATATACATATCAAAGAGTTATTCCTGAATGAGATCGTGTGTTTCACTATTGGATTTGGATTATATGGAATAAGTAAGATGAAGATATTATTATCGTTTTAAGTGAATTCCAAGGAGGAATGTATCATGATTGAAATTTAATGGTAGAGTATGAACATGGTTAAGTTAAGCCGTCACTTATCCTGATATTCCGTTATTACTTCTCCTCAAATAGAGGAGGGTAACTCATGCGTGAGAATGGCAGGAGGTCCTTTAGCCTCAGGGTATTTCTATACCGAGGTAGCCCCACTGGACTAATCTCGGGTGGCGGTCTGTTGAGTGTATCCCAGCCAGGTCCACCTGGATGCACAAGCGTCGTAACTACATGATTTGTACCGTCCGGACAGTGTCTAAAGTGGTCGATCTTGAGTATTTATACGTTCGGTTTATATTGTTATATATGAATGATGATTGTATATTTGGAAATGTTGTTTTATATCATTCGATTTTCATGATTAAATGTATGTGGAAATGGATTAATTAAATTTACATAAGCTTACCCTTATTTTCTGTCATGTCTATGTTATCGTTCGGTCATTGGCCGATCAATTGTTTTCTTCACTGCAATGATCATCCAATGGATGTGAGCAGAGGGCGATCTTGAAGATTCCTTGGAGGAATCATTGCAAGCCGTCCAGCCCAAAGATAGTGTTGGGCCGTCTGGTCAGTAGACTGTAGTTATCTTAAATCCTTAGAAAACCGTTCGGTATTTTTTTGTATATGTTGTTTTGTAACCGTTCGGTATCAGCCTCTTTTGAAGTACCGTTTGGTCTGAAGTTGAACCTTGACCGTTCGGTCTCAACTTGTGAATTTGTAATCAGATTCTTATTTCCTGTACAATTTCAAGTTCTATATGATGTTCATATTCCTTTTCTTCTCATTTTGCTTATTCACCACTATTCTTTATTATTGTTTTTGTTAACTCCTTAAAATAAGTATAGTTTTCAATCTATATTTATTAGGATGTTACATTCTGCGCCCTGGAGCATGATGGAAGCCTTCAAGACTAAGACCTCCTGTTACTCCTCACCACATGGTCCAATCCTATCTACGTGAGAAGAAAGGCCATTTGAGCGTTAGGAAGACCCCCAAGACTGAGCTCCTATTTTCATTCTAAACACTAAGAATCTCACCGAGAGATTTTACATTTAAACTACCACGAACAACCTTGAAATCATGTTTCATTCTTTCTCAAGTCACATACCTTTGAACCATAATCATACCACACATTTGAGCTTTAAAGATCAAGTCATATAATTTTACTAAACGGAAACAAGTAACACAAATTCTAAACTAGCTGCGAGATCCACAAGATCTAATTATTTAAATTTTGTTTTCAAAACACTCTAAGTAAATGACTAAATTTTTCCAACACCAAGGAAAACACACTTTCCAACACCAAGCAAAACACATTTTTCCAACACCAAGCAAAACACATTTTTCCAATACACCCCCACTTCACATTAAACACCCCCCCTTCTACATACATCTTTTCAAGTGGACCCCAATAGTATTAAATTCCCTTTTCTCTCACTTCCAAAGTGGACCCCACCATTTCCCACTTAACTCTCATTTTCTCTCTCTTTTCTTTTTCTTTTTACGTACACACCTCTTCATCGTTCTCTTTCTCATTTACTTTTTCATTCTACCAAAAGCTACACATCATTCTACTTCTCTCACCTATTTCACGTCACACACTTACTCATTATTTTCTCTTTCTTTTCTTTTTCACTAAACCCAAAACATGCAATTCAAATTCTCCCTCCATTATTTATCCGAAAATGTTTCTTTAACACCCTTATTTGACACAGATTTGACATCGGCTAAGTGTCAAATTTCTATTGGGTTTTTTGTTTTAAATGGAAATGGGTTTTTTAATATACTGACGAGGGTAGAATAGGAATTGTGAGATATGAATTTGCATTTGGCAGTTTCGTTTTGGAGTCTTTCACTTTGCTTCTGAAGCTTCTCTTTCACTTTCGTTTTCTTTCCATTCCCGAACCTTCATCTCAAGTACTGTGCCATCTCCATTCCACCGTTGGTGTGATCTAAACCGAAAAAAGGCTGTCTTTCGCAAGGTAAGCTGTATTTCTCTTATCCCCTATTTGGGTAGCTTGGGCTTTGTGTGTTTCGTCATTTTGACCCGTTTTCGCATTGTGTGGGTTCTGTTTGTGTATCATTTCGCCTCACATTGTCGCATTGTTTCGTCATTTCGACCCATTCTCGGTTATCATTGTGAACCTTAAGCAAGTATTGATATTTGGGCTTTTACATGTTTTCATTTTTTTTGCAGTTGCAATGGCTTCCGGAATCCCAAAGGTACGTTAAAGTTGTGGTCTTTTATTCAGTTGGATTTTTTTGGTTAGTAATAATAAGGTTGTCGTTATATTTTGTAGTGGAGGGTCTGTACTTCTATGGATTCATCAAATGTTATTGAAATGAATCATTTGCTGAGAAAAGACCATGTACAACGAATTGCGATGACACCATTTAGGTGGTGTGTGTACCTATGTGAGGCTGTGGACGTTAACTGCGAGTTATTGAAGGTTATGGTATGTAGGTGGGTCGGGCATGATGTTAGCTTTAGGTTGAGTCATCAATTGGTTCCATTTATAGTTTTAGATGTTTTCATGACCACTGGTTTAGGTATAGGGGGTTTGGAAATCCCGTTTGATGAATGTATAGAAGGTTTGGTTGGAGAAATGTTTAATAAAAAAAGCACAACTTTGAAAGACTTGGTTGACATGTTTAATGTGATTGTGTTAGAGGAAAACACATATGTTGATGTTGTTTGTAGGTTGTATATATTTGTGTGTTTGGTTGTCTTTTTCTTTCATAGGAAGTCTAAGATAGTTGCTAACATGCCATCAAAAGTCTTAGATGACCTAGATAGTCTTTGCTTATATGATTGGGCTACTGGTGTACATAAACACCTTGTTGATAGTTTGAATAAAGGTATGAAAAAAATAATGGCTAGAGGTATCAGCAACTCACTGAGTCTAAGTGGCAATGTCGCGGTATTGCAGGTAAAATTCTTTGTAGTTGTTTAAGTGAATGAATAGAATTTTTTACATTTTGATATATGTGTGACTGAAATTTTTTTTGATATTGTAGGCTTGGGCGGTAGAGAGATTTTCCTTGGATGGTAATCGAATTCATAGGGATTTCCCTCGCATGCTGCGTTGGTTCCGCTATAAGGCACGATCATATGAAAATATTGATGATATTTTTTGGACTGGAGAAGTAAGTATTTGATGTAAGTTTTGTATAAATATTGATGATTTGAATGCACTGTTTAATTTGTTTGCATGTTTGTAGTTTAAGTTGGAGTGGTATGTTGGCGAGCGTGTCCGTGACATGCCCGAAATCAAAGCTGCTTTTGAGCTATTTGATGGAGGGATAGGTGTAGCGCAATTGCCAAAACGATGTAGAGTTGAGGAAGCTGATGATGATAGCTCCGATGATGGCACCTTCGAAGAAAACTTTGATGAGATATTGAAGAAAAATAATGAAGAAATGATAGCCTTGAATTCAAGGCTAGCTTTTTTGAAGAATGAGCTATTTAAAATTCGTGAAATTCCAATTTTGAATGAAGAAGCTATTTAAAATTCGTGAAATTTTCAATGGCAAAAGCATGCCACAATACTCGAACGTAAGGAAGAATATGATTTTCTTCATTTTTTTTTATGATTTGGTTGATATGACAAGTACAATATTTTCATTTCAGGAGGCATTGCTTGCAATCAGAAAGCGATATGTAACTGAATGGATCCTGGACGACGAGAACATAAGAGTACTAGATGCGCTAGACGTCTATGGATTGTTGTAGGGTAGTTGTGCAGTGTAATAATGTAGTCTAGTTTAGTTTGTTTTGACAGTGTACTTTGTATATGAAGACAATTTAGTTCTCGTTTTATATATATGAAGACATTGTACATCTTCTTATTGGAATAAAATTGTTTTATATATTTCAAGACATTGTACAAATTGTTATTTCAATAAGATGATTGATTTAAAGAATGCTTATGTGCAATGTAGAGATGATTGTTGAATGATGATTGATGTCCAGGTTTTTGTTATGTGCAATGCATGAAAGTTCCATAGCAATTAAGGCCAAGTACTGCAATCTCTGTAGCAAAAAACACTCTTGTAATCGTTTACAAAAGGCTTGTAATCGTTTACGCGAGCCTTTTGTCCGTTTTGGACATCCTGTTGCACTGAAGGAACCACGTGTGGTAACGTGGGGGACCAGAGGTGATTTTGGGTGTTTTTGAAGATAAGTTGACTGGTTTTTGGTATAAGTGTCTGTCTAGGGTTGAATATGATGCTTGGGAAACCCCATGATGTAGAGGGGGTCCACCTATGGTGATGACATGAACCTTGGTGAAGTTCAGTGAAATCTCTGCAGCAAAAAACACTCTTGTAATCGTTTACAAGAGGGTTGTAATCGTTTACAAGAGGGTTGTAATGAATGTTTTGCGTATTATATTTCATTAATATACAACCAACTACAAATGAAGGAACTAATTATCAGTCAATGAAAACTGATATTGATTTGTGGTCCACTGTGGCCCCCCACGTTATAACTGGTGGCTCCTTCAGTTGAACAGGATGTCCAAATCCCTGTTCAGACTCGTGTAAACGATTACAAGCTGCTCGTAATCGATTACAAAGCACAATTTCACAGCATACACAGTACAACTTCACTTGACTCAAGGTTCTCAACATGGGTGGTCCCTCCATACATGATGGGGGACCCAAAACATTAGGTTCAAACCTCTCCTCACTCCAGAACCAAAAAACACAATTTAAACCATTGAATTTGGTTAAAAACACACTATGGTCCCCCACGTTATAACTGATGGCTCCTTCAGTTGAACAGGATGTCCAAATCCCTGTTCAGACTCGTGTAAACGATTACTAGCTGCTTGTAATCGATTACAAAGCACAATTTCACAGCATACACAGTACAACTTCACTTGACTCAAGGTTCTCTCCATGGGTGGTACCTCCATACATTATGGGGAACCCAGAACATTAGGTTCAAGCCTCTCCTCACTCCAGAACCAAAAAACACAATTTAAACCATTGGATTTGGTTAAAAACACACTGTGGCCCCCCACGTTATAACTGGTGGCTCCTTCAGTTGAACAGGATGTCCAAATCCCTATTCAGACTCGTGTAAACGATTACAAGCTGCTTGTAATCGATTACAAAGCACAATTTCACAGCAGATGTACCAGAACTGAAGCTGTGGTCCATTGTAAACGATTACATTCAAATCACAACCATTAATTCATTTTTTCCACATACATTATCACTTGGAAATCAAATTATAAAGCACTTCAATAAAACACCCATTTTATTTGCAGTTACATAAATGTATTGAACCAAACATGAATGTTCTATATATTGAACCAAATAGTAGGTTTAATTACACCATCTTTTTCTTGTCCTAACACTCAAGTCTAATACAATAATTAATCATTTTTCTTTCTAACTACTACATTTCCTGTGTATGGTGTCCTAAGTGTTTGGCTCTTAAATCGCCTTCTTGAACCAATCCTAACATAAGTCTTCAGCTGTGATTGGTTGTCGGACATTCCACCCGGTGCATTTGGCGACAATGCACCTTCTTCATTGTTGCACATTTCACCCGCTTCCTCGGTCGACACTCCAACAGGTGAAACAAATGCATCGTCACTAAATGCTTGTGGACGTCCAACACTTTGAACACCATCATTTGCAGTTGACCTTTTAGGTGTTCTTTTGGCCTTCTCTGCCTCCAACTCTGCCTCTAAAACATTCACCTCCCTTTTAAGTTCTTCAATTAAAGATATCTGATCCTCTACAGTGCGCATTAAACTCTCCCTGCGTTTTTTTAAGCAATTTCTTTCTTCGAAATGGAGTCTTCGAAATGACCAACCAAATGGAGTCTTTGAAATGACTTCCAAATTGAGTCTTCGAAATGGAGTCTTCCCGTTGCTCCTCTGTCAACCGTTCGTTGAGAGTGCAAACATACATAGTTGAAAATGAATGACGCACAGTCAACTGTCCAAAAGAAAATAACACAAATGAAAACACAAAATCAAATAACAAAAACCCATAACGTCTGCAAGAAACCACAAGAACCCCAATACCCAAACCTAAAACCAAATACCCAAACCTACAACGGGAGAAGACATTTACCTTGGTCCAACGAAGGTCCATTCCGGAACTTTCCATTTCAGATTGCAACAATAAGGCACTAGAGAGCAATGGAGAGCACGAAAACGCCGATAGAGCCGCAGAGACCAAGGAAGAGAACGATGGGAGACGAGCAAATGTGAGAGAGATGTAATCTGTCACACAAAACTAATGAAACAGCTGAGGGGTAGAATTGGAATCCAAATTGTCTGAAAAGCTTTCCATTTTGCAGGCCAAATTTAAAAAAAAAAAAGAAAACGACCCAATAGGACATTGACACATGGTAGTGTCAAATGTGTGTCAAAAATTGAGTGTCAAAATAACGGGACCCTTATTTATCTAACCTTTCACACTTCTACCCCACCATCATTCTTTTATTTTATTTTATTTTATTTTTTCCTTAACTTTCTATTTCTTCTTCAACTAATACCCATTTCACCTATTTCATTCTCCTCTTAACTTACGTACCAACACATTCCCTCACTTTCCTTTCCTCTTCCTTTTATTAAATCTGTTGATGTCTTTTCTATCTTCCAGAACCTCTAACCCTCTCTTTTTACATTTTAGCTTAACCATGGGTCCCATTCTTAATCAAAGAATTAAATGCAAAGTTTCACACTTCTCTCACCAACCATATGTTGCATGCAGTGAAGCTTTTACCATGCAAACACTTTATTTCTTCCTCCTCCAAACCTCACGGCCACTACAAGGTAAAAGAACTAATCTTTCCTAATCCCTCCTTTCACACTCACATGTTTCACATCACTCATCTATACCCCTATAACCCATGCAAATATCAGGCCTTGTACTAATTACTCCTCTGTCCAAAACCTTTCTAAAAGAACTCCCTTCTTTTTCTTTTCCCTCCCCCATACAACACAACCCTCCATGCATACATCACACGTAACTTTTATACCCCTTTCTCTCTAAAACACATAATCCATATTACTTCCTTCATTCCAACAACCCCAACTCCCATTCTTTCCGCTACATTTTCCTCTTCCTTTTGTTTCTCCTTCATTCTGTGAAACGAAATACATCAACCATTACTATTCACGTGCAGAAACACATCCCTATGCCCATACAAATCCCCTTTCATTTTCTTTTCACAACCCCTCTTTTTCTTCATCTTTATTTAAACCCCACTAACTTCTTCCTTTTATTATGCCCAAACACTCACCTAAACTCTCTTTCTAAAACTTAAATAAAACTTATTCTACCAAATGGTTTATGCAGAACGTGCCAATGCACACGGCCTCCACCACGCTCAAGATTTTAAAACTTAATTACTCTTTCATTTACTCTCATGTAACCCTCAATTTAAACATTCAATATACCTCCTCTGTTCCTAAATCACGTGCATCATTCTCAAGGAACCCAAAAGAGCATGAAGGAAAAATATAAGAATTACCGAAACAACAAAATATTACAAACATCACAACACCATGATCACAGTCATTCACTTCATGAGTATCACACATATACATCAAACGAAACAAGACAAAGTCAGCTCCCCTTACCTTTTGGTTCCCACAACACAGTTCCTGGAAGTGTCCTAACCGTACCTCCGCACAGAGGTAATTTCGACAGTACCTACAAGCCACCAAATTGATGTAGAGCACAGTCTTTAGGGCTTGATAGGATAAGGAAAATAAAAATAACTCTACTTGCAAGGTAGAACCTTTGCATGAGTAAAACCCTAGGGAGCGGAGAATGGGAAAATTACCTTATCAGTTGAGAGACGCGAAACTAATTGGATGGATTGGAAGTCCTCGACTCTGGGAACGTAGGGACACCACCTATTTGAAAAAGTAATGGTGGAAATTCGAGAAATGATAGAGAGAAGGCAGAGAAAATAAGAAATTTGAGTTCTAGAGAGAGAAGAGGGTTTGGCTAATGAAATCTGATTTTCTGAAAAACTCTCCCAAGGTCAGGTTGTCCTAGTTTTATAGACCTGACTGCCTCACATAAAGTCCAATAGCTTTAAAATTTTTCAGGCTCTTACAATCTATATTTACACGTTTCTAAACCTTTAAAATAACTACTTAGATGAAAAAAAGATATAATTAATTATTAAGTATTTAAATATCATTGCTATCTCTTTTATTCTTATAGTTATAACAATATATACTATTATTAGTTGAATGAGATATATGAAATTTATCTTTTATACTAGATATTGTGAACTATACTCAAATATAATAATTTCTCCAAATTTCTCGAAAGTTGGCGGGTAGAATAGAGACACCACCAAAATAAGCTAGAAATAATTTATAAACTATTTTCATAATTTCGTGATAGAAATAGAGATCTATAAAAAAACCATAAAAACAGAACCGAATTGACTAAAAATAAATTCTTCGAAGATTATAAGAATTAAAAAAAATGTTATTTAATTAATATTTATTTTTACTCATGATAACACCTACTCTCCCCAACCCAATGATTTAAAAATCCAAGCCCTATGATTGATTGCACCCTCCCTATCTTGTATCTGACTTATCACTCTCCATATTTGATAAATAAATATATGTAAAATATAAAAATGGAGGAATGTGAATGTAGGGTAATGGAGTTGTGAAGTGGTAGGGGTGAGCACTAGAGGCTGTCCAATGAATGGTAGAATTGGATCCAAAGGTGTGCGTATAAATGGAAATTAGGCGTACATATAGCAGGTTGAAAAAACTGATCAGGATGCCGTACCAGAAAACCATGAACGAGGAAGCCAAAGCCAAAACCAGAAAACCCAAACCCAGTTTAATTTCCTCCATCAACACCACTTCCCAGACACTCTTCTCCGCCATGGCGCGAAAACCTCTTCTCAAGCAAACCCTAGCTACGCTCTTCCTCCTCTTCGTCCTCTATGCAATCTTCAACGCCTTCTTCCACCCCACCTATTCCTCCGCCTTCGATTCCCCCTTCTCCTTCAACTCTGCCTCCTCCGTCCTCCTCGCTGCCAGCGGCGCCAAATTCCCCACCGTAAATGTCTTCCTTTATGATCTCCCCAGCAGGTTCACCCACGGTGTCATCCGCCACCACGCCCTCGCGCGTGGTGCACACTTCTCCGAAAAACACGATGACGTCTCCTCCCTCAAGTACCCTGGCCACCAGCACATGGCCGAGTGGTACCTCTTTGCCGATCTCTCCCGAGCCGATTCCGACCGATCAGGCTCGCCCGTGGTTCGCGTCATGGATCCCGAGGAGGCCGATTTCTTCTTCGTGCCGTTCTTCTCGTCGCTGAGTCTGATCGTGAACCCGCCTCGACCTCCCGGCTCGGGTGCCAATTTGGAGAAACCGATCTACAGCGACGAGGAGAATCAGGAGGCGCTGGTGGAGTGGCTTGAGGAGCAGGAGTATTGGAAGAGGAGCAGCGGGAGGGACCACGTGATCGTTGCTTCGGATCCGAATGCGATGTACCGGGTTATCGACCGGATAAAAAATTGTGTGCTGCTTGTCTCAGATTTCGGGCGGTTGCGACCCGACCAGGGATCGCTGGTGAAGGATGTTGTTGTACCCTACTCGCACCGCATCAAAACGTACCCTGGTGATGTCGGTGTCGCTGATCGCAAGACCTTGTTATTTTTCATGGGCAATCGGTATCGCAAAGAGGTATTGTCTTCTGTTGTGATCGGGACTTTGGATTTCAATTATAATGAATTGTTTATGTGTAATTTGATATTCTATAGCTCTACCCCAAGTTTTGAATTCGCTGTTGTCCATGAGATTGGGGGAGATTGTCAAAAGCCTTGGAACATTTTTTAAAACATTGGTTCTACCTGGAACGGGAAAAATTAATTTAGCTTGTACATTTAGAATCAATGGTGGAATTAACGTGGTGCTGGAGGGCAAATGAATTTGATCTAGTTGGGAGAATTCGCGCTATGAACTTTTGAAAACGTCTTTTAGTTATGAATGTAGTTTTAAGCAGCAAATAGAAGGATGACGGATGCAATTCGATTTTAGTATTTTATTGATGTATTATCGGAGAGCCTCTTCTCTGGTGATCTTCGATTTACTTTTGTCTTTGTCTCGGGTCCTTTTAGGTTCATAGGCATTAAATTTTCCTCCATTCTGACTGTTTGCAGAACCAGACTCCCTTTCGTTATTTGTTATTATTCAGTGTCTTAATCAATGCCTCAAACAGGACTGTCTTCGAAAGAAAGACAGTACCATAGGGATACCAAAACAAAATATAAATACCATCTTTAAATTGTATGTATTCTTTGCTTGGGGTAATATTGTACTTTTTGGGTGGTATTGTATTCTGTGTTGTATCAATAGCACTAACTATCTTCATTAGGTTTCCCCATTTTGTTTTCATTTAAATGTTCTAGCATGCTGCAGTAACACTGTGGTTTTCCTTGTATATGCTTAAATAGCCTGAACATCACTGCAGATTTTGGATGATTTACTTTTCTTGTATTGAATTATTGTTGCTCAAATCTGTTTCACAGGGAGGGAAAATCCGTGATATACTCTTTCAAATTCTTGAAAATGAGAAGGATGTCATAATAAAGCATGGAGCACAATCCAGAGAGAGTCGGCGGGCAGCTTCACAAGGAATGCATACATCAAAGTTCTGTTTACATCCTGCTGGAGATACTCCATCAGCCTGCCGACTGTTTGATGCTATAGTTAGCTTGTGCATTCCAGTCATTGTCAGTGATAGTATTGAGTTGCCTTTTGAAGATACTTTAGACTACAGAAAATTTGCTGTGTTTGTAGAAACTACTTCTGCTATAAAACCAGGATATTTGGTGTCAAAATTGAGAGCTCTGTCCAAACAAAAAATCTTAGAATACCAAAAGAAACTAAAGGAGGTTAGTAGTGCAGCATAATTTATTTTTGCTATGGTATTTTTGCGTGCCATTACTACATTCTTTCTTTCACTCCACCTGTTGCATTTTTTAATCCCTTGTAAAGTATGATAGAATCAGTACATAGAAGGATATTTGGTGGACTTTGATTGATATTGCAAATTATAGCTAGTTCCTTATGTAAGGATACACAGAATTCTGTCAAAATCTGATGTTTTTATTTGTCTGCTTTATTTTCTGTTTTGACATTCTGTTAGTTTGTTAGCAGTATTATCTTTTCATTTCTGGTTTTTAGTATTTACAAATATTCTGTTATATAAGACCATGTATTCATGTCACAAAGTTAAGGTGAATAATATTTTTCATTCTTCTCCAGTCACCTTTGTTTCTTTGAGTAGTAGAGTAGGTTTTATAACATGGTATCAAAAGCGAGAGTTGTCTCCTTTATGGGTACTTGTCTTGCTTCCATGGCGACCTTCGCTCCTGTTCTCTTTTCCTATTCCATTTCGGAAAAACTCCTTCATACTAATTTCTTCCTCTGGCAACAAGTGGAGCCTGTGATCAAAGCCCATAGCCCACATTGCTTTCTGGTTAACCCTCAGATTCTGTCCCAATTTCTTTCTATTTTGGGTTGTGATTTAGGAATTGAAAATCTTGAATATACCACCTGGAAGACCTAGGATCAACTTCTCCTTTCGTGGTTTCAATCCTCCTTTCTTAGCTCGAATGATTGGTTGTTAACACTCATTTCAAGTTTGGGAGAAGATACGTGCTCATTTCACTTCTCAAACCAAAGCTCGGGTTCTCAGCTATGCACGGAGCTTCGTACCATGAAGAAAGGTGAACAACTCAATATTATCCTTTTACGCATCAAAGCACTGGTGCATTTTCTTCATTCGATTGGAGATCCTGTATCTAATCGTGAACAACTCAATATTATCCTTGAAGGATTTCCTATTGAATGAGTCCTTCCTTTCTCTCATCAATAGTAAGCCAAACTTGTTCTCACTGGCGAAGTTGAATCTCTCCTTGTTGCTCAAGAAGCACGGATTGCAAAGCATGATACTAACAATATTTCTCTGAATCTCACTCAAGCAAATTCTGAAACAGCTTTTGCTCCCAATGTTCACCTTACTTAGATGGCTTCCAATTTTTTTTCGATTTTTCATCCTCCTTCCCATGGTGGTGGTTATTTCAATGGGACCAAGGCAATTGTGGACATCAAGGTGGATGTGTTGGCCGTGGAAGTATTCAATGTCAAGTTTGCAACAAATATGGTCACTCTACCACAACCCTTTGTTATCATCGCTTTAACCCCAACTATGCTGTTCAGCCCTACAATAATCCTTCTGCTTAAAATCCAGCGCTGTAAAATCCTTCATATCAGCCATCATTTCCTGGTATACCACCTCCAGGAGCATTTGCTCATTTTCCAGGCTATCAGCTGCCATGGCCATCCACTACCACACGTCCTCTCTTGCCTTCACCACCTGTTTTGCCTCCCTCTCAGGCCCATTACAGTACCACTGTACCGGCTTCATAACCCCATGCTTATATTGTTCAGTCCACACCAGTCTATCAGCATGCTCAACAATCTCAGAATTGGTTTATTGACTCTGGTGCATCTCATCACATAACCACTGATTCTGCCAATCTTAAGAATCCAACACTTGCTCCAAGAGATGCTTGTGTCTTCCTTGGGAACCGACAAGGTTTTCCTATTCAGTATTTTGGCTCTGCAACTCTTTCTTCTCATAATCCTCTTGTTCCTTTGCACCTATTACCAACCTCTTGCATGTTCCCTCTGTTAATAAAAATCTTGTTAGTGTCAGTCGATTTGCTAGAGATAATAATGTGTATTTTGAATTTCATTCCACTGTTTTGTCAAGTCTCAAGTTGACAATTCTTTCCTGTTGTGTGGCTATCTTGGTCTTGATGGTCTCTACCAGTTTCCTCATCTTCTGCTGCATGCCCAGAACGTGTCTCCGCCAGTTTCCATTGTTTCTGTTGTTCACAAATCCCCCGTTTTTTCCACTGTACCCACACGCAATTTCACTATGTTTTCCCTTTGGCATAATAGACTAGGTCATCCTTCAGTTGCTGTTTTCCATAATATTCTCAAACGCTGTAATACGTCTCCACCAAATAAAACTACTGCAGATTTCTGTGTAGCATGTTGTATGGGAAAGTCTCAGCAATTACCTTCTCACACTTCCTTAAGCTCTTATACTGCACCCTTACAACTAGTATGGGTTATATTATGTTTCATTCATTGATGCCCATGGTAGATATACTTGGATTTATTTTTTAAAACAAAAATATGACACCTTGAATGCTTTTAAACAATTTAAATCCTTTGCTGAACCTCAACTCAATCATAAGATTAAGTAAATTCAAACTGATTGGGGTGGTGAATTTAGACCTTTCACTCAATATCTTAACTCACTGGGCACTCATCACTGTTTAATTTGTCCTCATACTCATCATAAAAAATGGTATTGTTGAACGTAAAAATAGGCATATTGTTAGACCATTATTAGTCTATGAGAGAAGAAAGAAACATAGTTAGTTGGTCTAACTGCTTGGGCAGTTAGGAGGAGCGGGGAATGGCTTATGAATTTGTATAAATAGTTGTGAGTAGTTTGGGGTGGGGACTTTTTTTGGCCTTTTATTGAATTGTTGATCAGGACCCATTGTCCTGAGGGGGAGAGGTTAAGCTCTCTGTGTTCTTTCTGTGATTGGAAGTGAATAAAGAAGCATTTCTCTGTCTGTGTGTGTTTTGTCTGGTAAGGGGTGAGTTTTCATAGGTTCTTGGATAAAGAACCTATCAATTGGTCCGACCTGCTGCAGCCCTTCTTGAGGAGATTTGTTCTAGTTTTTTTCGATGATATCCTCGTATATAGTCGGACATGGGGAGATCACCTTGAACAGTTGGGCTCGGTGTTGCGGTTACTGGGACAGCAGAAATGGGTAGCCAACCAAGGTAAATGTGAGTTTGGGAAGCAACAAATTGGCTACTTAGGACACGTAATATCTGAAAGAGGAGTGGAGATGGACAAGGAGAAGGTGCATGCAGTTTTAGAGTGGGGAGAACCAAGGAATTTAAAGGCTCTTAGGGGGTTTCTCGGCCTCACGGGGTATTATCGCCGATTTGTGAAGGGATATGGGAGAATGGCCAAACCTCTGACGGACTTACTGAAAAAGGGGAGTTTTGAGTGGTCACCAACAGCACAGGCAGCCATGGAGAAGTTGAAAACAGCCATAACAACTGCACCAGTTCTGACTCTTCCAGATTTTACCCAAGAGTTTCAGCTGGAATGTGATGCCTCAGGAATAGGAGTGGGAGCGGTGCTCATGCAGAATAAGAAGCCTATTGCTTTTTTCAGTAGAGCTTTATCGGTGGGTTCTCTGAGTAAGTCAGTGTATGAAAAGGAACTTATGGCTTTGGTAATGGCCATTCAACACTGGAGGCCCTACTTATTGGGAAGGAGGTTTGTGGTATATATAGATCAACGTAGTTTGAAATACCTGCTAGAACAACGGATCACAACTCACAGCCAGCAGAACTGGATAGCTAAACTTATGGGTTATGATTTTGACATTATATACAAGGTGGGAAATTCAAACAAGGTGGCTGATGCCCTCTCGAGGAAAGGGGAAGGAGTTACGGAGGAGATGGAGCTGCAGGCCATCTCACGGCCTTATTGGTATGATTTCAGTGAGGTGTTGAAGGAGGTAGAAGAAGATGAAGCGCTAAAGAAGGTGGTTCAGGAGCTCAAGGATGACCCAAATAGTCATATGCCCTATACTCTGGAGAATGGGCGACTCCATTATCGAGGAAGGTTGGTGCTGTCTGCTACATCTAGTTGGATTCCCAAATTATTGGCCGAATACCATGTGACCAACACAGGCGGACATTCAGGAGTGTTCAGGACGTATAGGAGGCTGGCGCAGTCCCTCTACTGGGTGGGGATGAAGAAAACCGTGACAGACTTCGTTGCTGGATGCGTAATATGCCAGCAACATAAATATATGGCAGCCTCACCGCAAGGTCTGCTCCAACCTCTACCTATTCCTCAAGCAGTGTGGGAAGAGGTGAGCATCAATTTCATCGTCAAATTACCGAAATCTCAGAGTTATGATGCAATCCTGGTGGTGGTGGATAGATTGAGTAAGTATGGACATTTTATAGCATTAAAACATCCCTATTCAGCAAGAACAGTGGCGAAGGCTTTTGTTCAGGAGGTGGTTAGGCTGCATGGGATCCCGGTGTCTATTGTGAGCGACAGGGACCCCCTGTTCCTTAGTATCTTCTGGCAAGAATTGTTTAAAATGCAAGGAACACAATTAAAGATGAGTACAGCATATCATCCCGAGACTGACGGGCAAACGGAGGTTTTGAACCGCATTGTAGAGGGGTACTTGAGGTGTTTCTGCTTTGAGCAGCCCAAAAACTGGAGAATGATGTTACCTTGGGCTGAATACTAGTACAACACCAGCTACCAGGGTGCTGCAAAGTGCTCCCCATTCGAGATTGTTTATGGCAGGGCACCCCCTTCATTGAGCAGATTTATTCCGGGGGAGACAGCAGTGGAAACGGTGGCTCAGGACTTAATGACCCGGGATGAGGCTCTGCGACAATTAAAGTTCCATTTAAGCAGGGCACAGGACATGATGGTGGGCCAGGCAAATAAAAAAAGGAGGGAGGTAGACATTAAAGTGGGAGAGTGGGTCTACTTAAAAATCAGACCCCATAAGCAATCTTCGATGCCTGCAAGGTTACATCCAAAACTTGCAGCTCGGTATTATGGGCCTTTCCAGGTGATTCAGCAAATTGGGAAGGTTGCCTATCGTTTGCAGTTACCTGAAACAGCCAGGATACACCCTGTGTTTCACGTTTCCCAGTTAAAGAAGGCGGTGGGGGAGAAAAGGATAGAAAGGGAGCTGCCTGCAGAGTTTCAGGCTGATGGACCGAGTTATTGGCCGGTGAAAGTTTTAGAAAGGAGAACCAGACAGCAGGGTGGTGAGACAATGCACCAAGTTTTAGTGGAGTGGCATGAAGGGGGAAGAGATGGAGCAACTTGGGAAGATATGGAAACAATGCAGGATCAATATCCCGAATTCAACCTTGGGGACAAGGTTGCTGAAGGAGGGGGGAGTAATGTTAGACCATTATTAGTCTATGAGAGAAGAAAGAAACATAGTTAGTTGGTCTAACTGCTTGGGCAGTTAGGAGGAGCGGGGAATGGCTTATGAATTTGTATAAATAGTTGTGAGTAGTTTGGGGTGGGGACTTTTTTTGGCCTTTTATTGAATTGTTGATCAGGACCCATTGTCCTGAGGGGGAGAGGTTAAGCTCTCTGTGTTCTTTCTGTGATTGGAAGTGAATAAAGAAGCATTTCTCTGTCTGTGTGTGTTTTGTCTGGTAAGGGGTGAGTTTTCATAGGTTCTTGGATAAAGAACCTATCACATATTGTTGAAATGAGTCTTACTCTTCTTTCTCAAGCATCTTTGCCTACGACTTTTTGGGACCATGGCTTTCACACTGCAATTTATATTTTTAAGAAGGCTTCCTCATCCCATCCCTTGTTGACTCTTTTTAATAAAGAAATCAATTACCATTTTTTCAAAATTTTTGGTTGTGCTTGTTATCCTCACACTTTTCCTTATAACACCAATAAACTACAGTTTAGGTTCACTGCCTGCACTTTTTTGGGGTATTCCTCGTGTCACAAAGGATACAACAAGTGTCTTGATTCCAATTGTAAAATCTTTATTTCTAAGGATGTTATCTTTGATTAACACACTTTTCCCTTTGCCACTCAAACTCAGACTCCTTTATTGTCCTCTTCATCTTCCCACATTTTACCCCTTGGGATCACTCCTACTGTTGTTGACTCTCCCACTCAGCATGCAAATCCAGATTCTCCAGTTGAGTCATCCTCTGTCTCACATTCTTTACAGCCAGCACTTCCTTTATTCCCTCTGTTCAGTCTCCTACTGGGTCTTCTTCACAACCTACACCGAGTTCTGTTCTTTGTTAAACCCACCCATCCCATGCAAACCCATTCCAAATTTGGTAGTGTCAAGCCTCGTCATTCTCCTACCTTACTTTTTACTGTTGCAGTCAAGCAAGCTTTCTCCTCTCTGGAGACAAGCAATGCAATCTGAATATGATGCCTTAATAGCTAATGATACGTGGCATCTCACTTCTCTTCCTCCTGGCCGGACTGGTATTGGCTGCAAATGGGTCTTTCGTATTAAAAGAGAACTCAGATGGTACTGTAAATAAGTACAAAGCCCATTTAGTGGCCAAATATTTTCATCAAAAGTTTGGGTGTGACTATTTTGAAACTTTTTCACCTGTTATAAAGCTTGTTACAGTCCACATCATTCTTACTTTGCTCTTACCAACCATTGGTCTATTCAGCAGATTGATGTAAATAATGCCTTCCTCAATGCCATTCTTCATGAAGATGTTTACATGACTCAACCTCTCCTGGTTTCTAGTCCTGATTCCTCTCATGTTTGCAAGCTTCAGTGTTCTATGTATGGTCTCAAACAGCCCCTCCGAGCTTGGTATGACAGGCTCACCTCTACTTTGATCAGTTTTGGGTTTGTGCAGAGTAAATGTGATCCTTCTCTATTAGTCCTTACCACTGCAGTGGGCTGCCTTTATGTTCATGTTTATGTTGATGACATAATTCTCATGGGTTCCTCCACCACTCTGCTGCAATATTTATTTTCAAAATTACATGCTGTCTTTACTCTCAAACAACTTGGTGAGCTTGACTATTTTTTGGGTATTGAGGAAAAGCATCTTCCTGAAGTTCTTTTCTTCTCTCCCAAACTGAATACATTCGTGATTTGCTTGAAAAGGCAGGCATGGGTGATGCTAAGGGTATTTCTACTCCTGTTCAAGGTGGCTTAAAACTCAGCAGGTTCGGATTTGATTATTTTGATGATCCGATACTCTATAGGTCTATTGTTGGTGCATTGCAGTATATTACTATCACCAAACCTGAGATTGACTACAGTGTCAATAAAGTTTGCCAATTCATGTCTTAACCATTTGACAGAACACTGGAAGGCAGTCAAACATATACTGCCCTATCCCAAGGGCACCATTTGTTATGCTCTGAAACCTTCATCCTGCTTCTAATTCTGCCCAGTACACCCTCACTGCGTACTGTGATGCAGATTGGGCATCAGAGGTTAATGACAGAAGATCAACCTCTGGTGGTTGTATATTCTTTGGAAATAATCTGGTCTCCTAGTGGTCTAAGAGACAAACACCGGTTGCCTGTTCAACCACTGAAGCGGAATATAGAAGCCTTGCAATTACTGCTTCTGAAATTTTGTGGTTGCAGTGTCTTCTAAAGGAGTTAAATATTCCCTGTCCTACACCTATCATTTACTGCCACAACCAAAGCACTCCGTCATAACCCTGTGTTACACACTAGAACAAAGCACATGGAGCTGAATATCTTTGTTCGGGAAAAAGTGCTGGATTCCTCCTTAGTTGTTATTCATATTCCTGCCCAGGATCAACTTGCTGATATATTGACAAACTCCCTTTCTCAAGCTCATTTCTCTTTTCTGCGTTCCAAACTAAGTTATTGATTATTTTCAATAACTTTGGGTTTGAGGGGGACTGTTAGGATACACATAATTCTGTTAGAATCTGATGTTTTTATTTGTCTGCTTTATTTTCTGTTTTGGCATTCTGTTAGCTTGTTAGCAGTATTATCTTTTCATTTCTGATTTTTAGTATTTACAAATATTCTGTTATATAAGACCATGTATTCAGGGTAACAAGGTTAAGGTGAATAATATTTTTCATTCTTCAGTGACCTCTGTTTTTCTGAGTATCCCTCATTATGATTATTTAACTCAGGAGTTAATTAGTTATTAATTGTTCATCAGTAAGAGGCTGCTAATTTCTCATTGTTTTCCTGTTATGGTACTTATACCTTTGATGTGCAAAGTTTGATTAAGAGCATTAATTCTAGATTGATTATATTTTGAAGATTTCCCCTGGCACACGAGGCTTTAATTTAATTTAAACTTCTTTCAGGTTAAGCGATACTTCGAATATGAAGAACCCAACGGGACAGTTAATGAAATCTGGCGCCAAGTTACAAAAAAACTTCCCTTGATTAAATTGATGATTAACCGTGAGAAAAGGCTTTTTGGAAGGGAATCGGTGTGCTCTTGCGTTTGCACAAACCAGACTGCGGTTAGAACCCTATAGCAGTTGCCCTTCTATCAGGTTTGGCATTCCGTGAAATCAGGGGTCAGTTTTGTCAGGACGTTCCGAGGTGATGAGGACACATTTGAATGAGCGATAATGATGGTTGTAAATATGGTTTCTCTCATTTCGCATATGGGTAACTTGACGAAACTTGATAATCTCAGTCTACTCAACAACTTGTCCACCAGGGAATGCTTATGAGATATGCAACAGAAAGTTATATGTGCAATTATCATTATCCATTAAATTAAAAATCCTTTTATGCAGTGTGGGGTTTGACTCAAGTACGATATGTCGAGTCTTCTGTGCATAGCTTGTCACCTGATATGTATTGCGAGTATACCCAACAAGTTCTGTTGTAGATTCCAGTATGCCCCTTTTAAGTTTAAGCGTTCAGATTTAGAGTAGGAAGGAAAATTAACATTATAGCGTGATTGAATTGTACAGGATGAGAATAAAGGCATTATTATTCTTTTGCATCATAATATAGTCTCTTTCTTGGTTTGATTATGTACCAGTAGCACTAGTACTGTTGCATCGTTTACTGACGTGGGGCATGATACGGGACTCGTTAGAGGTTTGTTATGTAATTAGGAGGGAATTTATGACAATGGTTTTGCAATTTTACATGGACTTTACCGAAATGGATCAAATTTAAATGAAATATTTATACATGTAAGTCTTGTTTGAAAAATGGCTTCATATTTCAATTTAAGATTTTGAATTTTGGTTTTGACAAGCACTTCAAAATGAAGAATTTGTATTTCAATGCCCGACTCTGGATATGACTTTTCTTTTCTTAATGTGTACGAGAATATTTATTGAAGTCCTTCAACTTTATGTAGACAGTATCCCACCATGAATTTGCCTTCCAATAACATTCTCATTGTTAATTTCCTCACTTTTGCAACTAAAAGATGCAAATTAGTTACCCTAACCCTGGCCAACAGGTACCAAAGCATAGCCAACAAATCTGTATTTCTTAACATTATTTAAATAGATTTTTTCAAATTCAAATTCATATTTTTGAATTTTAAATTCAATACACCTAATTGGATTTATATTGTATCATCTTTTGGATTTTGAAAATTCAAAATTCAAGTACATTTAAGTTGAGCTAAGCTAATCGGGGATCAAGTTGAGTTAAGGTTGCCTGAGTTTAAGTTGAGTTAAGGTTGCCTGAGTTCAACTTCTCGATTTAACGGTCATCTTGCAAGAGAAGCTCTGTATAGAAGAAAACTTGAAGAGAAGATGTTGTTGATGAAAAAGTGCATAATAATATAAGAAGAGAAACAACAAGAAAAGAGAGAAAAACTCAAAGTGTTCTTACATCGCCTAACACTTAATATCTTTTGAGAACAAAATCTTGTAAAGAGAGAAACACTTTCAAGTGTTACATATTGTATTGTATTTGAACACATATCCTCTCGTTGAGAGCCATTCATCTATACCTTGTAGAAAATCCATTTGTGGATTTGTTGTAAATTCTGGAGAGAACTCAAATACTTGGTTGTTTAGCTCAGGTTGAGTTGAAAGTCTAGACAGTTATCTGGGGTTAGATCCTGGGGAAACTAAACTCGGTTTAGTCAAGTTGATTAGGAAGCGAAGAGTGGTGCTGATACTCGTTGTAACCAAGCGTGGTAAGAATACTCGATGAGATCCTGGAGAGGCAAAACTCATAATTTTGGAAAAGATTAGTAAAACCCCTTAAGAATTATTAACAGAGAATTAGACGTAGCTCAGGTTCAGTGAATCAATAATATAAAAAAATCTATAAATTATTGTTTCTGAATATTGTGGAAGGCATACGGGTGGTCGGACACTTAGAGCCTGAATACTGAGAGCGGGATTTTTCTGGACCACGATGGAGAAGGATCGTCTTTCCTTCGTGCAAAAATGTATAAGTTGTCAAAGGCATGGAAATGTTTTCAATGCCCCTGCCACAGAATTGCATGAGTATTCCCTTGGCCCTTCACCCAATGAGGGATGGATATTGTTGGCCCGTTCCCCGTTGGTAGAGTGAAAATGAAGTTTTTGTTGGTTGCAGTGGATTATTTTACTAAGTGGGTGGAAGTTGAACCCTTGGCAAGAATTTCGGCGGCACAAGTTCAGAAGTTCGTTTGGAAACTGATTTGTCGTTTTGGTTTATCGAAGACTATCATTACTGACAATGGTCGACAATTTGTTGACAAAAAACTTGTTGCCTTTTATAAAGAATTGGGAATCACTCCTGTTACAAGTTCAGTGGAGCATCCGTAGAGGAACGGTCAAACCGGGACAACTAACAAAATCATTGTTCAAGAATTGAAGAAGCGGCTTGGAGAGGCAAAAACGGGTGTGTGGATGAGCTTCAACAAGTGTTATAGGGTTATCGGTGTTCCCCGCACGGTGCAACCGGTGAATCGCCTTTTAATTTAAGTTATGGAAGTGATGCAATGCTGCCAGTGGAAGTAGGAGAACCTACTGTTCGAAGATTGTTGAATGATATGGCATTAAATGAGGAGCAACTTAGGAGCTACCTGGACGTGTTGGAGGAAAGGAGGGACGAGGCGGCCGTAAAGATTGAAGCTCAGAAAAGGTTGGGGGCCAAAAGATACAACACTAAGGTACGACCCAGGCAATTTGTTGAAGGGGACTTGGTATGGCGCAAAACGGCTGATGCCCGGAAGAAGGCAGCACACGGGAAACTAGCAGCTAATTAGGAGGGACCGTTCAGAATAAGGGAGAGCTTAAATAACGGCGCATATCGACTGGAATATCTGACCGGAAAAGTTGTACCAAACACCTGGAATGCTTCTCATTTGAAATTTTATTTCAGCTAAGTGTCTATTGTAATCCCAGCATAAGGCAATAAATAAAATTAGATGTTTCCACTACATTTTCCCTTTTTGGTTGCAAACTTCACAGGTGAGTCACCTCAAGACGTTCAGGGAAGTCAGGAAAATGACTTCAGAAAACCCCGCTCAACGCAGGAAATCAGGAAAATGACTCTTGCCTTAAGACGTTCGGTGGGAAATCAGGAAAATGACTTCAAAAAACCCCACTCAACGCAGGAAGTCAGGAAAATGACTCCTGCCTTAAGACGTTCGGGGGAAGTCAGGAAAATGACTTCAGAAAACCCCGCTCAACGCAGGAAATCAGGAAAATGACTCTTGCCTTAAGACGTTCGGGGGGAAATCAGGAAAATGACTTTAGAAAACCCCACTCAATGCAGGAAGTCAGGAAAATAACTCTTGCCTCAAGACGTTCGGGGGGAAGTCAAGAAAATGACTTCAGAAAACCCCGCTCAACGCAGGAAGTCAGGAAAATGACTCATGCCTCAAGACATTCGGGGAAAGTTAGAAAAATGACTTCATAAAACTCCGTTCAACGTAGGAAGTCAGGAAAATGACTATTGCCTCAAGACGTTCAGGGGGAAGTCAGGAAAATGACTTCAAAAAATCCCGCTCAACGCAGAAAGTCAGAAAAATGACTCCTGCCTCAAGACGTTCGGGGGAAGTCAGAAAAATGACTTCAGAAAACCCCGCTCAATAAAAGAAGTAAGGAAAATGACCCCTTCCTCAAGATGTACTGAGGGAAGTTAAAAAAATGATTTCATAAAACCCTACTTAACGCAGGAAGTCAGAAAAATGAATCCTGTCTCAAGACGTTCGGGGGGAAGTCAGAAAAATGACTTTGGAAAATCCCGCTCAACACAAGAAGTCAGGAAAATGACTCATGCCTCAAGGACATTCGGGGGGAAGACAAGGGTGATTTTAGGTCTGCATTTATGATGATCGAGAAAATTAAAGGAGAGCGAGATTAAATTTTTCCAAGTAGGAAGCGTGTTCGTTCAAGTAGCAAGAGTTTACAGCGCATAACTGAGGTGTATAACAAAGCAAAACTATCGGTCAATCACGATCGATATTTTCGTAATAGAAAGCAAGAGTTTATAGTGCGTAGCCGAGGCGTGTAACAAGGTAAGATCATTGGTATGTTGCAAGAAAAAACTCATACATGGGAAAACAGAAATAAGAGAACCTCTTTAAGTGAACCAAAATTACACTATTACAAGCTTGAAGAAAACAAAGTTACAAATTTGAAAAAATAAGTCAAGCAGCAACATCTTTGTCGGTTGGGGTAGTGGTCACAATTTCATTCGTCAAGATGGTGGAGGCTGAGAGATTGGTTCTAGCCCTAACGGTATTTATTGTTTCAAAAGTAGCAGTTTCAAGCATGGACATGTTAAAAAAGTAGTGGCACTGGGCGATACCCTGTTCAAAACCGGTGCGACGTTCATTATAGACCTCATCTCCCAATGATAGATTTTCAGCAGCAAGTTTGTCCCGAGCGGTGAGGAGGGAGTCTCTCTCTTTGATCAACTCTTTGTTTTGAGACGAAGCCTTCTGCAGGTCCAACTTTAGGGTATCGTTAGTTTGCTTGAGTTGTTGATTATCAGTCTGAGCTTCCAGCACAACAGTAGCCGCGTTTTCCCAGTCTTCTTCAACAGTTTTCGAAACCTTTTCAAGACTGAGAGAAAGCTTAGTGTTCTTCTTTTTGGCGGCCTCTAGGTCTTGACGAACGACATCTATCTTTTCCGCTAACAAAGACTTGGTAGATTCGTCAGCATAATTCATACATATACTTGCTCGAGCAGTAAGTTCATAAGCCATGTCCAAAGCCTCCCCGAGAGACATTCCCTTGAAAGGCTTTCTTTCCTCAAGAGTAAGGTTGTCTTGCAAGCGTTCGACCACCTGAACGTTTGGGTCAAGGGGACCGGAGAGTAGAGGACCGCCAATTTTCCTTCTCTTATGAACAGGAATTGGTTTCTCGTGGGATGATTTCCTTTTGGTATCGCCCTTTGGAGCATCACCAGTAGTTGGTTTCTGGTTGTCAGAAATCTTTAAGGCCGAGTTCACGGTGCGAGAAGGAACACTTTGCGTAGCCATTTTGGAAGGAGAGGAGGTGCCCTCACCAGCTCTGCCAAGCTCTTTCTTGCGAGCCATCATTCGCAGGAAGGCTTGATGCTTTTCCATTCCACCGAAGATATCTGCAATAAGAAAGCAAATTTAGACATGTTAATAATGACCCCTCAGTAAACGAGAAGTTCAAAAGAGCTTACCGAACACTCTAGAGCGTAGAGTGTCAGATCCGATTAAGCCGATGAGTTTGCAAGATGATGTCCGACGGGGTAGCTAATTGATCTGGCTGATTACATCCAGTTCATGTGGCATGTTTTCCGTTTTGGCCCAAGAGATCACCTTTTTAGGATCCTCAATCCAGTAGAACGGAAACTTGGGCCCATTGTCATCGAAATAAAATTTTGACCGACCGGGTTCATGAATGGTAACTTTGAAAAAGTTGGTTTTAAAGTCCTTGTACGAGGAATTAAACGAGGTGAATAATTGTTTGTCCTTCACAGGAATTAGTGATACCCAAGATTTGTTCGGGTGCGGAAGGGCGCGAAAGAAATAGAGGAAGGAAGCAAGGGTGAGAGTCAAAAGAAGAGCCGTACAGAGAACACAAAAAGCTTGCATAAAAGCCATCCGTTGGGGTGAGGTTGAGTGGGGCAAACATTTAGCTCTCGTAATTTGAAAGTCAGAAAATGGAATTCTTACACCTAAATCACGAAACAGGGTAACGTAGGCATAAAAGAAGTCCGAGCTATAACCTTCGCGACCGTGGCAAGCCCGTTCGTTTGAGCGACACACAACTAAAGAGATGTTCTCCGCGTCCCTAAGGTCAGCCATCAAATTCACCCCTCTCAACCAGATACATTATGGAAGCGATGGTGATGAAGTAGGGAGAATAACCACAAACCTTGTGAGGAGCCCAATCATACCCTTTTACCGGAGGAGGAGGATTAATTCCAGACCATTCAAGCGAGTTATCAACGTTTAACTCTACGTCATCCGGAGCATTTTTTGGTCAACCAGAATCATCTTTAGATCCCAAAATGGAAGAGCCCGATGACGACGACGACTCCACTGCATCATCAACATACCCCCGACCTTCACCAGCAAGCTCATCCGTAGACCAAGAAGAAGAAGACATGATTACCTTTTTTGTAGAACTGTCGGGATCGGTAGGGCAGTAGTAGGAAGGAAGATGATTAAAGTGAATGGACCCTCTCTATTTATAGACTATAAAGGCGGTTTCAAGGACAAATCCTCGTTCCTCATTGTGAAGAAATCCAACGGTGGAGAATATGTGACCTTTCACGTCCAACTGCAACAGCCTTGGCGTTAAATCCTTGCCATTCATGACAAATCAATCGCAGGGTTGGGAGAACACGACTTTTCGACTCCAACCGATGTGACATCACAGAGTAAAATGGGAACAGTTACACCGATTCACATTTGAAAACGAAGTAATAAAACCCCTTCGCTTGCGATGCCGCTTGGGGCTTAGGGGGCTAATGTAGTGTAATAGACAACCTGTCATGAGCATGGTTCAGTAGGACAATGGAGGTAGAAGGACGGTCGGTCGGGGGGTCCGAGGGAGTCTTGGAATGATTAAGATATTGATAGCGAAAGAGTGTTAAAGGGAGCATTGAAAGGTAATTAATGGCATCAGAAACAACATAAATGGCCTTAATGAACGAATATCATGTAAGAGAAAATAAAATATACGGCATTAATGTTAATTACTGAGAATAACGCATATAAATATAGTGTTAATGACCAAGTAAAGGATACTTTTTCTCCAATAATATCAAACCTGACCTTCTTGATACCGATCTGATTTGAGCGTCGGAGTGTTTCTTGTAGGTCATCACCGATCGATTTTGTAAAAAAGATCTTCATCAGCATGCGAAGTATCGACAGCTAGAAGCGGAGGCCAGAAAATTAACAGTCTCCATCCCATCAACCGAAAATACTTCTAAAACCTATCATTCAATCATCTTACAACTATTTCATATCATCTTTGTAAATTATTAGACACTAATTTGCAAAAAAAATTTAAAATACTATTAATCACTCTAATATTTTCCTTGTAATTTTAATTGGAAAATTTTTTGTGGATAAATTTTCTCTCATATTGGAATCCTTAAAAATACACATCAAAAACTTTAAAACTATTTATATAATACCACCTACCTCAAAAACCACACTCAAAATCCAAGTAAAAATAATATTAATTACTATAAATTTCATATTTATAAGCATTACTAATACATCACCTAATTGATAAAAAAAAAAAAACATAAAAATCTACTTGGAAGTTTTAAAAACTTAATAAATCTTTTTATAAAATCTCAACTATAAAGTAAATCAATTCTGTAGAAAAATTACTTGAGCCTTTTAAATAATCAGGAAGGTTAATGCCAATCCATAATGGCCAGTGTTCTACAAGTTCATGAGAAAGAACGATCGCTGCCATGGTTCCCGGCGAAGTTGAAAATTTTTTGGAATCAAATTTTAAGGGAAAACCTCTCTACCAATTTGTGGAGCGAATTCCGTGTTGAAGGGTCTTTTATATAGCTTCAAAAGAACAATCTTGGTCGTTGAATTTAGGTGGGCCATGCTTGAGTGGTGATAGCCACCATCAGGTTCTCTGTTCTCACCATTTTGACTATATATTTAGAACTGTGAGAGAAAAAAATGAAATAAACTTGGTAAGAAGAAGAAGAAGAAGAAGAAAAATGGCAAATTTTGTTCTGCAGGTTCCAAATACCATAAGGAGTTTCGCCATGTTTGCTTCGCCCAACCCCAACGGTGCAATACTCTCTATTTCTTTCTGTCAATTGAATTGCGTTTTTATTCTCTTTGTTTCATTTTCATATGATTTATTTAATTGTTTAGGTGCTCCACCTGGTGGCTCTGGAAGCAGTAGTGGTGGGGGTGGAGGTCCTGTGATATTGGAAATTCCTATAGATAAGATTAGAAGGCCTTTGATGAGGACCAGAGCAAATGATCCAAACAAAGTAAAGGAATTAATGGATAGTATCAAGGAAATTGGTCTCCAAGTACCTGTAACCACTTGCTCCCTTATGCTGATTCGTGTTTAAAATATTTTCCATTGCTTTTGGAGTTTATGTACTGTTTCTGCTATATTGGTATGTCTCAGTTGGGTTTATGGGAAAGTGAAGTTACGGGTGTTGGCTTTTCTGTGTTTTGAGGATCTATTGGATGTAGTTTGAATTGGATTTATGTGCTTAAATTGCTTCTTTCTGTGGTCTTCAAGCTTTGGCTATTCAGATCTGCGAGTACAAAAATGAAAAATGTGAAAGCAACCAACTTAAAACGATTTTTATGGATTTGTTGGAACAATTTTTCAGTGGAATTTGGAATAGCAGTATCTGCGTTCCCACTCCAAACTGTTAATGAGCTATTATCTCTGCATAGAAAGATTTTTCCCTTTTTCCTTATTGTTACTTTCATTAAGAGGTAAGAGTTTCATGTTTCGCTGAAGGAGATTTTGAGATGTCTTTCTTTGTAGTATCTCCACCATTAACAGGGCGACCCTTAAGTTTGTTAGCCATAGATAGAGCCTTTAGGAGTTATCAAGTTATCAAGGTACCCTCTCTTTCAGAGTCAGATTTCTTTTAGGAGTTTACCAATGGATGTAAAGATTCATTGTTACAGCCATTTTCTTTTATATTGTGTACTTGTGACTGAGGCTTAGTTGAGACAACAATCCTAAAACATTTATACTCCAATTCTTGTATTTTTTATTTTTTTTTCAGATTGGCCCTTTATGATGATTACTCACTTTGTTTAAGAGAACTTTCACCAGATCATGACTTCTACAAGAAAATAAAAATATCATTTCGACAACGATTTGGTATTAATCCTTTTTGGCTTCAGACAACCATATTAAGCTCAGTTTCAACTTATAGAGGACAATAAGACAGAATGCATCCCTTAACATTTATTTTGAGTGGAATTGTGAATAGTTGTTATCAAAGCTTGGTTGAATTTTAGTACAATTATTCTGAAGAAAGTGGGGAAAGTAACCAAATTTAACACCAGTTACAGATGGCAGGCCTGTTCTAACTACAATACCATTGTTATTAAATAAATGTCTGGTTCATGAAAATATATTGCTGAACTGTTGATTCAAGTTTCTTTTAAGTGATGCAGATTGATGTCCTGGAGGTTGATGGAGTCTATTACGGTATGTTCTTTTCTGGATTGTTTGTGGAATCTTATAATTTTATTACCATGTTACCTGGTAATGCTGCTTATAGTTAAAATGATAAGATTCCACCAACAACAAAATCAATACGCTTTGAAGATCCATACATGTCTTCTCAAAGTGAAAACTTAATATGACAATATGTCTCCATTGTCCTATGTTTGTAGGTTTCTCTGGTTGTCATCGCTATGAGGCTCACCAGCGCCTTGGACTCCCCACCATCCGTTGCAAAATACGCCGTGGTACAAAAGAGACTCTAAGGTAGGTTTGGTAAACTCTTTTGTAAACTTTATGTTACTCAGATTCATTATCTAAGTTGATTGGTTTTCGTTTTGCATTGTGCAGGCACCATCTGCGCTAAGCTGTGATCATCTTATTGTTCAAAGTTGGTATATGACGATTAGCAATGACAGGACACAACACAGAAATGTTCTTTTTCTCATAGCATTGTGATTCCTGCGGACATTGCAAATGATATATGTGATTTCTCTTACTCTGTGTTATGCTGCATCTGTTATTGCTTCCTCAAGTTCTTTGTAGAAAGCACTATTCTTCTGATCACATTTTGGTTTCGTCCACCCAGAAAAGGATAAAGTTAGGAACAATAAACAACATCAAGCGTTATTATCTTCTCTTGCATCAAAAAACAACACCAAAATCTGTTGCCTTACTTAAAAAAACTGAAGCAAATAACTTTGTGAACATATTTAGCTAAACATGAATCCATAATGTAAAGGTCTCGATTAAGAAAAAAAATCAAGGTTGGGAAACAAATAAAGAGAAGAACATTACTTAAAATTTTTAAGAATGGGAAACCCTCTCTAATGAAGTAAAAGGCAAGGAACTCGCAGGTCAGTTAAACTTTCACTATAACAATAATAGGGATTACAAGCTTCATCCTTACCTGAACCTTTCCAGTTAAAATAACAATGCATCTTGAATTTGTAATAAAATTTTCTTTAGTGAACTCACTTTTTCTCTTGAAAACACTCTTTTTAAAGTTCTGCATCTTTTTTCCTACACACTAGTTATTGTACAATTGACATGTTTTGACTACTTTCGTAAGCATTTATAACAGGAATGAAAAAGAAGAAAAGATGGAATTAGCTTTTCGGTAATTATAGTTAGTTTGTGCAAAAACTTCATTTGTGAAAATTTCCTGATTTAATTTTTTTAAAGTTTTACTTTTAACTTGTGCATAAGAAAATTTTAGTTTATGAAGAAATCAATCTAAATATTTTTTTCATATTTTTTTCATTTTCTTCTTTGGAAGTGTTTGTGAAAAAAGTTAATCCAAAAAAACTCAATTACTACCACCACTAACAATAGTATTACTAGTATCGCTGACACCAATAGTATTATAGCAACAATACTACTTACATATAACATTAAAAAAAATAGTACTATTACCTCCACTAGAACTATTACTACTAATATTGTGGTGACTTGCAATAAAATAATGCTTCACCATAAATACTAGTATAACCTCTCAGAACGGTAGTAGCAGAATGAGTTTGCATGAAATTGGACAATAATAAAGATGAGACTTGATACTATGATATTTAAGAAAGATAATTTTTGATATGTACATAAATATTTTTTTGTTAGGTTTCTATGGTGACACTCGCTGAACTTGGTTACTCGAGAATTGTCTGTCAATTTTTATTTTTTTTTAAAAAAATGAGTGAATAAATTGACACCCCTTTGAGACTATATGTTACTGGGGAAGAGATACTTCTTTGAGACTGAGTGTGGCAAGAAAAAGAAAAGGAAAACAATTAAGTGGAAGATCCATGCTTAGTTGATAGGTAAATGTCTTCTAAGCGAGGAACCTAATAGAAAATCCTTTTAAAGAGAAACTAAAATTCCAAATATTATCTGCCTTGATGTCTAGTGTCATACCTCAACTAATTAATTGCACTTAGGAACCAATAAGTTAGTCATCATTCTAAAAACATTGTGAAGTGTGTGCTTGAGGAATATCATTGTTGGAACTGAACTTGATATGAGAGGGTATATTTCCATTTAATTTCATTCATCATTCTGTTTGCATTATCATCTTGTGTTAGTTGAATTCTCCTTGCTTGAGGACAGGCAAAAGTCTAAGCTTGGGGTATTTTGATGTGTGAATAAAATGTAATTGCATTCATATCTTAGTTTAAGTCATTTGCATACATAATTGCATTAATTAAATGATTTTATCATACATTATCTTTGTTTTGGATCATCCATTTGGGTTTTGTGTTTTCCTTATAGATAAGTGTTTCTAAGTGTTAAAATCACAACTATGGAAGAGTTGACGTCCAAGATGTAGAATTGAAACCAGAGAGTTTCACAACTTATTTGTGAACGTTTCCATAATCTGTGGAATTGTTTCCAAATTGCAGAGTCGAAACCAGAGAGTTCCACAATTGAGCTATGAAAGTTTTCACAACTTGTGGATTTATCTCGAGAGAAACAGAACGCAAACCAGAGAGTTCCACAATTGAGTTGTGACTTTTTCCACAACTTGTGTATTTACTTTAGGAGAGCAAAATTGAAACCAGAGAAGAGCACAAGCAAATCGTGGATTTTTTCATGAGTTGTGAAATTTTTCAGAGCAGTTACTAACCTCTTATATTACATGGATTTAAAAAGATTAAAAAAAGAAATAAATTAAACACAATTACTTAGAGGGAGTAACCATCTCCTAAAAAAGGGAAATTAATGGAAAAGGAGGAGAACAATTTAAATGTAACAATTTGAACGTAAAAGGGGAGGACGCACATCAACGTTTACGAAAGACCTTCTACACTTCTTCTTCTTTTAGTTTTTCTTTGAATTTTTACATTATGTAAGACTGATTTTCCTTTTTGTTAGAGGATTGATGTAGTACTTTTGATTATAATTTATGAACTTTTTCAATTGATGTTTAGTTAATTTTAATTATCCTAGTGTTCTATTTATGTTCTAATTTCTATTCTATGAGCAGTTTTACAATTGTGAAATTGGAAATTGTTTGCGATTATAAATAGAACACATTAGATGTTGCCATAATTGGGAGATTGGACATAGCTAATTAGTTTGCAATTGAGATAATAATTGTTATTCATGATTTTACTGAATTTTTTTAACTAACCTAATGGTTTAGAATTCAATGGATAAGTTTGCTTGTCTAAGAAATTAGAGGTAAACAAGCTCTTAATAAACTCAAGTGGATAATTATAATTCACACATAAAGGGAAAAAATTTATATGAAAATGTATAAAATCAATTCTATATTATTTGAATTTCTATCACTTGTTTATGTTCATCATTTCACATGATATTGTTGCTCAAAATTACATGAATTAGTAATATAGTATTCAACTCATTCAATCATAAAGAATGATATTTTATTACTTCAATAAAAATTAATACACTTGTCAAACATTCATTACTTATTAAATTTCTTAGACTTGTTCTCACATCATTCTGATTTTTATCATCATCAAAAGCTATTCTCATATTTAGAATACCCAAGATCAACCAAACTTGTTTCATTTTTATTTTTATCAAAATGTCATGATGGAATAAAATTTGTAAAGTGAATTAAAATTAGAGTTTTAACATATTTTCAATTTTTTAACTTAGACACAAAATTAAAATCTGTATTGTCGCAAACTTATATTTTAGCCTCAATTTTTAAAAATAAATGATTACATTACTTTTAATATAAAGATATTAATATTTTTTTTAGGTATTAAATAACTTTTCATACTAATATTATGTGTTAGAATGTTTCAAATTGAATAAATAATTTAAATATCAATATAAAACCAAGGTTATCAAACTCGCAAGTTTACTTAAACTTGTGAGAGTCGAGTAAACTCGACTCGTAAACTCAACTCATAAACTCGTAAGAGTTTACTTCAGATGAAAAATATTATATAAATAATATTTTAATTCAAATAAGTCTACAAAATTATATAACTTTAAATAAATAAAATTTATAGATATATTATTCATAAAAATAAATATTATAAAACATAAATACTTGGATTATTGTCATTAATTTTGATGCATTTCATTAAATATATAATAAAAAAAGACCAAACGATCTTGTTTTTCTTAATTTTTTCTCCTTTCAAGCTCGCAGAATCGTTCCAAACTCACGATTCTACACGATCATACCGATTTTACAATCATTTCTACCGAGTTTACGTAGAAAAGAGTTTACTTCCGAATTAATTCAGAAGCCATGTCTAAAAACTTAAATTCGTAAGAGTTTAAGAATTAACTAGAGAATTTGATAACCATGTATAAAACTATACTTGATACATTAAAAGAATTGAACACAATTTAGTTATTTTTTAAATTTAAAAATTAAATTGTATGTTTCAAACAGAAAAAATAATAATTTAATGTTAAAATTTTTAAACTAAAAATATATTTAATCTTAAAATTAAAATAGAGACAAGAGTCCAAGAGTTTCCCTGTATAAATATAAAATTTGGTTTTCTACAAATAATCATAACTCAATTTCTGATTACTTTATACTAAAAAATTTATATTAATAATATTTCAAAGTTAAACTCTTGTCTTGAATCCAGTTAACTATTCTCATTTTCTCTTAATTTTAAGTTTTCCTTGCTTCTTTTATCTCATTTTCTCTTAATTTTCAGTTTTCCTTGGTTGTTTTATCTCGTGAAGATGCTAAATGAATTATTTTAAATTTTTTGAAATATATATTTTCTTAAATTTCGACTATTTATTTATTAATTTTATAATCCTAGTATCAATATGAAATTTTGTTATAAAAGACAATGATAAACATAGAAGACTCTGAACATACATATAATTCAGTAAAGCTCACCAACTGGGTTAGTTATTGTTTTAACTAATATTATAATTAAAAGTAATAATATAAAATTAAGAAAAAAATATGTCAAAGAAATGAAAATAAATGGACAGTTTTATTTATATATAAAATAAATTATTCCAAAAGCTATAAATATTTTTTTTAATTTAATTCAAGCTATTAAGTAAATAAAAGTGATTCCACATCTTTTTCATCTCAATTTAGAAAATATAATTTAAAAAAAAATATAAAAGTAGTTATCCATTGTTTATGAGATGCTATCCGTGCAGGAAGAACACAAACTAAAAGTTTGGGTTTTAAAAAGGGTTTTTACATTTTTCAGTGTTGTCTGAAAGAGGAAGAGAGGAGAAAGAGAGAGAGAGAGAGAGAGAGAGAGAGAGAGAGAGAGGGAGGCGATGGAGGGAGCATCATATGCGCGCATGCCGAGGGTGAAAATCCGCGAGCTGAAGGATGATTATGCCAAGTTCGAGCTCCGGGATACGGATGCGAGTATCGCGAACGCGCTGCGGCGCGTGATGATCGCGGAGGTGCCGACGATCGCGATTGATCTGGTGGAGATAGAGGTGAATTCGTCAGTGCTGAACGACGAGTTCATAGCGCACAGACTAGGACTCATTCCGCTCACGAGTGAGCGAGCCATGTCCATGCGCTTTTCACGTGACTGCGACGCGTGTGACGGCGACGGCCAGTGTGAATTCTGCTCCGTGGAGTTTCACCTTAGGGTTAAGTGTATGACTGACCAAACCCTCGATGTCTCCAGCAAAGACCTTTACAGTTCCGACCCCTCCGTCGTTCCCGTTGATTTCTCTGACCCTGCTTCCTCTGATTCTTCCGAGAACAGGTGCGTCCTTTTTTCATTTTATTTTTGGTTTTAAACCCTTTATTTTTAAATGAGTCTTTGTTGATTTCAACTGGGTATTTTTTTTTTTCAAATTGTTGTTCTTCGTTTTCAACTGGGTATTTAGATTTTTGAAATGGTCTTAATTGATTTCAAATGGGTGTTCTTCGTTTTCAACTGGGTATTTGGTTTTGCCGTATGGGTTTTCTTTTTCTCATGTGTTTATTTCTAAATTGGCATTCTTCGTTTTCAACTGGCTATTTAGTTTTTTCATATGGATATTCTTCGTTTTGAATTGCGTGTATTCAGGGGGGTTATCATTGTGAAGCTGAGGCGAGGACAAGAGCTGAGGCTGAGAGCGATAGCTAGGAAGGGGATTGGCAAAGATCATGCCAAGTGGTCACCTGCTGCAACTGTCACTTTCATGTATGAACCAGAGATTCATATAAATGAGGACTTGATGGAGACACTGACTCTTGAGGAGAAAAGAGAATGGGTTGATAGCAGCCCTACACGGGTGTTTGAAATTGATCCAGTAACACAACAGGTTTGGGTTCTTCTCATTTGTTTTCTTATGAATTTGGTTATGCTCTTTCTACCATTGTTGTTATCTTATCCATATTCTGTGCAGAACTACAAAATTACCTCGCATGTCTTATGTGTTTGGTGCTTAAATGCTAGTTTGTTTTATCACTTTAGTGTATTGTTTTTTTGAATTTGTCATAACATATGCATGCCGATTATTTCTGATCAAATTCGCAAGTTTATGCAAATCCTTTAACCTGAACATTGTGTGCTTTCTCTTCAACCTGGAGAATAAAGTGCAATTAGAGGTACTTCGTTTGTTTTCTTTGTGTGTTCAACGATAGACACTAGTAATTTGATGCTTATGAAAGCATGATGCTGCTTGTGTATAAAATAAATAATTCGCAAGTTTGTTTTTCAGCTAATATGGATAGGCTTATAGAATGGCATGCAGAAGGCACGTTCAGTATTTAAGACGCAATATGTTTTCCAGAGCATAAGCACTAGAGAACTAATGTTTTGGGAACTTCGTGTTCATCTAAATATACATGAACTTACAACTCTTATAGAGAACTAATGTTTTGTGAACTTTATGTTTTGTGAACATTTTTACCCTTAAACACTTTGTTTTAATAGGTTGGGGGTAGGGTAAGGACCAACACAAATGAGTGGTGCTTCCTTGATTTTTGTTGTTATTTACTACTATGTGTTTGCTTTACCCCCTGGACTTTTTATTGTTAATTATGGATTGGATATATATTGAATTTGCACCCTTCCCACTACTTGATCAGAATGTTTAATAAACTAACTCTTGCGTTCCCATGCTTATCATCTCTTGCGTTACAGGTGTGACTTTTTATTGCTAATCATGTATATACGATGAATATTAACTAAGTGGTTGACTTTTCAATTTTCCTCATTATCCTGCTTTCTGCTACTGCTACATGCTTGTGTTTTATGGTATTGATAACTATAATCTCAAGTGCCAAGAAAAAGAAAAACAAAACATCTCTAGAATGAATGTGAAGGACTTGTACCGATTCAGTTTTAAGCTATCAATTTCATAGAGAATCTTGAACCGCAAAGAAATTTACTGTAAACGAGAATTTAGTATCAAGATTTGCTATCCAGCTCATGAGGGGTGGGTGTATGGTATTCTGGAGCATTATCTACTGAAGATATTGTTGTCAAAGGAAAGCACATTAAGTGTTCTTAAGTGTATGATCTATCTGGCTAATTCTGTCAGCGACAATGCCATACATATTTTGTCTATTTTGAAATGTTTATATGCGGTGCTTAAACTTAACAGTTAATATCTCTTTTTGGTTTCAATTTGTTTTGTTGTAATGAATCCTTATTTGATATAATTTGCATTATCGAATTAGAAGATTGAATTTTTCCATCTTTGAAAATCAAATGTGATGTTTTTGGCATTTATTAGGTAATGGTGGTTGACGCTGAGGCATATTCATATGATGATGAGGTGATCAAGAAAGCAGAAGCCATGGGGAAGCCTGGGCTTGTGGAAATCATTGCAAGACAAGATAGCTTCATATTCACGGTTGAATCTACTGGAGCAATTAAAACTTCTCAATTAGTACTAAATGCCATAGAAATTCTCAAGCAGAAGCTGGATGCTGTGCGGCTATCTGAAGATACAGTGGAGGCTGATGATCAGTTTGGTGAGCTAGGTGCACATATGCGAGGAGGATAACTGAGTTGATTGTATTAGAAGGATATCAAATTTGTTTCCCTGAACTTGTTTCTTTCTTCTTCTACTTAACTGAATAGCTGCAGCATGTTTTAACTTGTTGGGTCTAATTAATATTTTCCCCCTTGAAGAACAACATAGATAGTTGTTATCTTTCACTTATCATTAGGCAGATTCATGCACACAGAAGTTCTATCCTCTTCTCATGCTTGCTTCCCTTATTTCGTTTATAATGGTGGAAAGCAAAAACTCAAGTCTACATGTCTTAAGCAGCTCCAAGTCCTTTAAAAGCTTTTGCCTTTCTGTTGTTTGGATCCTGTAAGCTTACCATATACTCGATATGATGCAATATCTCTTCGGTTGAACTTGTTATGAAATTGTTTTTAATTTAACTTTTAAACAATTTAAAACAAATCTATTGATAACATTCAAAAGAATTTTCAAGAATTTAAGGAATTTCATGCTTTTAGAAGAATAAGTCTTGAGTATCATTCATCTTTTCGGATTTTTTTTAATGTTAAATACATATTTTAATTGTTATTCTAATTTGTAAACTTTCGTTAACCAAATTGTTTTTTTGTCGGAGCTAGTACTGATATGAGGCTGATATTAGGTTGTTTCTTCCTGCCCTCCGTAATTTCATTCTACACTCCCATTTACTCAAAAATTGTAATTTAAGCCTCTGGTTTAGAGATTTCATTTTGAGTTCTGAGATGTTGATCAAGATATGTTCCAGAATACACAATACGGATATGTTTAGAAATGTATAATCTGAAAGGTAAAATTTGTATTTTAGATCGTAAATTCTAAAATACAATCTTTGTATACCGAAATATATAATGTGGAAAACAGATTTTATATTTTGACTTGTGCAGGAGGTAGAGGTCTGGTGAATGTGGAGAAAGAAAACACGCCAGCAGAAGTGGAAGGGACACAGGTAGAGATGAAGGAAGAAGTGGGAGATGAGTGCAATGAGAGAGAAGGAAGAAGATGGAAGATAAAAATAAATGGATCATTTCACACTTCTATGAGATGCAGGATAAAATGTACGGAGGTATAGGAAGAAATTTTAAAGAAAAAAGTACAAATATAACATTTGTTAGTGTTAGAAGTTCCACGTCGACTAGAGTTAAGGCTAATTTATAATATATAAGTGAAGTGCAAATCTCACCTTACAAACCGGTTTTGTGGGGTTGAGTTAGGCTTAATATTTACTTTCTAATATGATATCAGAGCCATTTATAATATATAAGTGAGGTACAAACCTCACCTTACAAACCGATTTTGTGGGATTGAACTAGGCTTTAGAGACATTTTTTTAAGTAGAACCTTTAAAAATATACATTAAAAATCACAAAAGTTGTGTAAACTTCACTTTTACATTCATGATTATATAATTAACAGAAAAGTTAATTTATTGAGAAAGTATTATAATGGTATCGAATTTTGTTGCCACTGGTATAATGAGCTACTAAAATAATTATCGGTTAAATATAATTTTAGTCTAATTTTAGTTTTTATCCTTTTTAAAACTTTGATTTATTTTTATCTCTTTTCTTTTAAAAAATGTCATATTTAGTCTCCGTAACTAATTGTGTTAATTTTTTTTCTAACTAACTGTGTCTCACGTGTAAGGTTAATTCTAATTTTGTTTTTTTACTGTAATTAAAATTAAAATAGAAAATATTAAATTGTAGGGTCAAAATTAGAACTCTATTTTTTTTTTCAAGGGTTCATCTTCTAGGAGCACTCTTTTTCCGCATCTTCAACCAGTCATGGTCATCACTAGGTCTAACAACTATACCACTTCTATCTAAAGCCACTGTTAGCAAAGTTGGCATCACCTTCACCTTATTTCACGCGACATATTTCTCGCTTCTAGATCCACGACAAGTCAACCAACGAGACTCCATCAACAAACCACGTGACTCCGTCGTGCTGAGACCGTGGTACGAATGAACATCTACAATAGAGTATGTCTATGCTACAATAAATTTGAGAAAAAAAAATGGAGAAGAAAATTATTTAAAGAACCTTTGCGCCAGAACATTCCAAAACTCTTGTTGAAAAGAATTGAAGCAACATATTTAATGAGTTGCTTGGCTTTTAGATACTCAAAAGCATTCGTATTCAAATTTATAGATTGTTATAATTTGTTTCTCAATAACATGATTCAAAGGAATTATAAAAGACTATTTTCTTTTTCAATATCACGATTCAAGTACTTTGTGAACATTATGTTATGGATATTTTTAACTTTATCCCTTCAATTTTTAAATTTAGTCTATTTTAAATTTACATTTTAAATATGAACAAGAAAAAAATGAGACTCTCGTATAAAGGTCTAATGACACCAATGTTGGGAACAAGGCAATAAAGGAGAGAAGAAAAAAATAAACAACACTAGGAAGTATTTGTTTTTGGTGCATTTGTAAACTTTACATAAGCTTGCTTATATAGCAAAGTGAAAAACATCATCTCACAATACTAAGCAATGTGGGACTAAAACTCAAACTACAAAACTTAATCAAACTACAAAACTAACAATTCTCCCACTTAGAGTTTGATTATCACGTAGTGTAGTTTCCTTCATCGTCAATTATTCTTGAAGACCAGTTGAGGCTCTACAAAACCTCAACTTCTCTGTTGTGAGAACCTTTGTCAACATATTCGTTGGGTTCTTACTTCCCAGTATCTTCCTCAACGTTAGTACCTCATCTTCAAGTAAAGATCTGATGAAGTGATAACAAATATTAATGTGCTTCGTTCTAGAGTGAAATGTTGAATTCATAGTCAGATGTATTGCACTCTGACTATCACTGTGCAAAACACTCTTTTCCTGGATGAATCCCAACTCTGTTAACAATCCTTGAAGCCATACCAATTCATTGCTAGCTTCTGTTACTGCTACATACTCAGCCTCTGTAGTGGATAGAGCAATGATCTTTTGTATCTGTGACATCCAGCTAATAGTTGTAGTTCCAACAGTAAATATGTAGCCAATGGTACTTATTCGATGATCAATTTCTCTAGCAACCATCAACACTAATGAAGGGCCCGCAACCACCCAAGAAGCCCTCCTTATAACCCTCTAAACACATGTAAAAAGACTCAAACCTTGGTGCCAAGGTCGGTTGAGGTTGATTGACCTTAATCTTCAATGTTCCAACCTTAACTCTCACCAATTCAACAACATAATCATATAGATGATCATATTTACATGTCCATCTCCCACCAAACAATCAATTGCCACTTCCTTTACTTTGTTAACCTTCCAAGGTGTCTCCCAAGGTGTTATGCCAACATTGTATGTCTTCTTAATTTCATCAATTATTTGGTTCACTGTCATGTTCCCACATCTATAAATCTGTCAATTAATACTTTTGCAATCCACTGTACACTTGCTTTTTTGTTACCAAAAACCCTTCCATAGTTGTGACGACTACTAACAAGTGTCTTGACCTTAAAGGTATGGTTTTCTCTTACCTTACTAGCCATAATTGAAAAACCATATTTCGTTTTACACACAACCCTAACTCTCTTCTGATCGTTCTTCACAAATTTAACTTTTTTTCCATTTAAAACGCTATGCTCCATTAATGCATGCTTAAAATCCTTCAAAGAACAAAACTTCATTCCTAATTTAGATTTGAAGATCTTCTTCATATCTTCTGCTCTATACTTCGAAAACTTCTCCTTATTCAAACTGACACCCTCATCGTTATCTACATCTGAAGGAAAATCACTGATATTGTATTCTTCATTTATTTTATGGTCTCCAACTTCTTCATTAATGATAAATGACCCTTCACCAACATTGCTTCTACTCCTCACTATTTTTTTTCTTTTTTGTCAATCTTCTCCACATATCCAATATAGGATTAATATTTCTACAATCATGTACCACCCACTCATTATCCATCCCAAACCCATCATCATCATTTGCCACCCTTTCTTTTTCATTGTCATCCAATTTATTTATACATGACCTTTCTTCTTCCTCCTTAGCCACATTGACCTCTTCTTTAGCCGTATTCACTTCTTCTTCCCTAAAATCTTCATTAACCTCTTCCTCCATGGCCTCTACGTGTCCTGCCTCTTCACCAATGAAGTTAATCACTTGAGCCTGACTAGGAACATTTTCCATATATATTTCAACCTCTTTGCCATTAGCCTCCGCGTAGTTAGCCAAGTATATTGTTTCCTTATCATCACTTAGTATTCTAGATTGTTGAATACTGTTTGTTTCGATCCCTTCCACCACAATTTCAAAACACCACTATATTTGAACTCTTTAACTATTCTCAGTGTTTCTAAATATGACTATCGATCAAGATCGATTTCTTTAATTACATTACATGTATCTCCTCACCAACATATTGCAGTCTCCTATTCTTTTTTAACTTCTCCATATGATGCAAAGCCACGTTAAACTCCATTTGGAAACCTATATTGTAAAGCAGAACTCAAACTCATATAACAACCACAGTCCTAAATGCACGTCCTCAACATCACAGAAAAAAAAATCAATATACAAACTAACCTCACTTTGAACTTACGTAACTTCCCCAATACCAAGTCCACTTCGTTTTTCTTTGAATGGTAAATCACAATTTCTTTGAACACGAACTCCACACCAAGCATTCGTTTTTGTTGATTGAAAGAGGAATCCTCCAACTCGACTCCTCTTAATTTCGATTTCAACACTTAATCCTAACTTGAACTTCATTTTAAGCGTTAACAAAACTACTTATGACCAGTTTCAGTTTCGATTTTAACATTTTATGTACATGTGTATTGACAACATACACACCCTTCGTAAAAAAAACTAACAATATTGATTTTAAAAGAATAAATCCGAAACTTTCTAAAATAAAAATGTTAAAATTAAATCAAAATTTAAAAAAAAGACTAAAACTAAAATTATATAATAATTTAATATTTTAAAGACTAAAAACATATTTAATCCATTCATGGTACAAAATCTTAAATATAAGCTGTGTTTTGTTAAGAAAAAGTGAGTTTCTTTTACGTTTTCTTTCATTCACTGCTGATTCGTTTTACAATATCGGGAACGAAAAGATTGAGATGTTTTGCACAACTAATACTTCAAATTTCAGGAAGGATAAAATTCTTGAATGAGTTTTGTTGTTTTATTAACTAAAATGTAGTGACGTAAACATAAATGTTCGAGTAAATATCATTACTGATTGCATTCCCAGCTACAGAAGACGTCTGCCAACAGACTTAAAGAAAGAAAGATATCAAGATTTTGCAATATGAGCATTAAATAGAATGAACACCTGGTTCTGGCTAAAACAGCAGGGACTTAATATCGCATTGATTTAAACTATCCCCAGGTGACTACAAAAAGACGCTTTAATATGATATACATTTTACTAAAATTTGTGCGAAACTGCTGGATGATTTACGGTTATAGACTAATTAATCACTAGCAGAAGGTGAATAACTTACCATCTTCTGTTGGTATATATATCAAACAACTTACTACTTGTATGCTAATGGACCAGATCTAGACACTGCAAACCTAGGAAGAGGACTAGGACCAGTGCTTCCAGAAGTTGAACCCTCAACAGATTTTACCCTACTACGGCTGGCACTGTAATCCAAAGGCCCAGAACTACGATAGTTCCTTTGCTTGTTGTCCGTGCTCCTTAAGCTGCCAATATCAGCATCATAGAGGTGCTCCTGACTATGTGACGATGATGATCCTTTGAAGTAACCAGAATCATGGCCATAATACTGTGGTGAGTCCCCACGAGGATGCCTTAAGACAGGGGAAGCATGTGCTAGCAATACAGCAGGTGAATGACGGGGTGAGGCGTTCAGTATTGCCAATGGAGTGGATTGAGTATCTGCGTAGTATTGGCCATATACTGAACGGAGAATGGCATATGGAACGTGGGTTTCCAGCGAGCTTCTTGGAAGGTAAGGTGAAATCTCGCAAAGTTGGTCCAAGAAGATAAGCTGTGCTACAAGATGAGACCTGTGCAATACCAAAATACAAAACATCTAAGATAGCCGCAAAGTACAAAATGAAAGAATGATGTTTCCCAGAAGAGAGAACTGATGCCAAACCGCAAGTGAAAATTGTGTTGCAGCATTACCTACCTAATATAAATATATAGTCATTTGGGTTTCAAAAAACTTGCAACACCACACATACACACACATTTACCTGTGTGTTTCGCTCCAAGAATCCAGTATGATATCTGCAGAGAGTTTCACAAATAACTGCAATGTGGACTTAATACTTGCTTCTGCTGACATATGACTTGATAATTCAGGATCCATTCCCTCACTGGCATGTCCATTTCTTAAAGACTGCCGATGCTGATGTTCCCGTTCCAATCTAACAAACTCACTTCCGGCAATCACTGCAGAAATGCACCTGCACGATATCATGTGATTAGGGTTACACAGATACCAAAATCAGTATATTCTAACGGCAATTAGTTTGACTTCTAAAATATTGCCAAGTAATGGAGTCAAAATACTATGAATATAATTTCCAGTTACAACCCTGTGGAATTACTGTATGGAAGTTAATCTACTGGCATTGGACTTATGTTATAATCGTGCAAACACAAAACCACTGAAGTATTAAACACCATATTGTTTACAACCGAGTAATTTAAACCAAAACACAACCATACCTACCTTGCCAAGCAATGGATATTGTTACTAAAACCCTCTGTGTCAACGTTAAATGCCGTGGTAGACCAAATATTAGACATCATGAATGTTGCAAATAAGTACGGTAACAAGCCCCATGATCCATCACTTGCACCACCTACTTCCTCCAAAATAGATCTTACCCAAACTGAATCGTGATCATTAACAACACCTACAGTATTTGCCACTGTTCTCATTCTCCTGATTTCTTCCTTTTCTGGTACGCCATCAGGTAGATGCTTAACCACCCCAGCTAGCAATGAATGAATCAAGGGAGCACCTTCTTCAAGTATAGCACCAGAAGCTTCAGCTAGTAGCCGATCAAAAGCCAGCGCAAGGCCAGCCTGAACACAAAAACCAATCACAGTTTCCAGATCAACTATTTGCTTCACAGAGGCTTCTCTTTCAATTCTATCACCAGCGTGCAGACTTGTAGCAACTGCTTCTAGCACATCTCGGTTTGAGCGTAGTGAAGTGTCAATGCAATTTAAAAGAGCAGCTGTGTGTTCTTTTAGCATTCTGTCTAGTCTGTCTACTCCATATCCACCAAAAATACGTACAAAAGCCTGTAATTCCCTGAGGTCAGTGACTGATTCTGCAAAATATCCACCGACAGGCCTTGTACTCCTGAAGCATTTATGAATTGGAACAAACAAAATCCCAGCACCCGAAACATCCTTTATTATGTTTTCAATATACCAGTTGCATACTGTTTCGGTGGCTGATCCTGTATGCTGGTCTGTTGACTTCTCAAACAAGTGCAGAGAAGAAACTGGTCCTGAAAAGGCTTCTGAAAGCAAAACTTCCCGGATACCCTGAGTAATGTCCATGCTGATGTGTTGTTCTGCAAGATGAACAATGCTAATATGTCTCTTAATCAGTGATTCCAAAACAGTAGGCCGTTGAAGATCACTATCAGTTTTCAGAACACCAAGCAATCTTCTTCTGAAGTTGCCAAGAATGCATTCTCTCATGTACTGCACAAACAGATTGATGTGTTAAAATAATGACAGAATGAACAAGGTTGGGTTAAGTAATGGTAAAATTCAGGGGAGTCGGAGTAGATGCGTTTAAGACTTGGGTTTCATGCATCATTGTTACTTGAACAAGTGACTAATGATGTAGCTGGATCCTCTAAATTGAGTGGTGCACTTGGAGGGTAAAGTGCAGCATTGATAACCATTGATGAGTATAAATAACTTATAATTTTATAAAATGTTAAAACTGGGGTAAGAGATCATGGATATCTGCAAATCTAATCCTTTAACTTTCTTATTGATGAATATCATACTCACTTTGACCCTTAAACCAGGCATTTAAGAGGTAAAACCCGTGCACCTGGTTGGCCTAACCCAAGAGCTCAGAGTTTGGTTCATATTGAATAATAGAGATTTTACAAATGTTAAATATGATGAAAAACTATATTTAGGATCAATCTCCCTTGTGTGTCTTTGCATACACATAGGGTAATGTATTTATAATACTAAGAATGTGGGCTAAGCCCAAATACAAATGAATATGTAAAAATAAAATATAATGAGCATAAGGACTATATTTCCCTAATAAACATATAGGTACTATGTTTCCCTAATTAACATAAACACACAATATCTAACACTCCCCCTCAAGCTGGAGCGTATAAATCATATGTTCCAAGCTTGTCACAAAGATAGTCAATTCTAGGTCCTCGCAAGGACTTAGTGAATATGTCTGCCAACTGGTTGCTTGAGTTAACGAACTCAGTCTTGATATCTCCGGATATGATTTTTTCTCTAATAAAATGGCAATCAACTTCAATGTGCTTGGTTCTCTCATGGAAGACAGGGTTAGAGCTAATATGAAGAGCAGCTTGATTATCACATATAAGTGTCATGTGAGTGACATCTCCAAATTTCAGTTCACTAAGTAATTGTTTAAGCCACACAAGCTCACAAGTAGCTGATGCCATAGCTCTATATTCTGCTTCTGCGCTGGACCTAGCCACAACACTTTGCTTCTTACTTTTCCAAGATATCAAGTTGCCACCAATAGAGACACAATATCCAGAAGTAGACCTCCTATCAGAAGGGGAACCAGCCCAATCAGCATCTGAATAGCAAACGATTTTTGTATCGTTGTTAGGACCATATAGCAAACCTTTTCCAGGTGATCCTTTAATATACTTCAGTATGCGAACAACTGCATCCCAATGGTCTTCACATGGGGAGTTAAGGAATTGACTCACCACACTTACTGCGAAGGAAATGTCAGGACGCGTAACAGTAAGATAGTTTAATTTACCAACTAATCTTCTGTAACGTTCAGGATCTGAGAAAGGCTCCCCCTGATTTGGTAGAAGCTTGATGTTAGGATCCATAGGTGTCTCAACAGACTTACAGTTCATTAACCCTGTTTCCTCCAAGATGTCTAACGCATACTTCCTCTGAGATATGACAATACCATCATTGGATTGTGCTACTTCAATACCCAAAAAGTATCGGAGTTTGCCAAGATCTTTGGTTTGAAAATGGTGACAAAGGTGTTGTTTCATCTGAGAGATGCCAAGATAGTCGCTTCCTGTGAGAACAATGTCATCAACATACACTATTAAGTAGATACATCCAGCACTTGAGTGGCGATAGAACACTGAATGATCCGCTTCACTGCGAGACATACCAAATTGTTGAACAACACAGCTGAACTTACCAAACCAGGCCCGAGGAGACTGTTTTAGGCCATATAAGGATTTGCGAAGACGACATACCAATCCAGATGACTCCCCCTGAGCAACAAAGCCGGGCGGTTGCTCCATATAAATTTCTTCATGCAAATCACCATTAAGGAAAGCGTTTTTTACATCAAGTTGGTAAAGAGGCCATTGTCGAAGAGCGGCCATGGCAATGAATAGGCGAACAGAGGTCATTTTCGCCACTGGAGAAAAAGTATCACCATAATCCAAACCAAAAATCTGTGTGTATCCTTTGGCAACCAGTCGAGCCTTCAAACGATCAATTGTACCATCAGGGCCAACTTTGATAGCATAAACCCACCTGCAACCAACAACAGACTTTCCAGATGGTAATTGGACAAGCTCCCAAGTTCCACTTTTCTGTAAAGCACTTAATTCATCCAGCATGGCTTGACGCCAACCAGGATGAGTTAAGGCATCACCCACAGACTTGGGAATGGACACAGAAGAAATGGAGGAGAGACATGTGTAAAAAGATGGAGATAACCTGTGGTAACTAAGAACAGTATAATGGGGGGAAGGGTTACGAGTAGAGCGTATACCTTTACGGAGGGCAATAGGCAAGTCAGACTCATTTGCAGGAGCCGGAGGAGACACAGGAGGCGGCACAGGAGGTGAGTCATGAGGGAGACGAGGGCGGCGACTATAAACCTGAAGGGGTGGAGTTGAAGGACGATCCTGAGAGGCTAAAGGAGGAGAAGGATCACAGACAATAGGAATATCAACAGTAATAGGTGGAGGTACAGAACTAGAAGATAGAGGTGAAAAATAAAACGAAGATTCATCAAAAGTGACGTCAGCAGAGATAAAATGGCGATTGAGGGAAGGGGAAAAACACTTATAGCCCTTTTGTGACCGTGGAAATCCTAAGAAGACACATTTGTGAGATCTAGGAGATAACTTATCAAGACCAGGACTAAAATCATGAACAAAACATGTAGACCCAAAAACTCTAAGAGGTAATGGATGTAAAGGGTCTTGAGGAAATAAGACAGAATGAGGGATTTTGTTATCTAGGACAGAAGATGGCATGCGGTTTATGAGATAACATGCAGTGAGAACTGCATCACCCCAAAAACGCGAGGGTACTTGGCCATGGATAAGAAGAGTACGAGTTGTTTCAATAAGGTGTCTATTCTTGCGCTCAGCCACCCCATTTTGTTGAGGAGTATAAGCACATGAGGTCTGGTGAAGAATGCCATGAGAAGCCATAAAATGTTTAAACTGTTGAGAAAGGTATTCACGGCCATTATCACTGCGTAAAATTCGAATAGAAACCCCAAACTGTGTTTTTATTTCATTGAAAAAAGATTGGAAAATAGAAAACAACTCAGAACGATTCTTCATTAAAAACAACCAAGTACATCTGGAATAGTCATCAATAAAGGTAACAAAATACTGAAATCCTAAAGTGGACTTAACACGACTAGGTCCCCAAATATCAGAATGAACTAATGAAAAAGGGGATGACGCTCTTTGTGAAACACTACAAGGAAAGGAACTACGAGTATGCTTTCCTAACTGACAAGACTCACATGACAAACTTGATAACTTCGACAAACTCGGAACAAGTTGCTGCAATTTGGCAAGACTGGGATGACCTAACTGAGCATGAAGAAGGGATGGTGACTCCATGATTACGCCAGCATGTGGAGAAGGGCGGAGAAGATATAGGCCATGAGACTCACATCCTGTGCCAATCATGTGTTTCGAACTCCGGTCCTGCAAACAAACAGAATCTTTGGTAAATGAAATAATACAATTAAGGGAATGAGTTAGACGACTTATGGACAATAAGTTGAAAGGAGACCCAGGGACATAGAGTACATTATCAATGGATATGGACGGAAAAATATGAACAGTACCAATACCATGAGATGAGACTCTAGACCCATCAGCCATTGTTACCGAGGGTAAATTATCTGGACATGACAAGGAAGAAAACAAGGACTTGTTACCAGTTATATGATCGGTGGCGCCTGAGTCAAGGACCCAAGATCCGAGGGAGTGAGTCAGACCAACAAAAGGTGTACCTGTGCGGGCAACAGATACAGATGTAGTGGAACTAGAGTGCTGACGATCCTCATACCATCGGAGAAATTCGTTGAAGACTGCAGGGTTGTCTACAGTATTTGATGAAGTAGGATGGTCTGCAGACGGTAGTTGAGGAGGTGGATCAGAATTAGCCATTGCTACAGATCGAGGAGGACGTCCATGAAGCGAATAACACCTATCAATTTTGTGGCCTAGCTTGCCACAATGGTCACATTTAGGTCGTCCTTTACCTGGCTTGCGAGACCGACTTCGATCATCACGTTGGACAGCCATAACTGAGGAATCATCAGTATGAGGAGATGTCTCAACGACTAGTTTACTCGGAATACGCAAAAGAGCAGAACAAGTAGAAGTAAAGTTGGGTATGACAGGAGAACCCAAAATCTGATCACGAACATGGGAGGAATCATCAGAGAGTCCGTATAAGGCCAACAACATGAAGAACTTTGATCGTTGTTCCAGTTCTTCAGCAGGAGTGGAAGCAGGAGGTAATAGCTCATTAAAATCATGAAGGAGGGCATGAACTTTACCCAAATATTCTGCCATGGGACCAGGACTGCGTGGACCAATGACAGTAAATAGGTTCTGACAAACACCATAAAGACGCTGGGTGTCATTTGTGTATAATAGCCTTGCTTGAGCCCATACTTCTGAACATGTTTCATAGGAACGAAACATTTGTTTCAGAGAGGAGTGAATGGTGGACTTTATGACGATGCATAACTGGGCATCAATTTTCATCCAGCGAGAAGTGTCATCTGTGGTAGCACTAGTCACATCTTTAGTAAGGTGATCTACATACCCCTGACTCTTCAACCAAAGTTTGATGTCAGATGCCCATGTTGCATAATTCGTGCCATCTAACTTGTCAATGGACAAGTGTACATTCACAAAATTGGTGTAGATTGGGGAATCAGCAGAAGAAGATGGGGCACTAGCACAGGTGTTTGTAGACGCGGAAGATGCCATGGAGAGGGAGAAACCCTAAAAATCCAACGTGCTCCGATTGACGCAACGACCACAGATCCAGAAAGAGGGCGAGGAGGCGATCACGGCGATGCTGGTCGGCGGCGGTGGGCTCCGGCGACGCGCCGGCACGCGCGGCGGGAAGCGGCGGATCTGCGAACTGCTGTGGCGGCGCGTGGAGGCGCGTGGGTGCTCCGATCGCCGCGATCTTTGAACCGCGGTGGTCGCCCGGCCGAGGCGCTTCCGATGGAGTGGTCGCCGGTCGATTCTGGAACTCCGGCGACGGCGGCGGCGGCGACGGCGGTGGCGGCGACGGCGGCGGTGATGCGTACCGGAGACTGTAGAACAGGTAGAACCGAACCTAAGCTCTAGATACCATGTTAAATATGATGAAAAACTATATTTAGGATCAATCTCCCTTGTGTGTCTTTGCATACACATAGGGTAATGTATTTATAATACTAAGAATGTGGGCTAAGCCCAAATACAAATGAATATGTAAAAATAAAATATAATGAGCATAAGGACTATATTTCCCTAATAAACATATAGGTACTATGTTTCCCTAATTAACATAAACACACAATATCTAACAACAAATAAGAGCTTCTCCCGTGAGGGTCGATCCCAATCTGACCTAATATCATGCCTACCCAAAAGTCTACCCCATAGTAGAAGATCTAACTCAACCAATGTTCAATCATTATTACGTAGCGTGATGCCTCTGGACAATTATTTATTTGATAATACTACTACAATCTAGATCCATGACTTGGATAGCAGGTTTCTAGGGCTCTTGGCTTAAATTTCTATTAACAAGAGTTCCAACAGAACTTTGGTAAGCAGATTTAGCTATCATTATAACAATACTTTTACATATGAAACTCTGTGTAGGGTTCTAGACCTAAAGTTGCATTATCCACCTTCTTGACCTCACTATTCCCCTACTGTTTTTCCTTGATGGCAACAACTGTAGGACAAAATTTCAAAGCTCGATCCCTAGGTGTGAGAGAGGCAGATAAAAGGTTTTCCTGAACATCATTTACCAAAATCAATATATCAACAAGGAACAACTCACGAAAATTTCACTAGAGTTATGAGATTTCACAAAGAAGAATTTTTTAAGTAAACCTAATGAAAATGAGATAAGATTAAATTCAGACCTAAACAGGGTTTTTCCATAATTTCTTTTTCAAAAAAGAAATACCTCTTTCTTATGCTTACTTTAAAACATCTTTTACAACCATTATGCGTGCTTTCTTATGTAACCTCCATTATTCAGAAACCTTGATATTAAGCAATCAACTAGGAAAGAAACTCTTAATAGTTGTATGTTTCCATGTCTAACACTATCCAAAAAAGTAATGCGCATTTCCATTTTCCATTAACAAAAGACTCGCTTGTTATTATTTCTCTCCATTCTATCACACAAATATCTTTATCATATTTTTACTGTTTTACAATCATTTTCCTGGATTTGAATATCTATAATGACATATTTTACAGCTAGTTAATTTACACTTGACCATGCTACACAGTTTCTTCAAAAGGACTGAAAGTCATACCCTTTCAAGCATAGATTTACTGGCCAAATATTGAAATATGGCACTATTGACTGTTATCAATAGATAAGTAAATCTCATGAAGAAAAAGAGGAAGAAAAGGAAAAACCATCCCTAACCTCTCTCAGTACAAAGACATGGTTTAAAACACATATAGGCTCCATATCGTTTAAAACTGAGCACAAATTGGTCAGCCTCTGCATTGCAGCTTCTAACCTGTCATTAAAAACAGTAGACAAATTAAAAGAATACACTTATGTAGTTACTCATACATATTTAGGACGAGATTATTATGACATACATTTTGATAGAACCATTATTTTCAGGAAAACTCTCATGGCCAGGTAAAGGAAAACCAGCAGTTCCTTTAGGAGATTTATAGGATGGAATGGAAACTCTTGCCGTCTGATTCAGATATGAAGCTGCTTGCTCTGGAAGAAGCTGATGAAATCCAAAGGTTAGTTTTCAGAATGGAGGTAACCTGTTAGCTAAAAGTATTTACCTGATTCTCTAAGGCACCAAATCCTCCTTCAGAGTCAAGAATATTTATTAATCCTTCCAGCCCTCCCATGATAGATTCAATCAGAGATTCAACATAAAGAACAGCATCCCTGCCAATTTTTGTAACCTGCTTGCAGCAAAATTCAGTGACCACCTTTTCAACATATCCATTTCTAGCTATCATCACATATAACACCTAATGCTCAATCAGGAAGAAGGAAATGGAAATTTACATGACTATTAAGTCAATATGAGATTTCATTTTTCAAAGGCAATGGCATTATTTATACTTAGAGTTTTGACTAATGATGAGATAAGAAAAATATAGATTTGCAGTGAAATCACAATCCACAATGACTACGTAGCTTCAAACAGAACATTTCAGAATTCCTTATTCAGAATTGTATGAAGCCTTATATATGTGAGTCATTCACTTTTAACAGATCCATAAGCAACCTTAACTCTATTTTTACTTTTGTAATGATAAGTTTTTTCATTCAAAAAAAGTATTAATGAAAATAAAAGATTGCATTCAGTAAATATTTGGAATATTTGAAGATCAGGTATTCAACTGAGAAAAAGAAATCAACAAAATACCACCATAAAAAAAGAAGAAAAATGTAACTCCGAGCCTCCATCAAAATGTGATATAGTAACGGTTCACTAATTTTGGTCACTACTTGAGGTTCAAGTAAAACTACTGGCAAGGATTTGTTTTTACCTCTTCTGGAACAATCGGAGATGCACACTCAGGAAAACTACTAGCAATCCCAAGCCATGCACAACAGTGTTGAGGACGCCCTTCTGGACCAAACATGGTGTTTCTAAAAACCTATTATAGGAATATAGTTTGGATTAAAATGGAAAATAAAACCACAACTAAATCCATACTCTAAGGTTAACGTCTTAGCATACAAACTAGGAATCATTCTATAGAAATTGAAAAAATCAATAAGGTTTGTGTGGAATATGGGCACTCACAGCTGTAAGGTGTTGGTGGTAGAAATACAACCTCCTAAGACTACCATGCTTTGAAAGTACGGATTCCAATTCATCTACACATCTGCATAAAATAGAACCACAATGCCATAATTATCTCTTCAAGTTTTTTTAATTTATTTATATATAAAGAAATTGTCAGGAATCTCTAACTCTTCTGTACGCTATGGCATTTGTTTTTACACGCACATGGCATGTGAGTAATAATACAAGCCATAATCCAAAAACATAATACTACACAATACTACATGACAGCCCACTAGTAAGAATATATATAAATTTTTAAAAGAGAAGAGAATACATGACAAAAGATCAAGAAACCCTCCTAGTACAACAATAGGACAGGGATCAATCCTCGTGATATGTGTTACTAATCGCCAGAGAAACCATTTGATTAACACACAATGAGGATACAAAATCAACTTAATTATGGGCAGAAAAAAAAGTAATTTTCAGCAAAAACATATAGCATTATGTTCCACAATAGAGTATACTAATTACAACTAAGGTAAATTCATCAGCATACACGTTTACGCTAATAAAAAGTTCATTTGTCTGTTTTGGCAGATTTAGGGTTTTCAGGAGCATCGCTTTTCGGGTCACAAAAATAGGTCACAGGCCGGAAAACATAAAAAATTTCATAGACAAGGAGACCTCAACCCACAATTTTGCGCAGCTGCCATTGCAATCTCACCAAATCAGAATACTTAATGATGTTGGGCTTGCAACACAGCCAAACTCATGATTGTAAAATAATACAATCTTACACAAAAGGTGATGATATTGACTACCATTGTAAATCTTATTTTCTCTCTTTTTTATGTTTTCCATAACTGGGGTGGGGATGGGGGAGAAAGAGGATTTTAAAGATTCAGGCTAATCATTTGAATAATGAATAACTCAAATAAGTATCAGAATGGTGTAGTAAGGAAATTAAAATTGTGGATTCAAACCTGGACCAATTGTAAGCAGCATTCCCTTCTGACAATAATCCTTCTTTGCCAGTGGAAACTGTAGCTTTCTCCAAATGCCTAATGTTTATAGATGAACGTGAAGATGTGACTATCAATAAAATTGATAGCCAATCCTTTCGAAAATCCTGAAAATAGTACTAGTAAGTGTTAAGTGTATGCTTTAAAACATTAAGTTGTCTGTAACTAGAAAATGAAGAAAAAATGACAAAAAAAAATAAAAACTAGAAATTAAGCTTCTGACACTAAAACTCTAGCATGAATTTCAACTATTCTTCTCTACCATACCAATGACTTAAGCAAACGATATGCGCAAAATATACGGAATGCAATAATTCTACTAAAGTGACAAGTGGCAACTTGGTTATGACTATTGCTTGGAAATTGGTTACCCTACCAAATGGAAAGAAAAAATAAAAATAAAAAATAAAAAAAATAAAAAAATGATGCAAATGGGTACATACTATAAAATACAAGGCTCACGATTCTATTGTAAGGTACAAGGCAAGCTTAGCACCTAAGGTATTCACACAAACTTATGGAGTGGATTATTTGGAAACATTTGCTCCTGTTGCAAAATTGAATACAGTGAGAGTGAAATTATTTGTAGCAGCTAATTTAGTTTGAACTTGCAACAATTTAAAGTCAAAATGTCTTCCTCCATGGAGAACTTGAAGAGATTTACATGAAATTACCCCCTCAATACAGTGGGAAATTGCTACCAGCGCTGATTACAAGTTGAAAAAAGGCATTGAATAGATTGAAACAATCACCATGAGCATGGTTTGAAGATTTACTAGAGAGGTTTGGGCTACAAAAGTAGACCACACTCTTTTTGTTAAACACATTGAGTCAGAGGGAGTGGCAATGTTACTGGTGCATGTGGATGATATTACAATGACAAGTGATGATGAAGAGGAGCAACTACTGTTAGGCCAACATCTAGCCAAGGAATTTGAAATTAAAACCTTGGGAAAGTTGAAGTATTTTTGGGGATCGAAGTGGCGTATTCAAAAAGGAATATTTTCATATCCCAACCGAAATACATTACTGATTTGCTGAAAGAAAGGTAAGATAGCATACAAGCCTGCAAATACACCACTTAAGACTGAATATATGATAAAAAGAGCTTAAGAAATTTATTATCTCTCGGCTAATCTTTGTTATTTATTTATAGAAGAAAATTACATCAAGAACACCAAAAGGTACAAGAAAAAGGCTACATCTATGTAATTAATGCAAATAAGTAAACAGCTCATAGGTACATCATAATTAGCAGTTTTCCAACACAACTACTAACTACCTATACTTAATACCTATTCTAACAAGACCAATTCATCCAAATCTGAAGTTGGGAAATGTAGAAGATACAGCAATTGACAAGGAAATGTACCAAAGATTAGTTAGCAAACTCTTATTTGTCTCACACTAATGTTGCATTTGTTGTGAGTCTAGTCAACTAGTTCATGCACCAACCAAAGGAGATTCACTTGCAGACTGAGCTAAGAATTGTGCAATACTTGAAAGAAACCCTAGGCAAGGGAATTTTTTTCAAATGGAATGGAATGTAGGTCTTGAAGTATATACAAATTTTGGCAGAGTCGATTATGGATAAGAGGCCAACTCTGGGATATTGCACTTTCCTTGGTGCGAATCTTCTAACTTGGAAGAGAAAAAAACAAAGTGAGGTGGCTAGATCTAGTACTGAAGCAGAGTTTAGAGGAACAGCACAAAGGATCTATAAACTGCTATGGTTGAAATTCATCTTGACAGACTTGGAAATAAAGCAGGATGAACCAATGAGACTTTCTTCTGATAACAAATCCATTATTAGCATAGCCTATAACCCAGTGGAACATGATAGAATCATATACAGTGAAGTTGACAGGCATTTTATCAAAGAAAAATTAGACAGTGGTCTGATCTGCACTCCATATATCTCCTCAGAAGACAACCTTCCAGATCTTCTAACCAAGGGGCTGAATAACAACAGCTTTGAATGGATTGTTTCCAAGCTAGGAATGGAAAATACCTATTCACCAGCTTGGGGGGAAGTATAAGTGACCACATTTATTATTTTCTTATTTAGCATACTACAAGTGAATGTGGGAAGTATCCCTGAATCATAGAGATCCAGCTATATCCCTGAATTATAGGGATCTGATTAAATAAGTCCTGTTATTGGATTTCCTAAATTAGCTTTGCACAATGACTGATGTATTCTTTACACAAATGTATGAAATCAATTTATTCTACCCTAGTTTCTGAGAATTAATAACTAAATGCAAGAATATCGATGACTGTAAAGCACTTCAGTCCAAAAAGCATATACATCGCACAACTAAATGCAAATGTATGAAATCAATTTATTCTACCCTAGTTTCTGAGAATTAATAACTAAATGCAAGAATATTTACATCGATTGACTGTAAAGCACTGTAGTCCAAAAAGCATATACATCGCACAACTAAGATATTAGAAAATGGCCAGTTCAGATGTCCCACATACCGACAGGTCACAAGTGATAGCAGATATATTTTCACCCTGTGGTTTGGGCAAGTTTTCAAGGTGATGAACAATCTGCTGAAAAAGTCCTTTCAGGCTAGCATCAATATCAAGAGCCACCATTCCGGGAGTGCCAAGTAAAAACCGGATCCTTCCAGCACAAGATGAAAGATATGATAATGAGTAACCTCGAATTGCTGCACTCAAAATGAAACAACATTTAACAACCAAAATATCCATTAAAAAATAAGTTAAAGAGAAAGAAATGCTAGGGAAGCATCAACTTGTTAATAGGCCAATGAATGCATCTACTTGCATAGGAATACAGGAATGCCATATTAATAGGCTTCATAATATTAGGGTATAAAAGAAAATTAGCAATTAATATACCTCAAAATAGAGCTATATTTTTTTTAGTTAGGACAAAAAGATACACGTACTTGTTTCTTTTATAAAGAATCAGAGATAGTACATATTCCCTAATGCAGGATAAGTTAGCACACATAAAGCTAATCTAACCTGCAATGTATTTGCGTACCAAACAACATAAATGATCCATTCCATCTAACAGAAATCCAATTGTTGGGTCATTTGGATCCTGAAAACATGATCATGAAATTTCAAGTCAACCACCTTATCAATAGATTCAAACTATATGGAAAATGAAAACTGGAGATAAGAGTGTCACCCAATGACAGCCCTTTAATAAACTCGCAAATTAAGGCATTTTTCAAACTATTTACCAACATGCTTATTACAAATAGATGACATGTTTCACATGATGCAGTCCCTATATCAAATTTGACTAACATTTCATCAGAGAAAAATTACATACTATTCTCATAGTTACTACATAAGTCCCTTTGGCTTTAGTTGGAAAATGTACTGACCAAAAGACTTCCTACATGGCACTTACAAGATCTTACATGTAAGCTGAAAATAATTCTTAGAAAGTGTGTTTTAAGTCTAACTCCACTTCACAAAATTGACTTATAAGATAAGGTTTGTACTCATTTATGTACTATAATTTGGTCACATCTTTAGTCAATAAAGGATCTCAAATACACTCCCTCATGTCGAGAATTGTACATCTCTAATGTGAGACAAGATATTTGTAGATAGTTTGGAAGTGACATGATAATGGGTGTCACAATATACCCAACAAACTTTGTTAGGATAAACTCCAGTACCATCTTAGAAAAGTGAACTTGAAGCGGAACTTAACCTCAAAAAATTAGTTAGTAAAATGAGATTTGCACCCACTTACGAACTATAATTTGGTCACATATCTAATCAATGCAAATCTCAAATAACCTCTCATGTCAAGAACTGGACATCTCTAACATGGGACAAGATATTTGTAGATAGTTAGCTAGTGGCCCCATAGTGAGTGACACAATATGCCCAACAAACCTTGTTAGGATAAACTCTAGAATCATCTTAAAAAGTGAACTTTAAGTTTAACTTAACCACACAAAATCAACTTGTAAGATGAGGTTTGCATCCACTTATATATTAGAATTTGGTCATATCTTTAGTCGATGTGAAATCTCCAAAAATAATAAATATCCATACCCCAACTTGAGAATGAGTACTATAATTATATATTTTCCTTATTCATATAGATTTAGTTATCTTAGTTCTTGCAATTAGGTTAATTTTATTGATCCCATATTTTCTATAATATGTCCAGATTTGTAGTCTAAAATTCCTGGGAAAGACATTTATTCTTAAGGCAATATATATTGTACCCTAACATTGCAAAATTAGAAAAATTCATATTTCACTTACCTCAATTCAAGTTTCAAGTGTTGGGTCAATGGTATTAATCTTGATTTCGGTTCATCCACATATGTCCAACATAAAAAAACTCACCTAGATTTCCACATGTCCAACACAAAATTCACCTAGATTTTGGTTCATCCACATATGTCCAACACAAAATTCAAGATTTCCATCATCTGGTTGTTGACGAGAGGGATACATCAATATTTTAGGTATCACATCAGCAGCAATTATGGCAAAAATAGTCCTGGTAAAGTTGGGGCAATACACACCCTTTATTAGACCTGTCAATTCGGCCCACCCCTCAAGGCCTGCAATAAAGCCCCCCATTGTAAAAGCCCACAAGGACAAAATACCAACAAAAGTCATGTGGGCAAAGGCCAGCCCATGGGCCGTCTTTTCAACTTGAAAAAAAAAATATCAATTTGTTTAAAATATACTTTTGGACCTTCGGCCCTGGCTGGAACGTCAGAACCTTTTGCCCAAGTCGACCCATAGCCCGAACATGCCTGTCTCGACCTTTGGCCTAGATCGGCCAATCTAATCTTTGGTCCAAGCCAGCTCATCTCAACCTTTGGCCTAGACCATCCAATTCCGATCTTCGATCTATGAAATAGTGAAAGAGATGAGGAGAAATCTCCCTTGTGTTAAATACACACATAGGGTTCTCTATTTATAATAGAAGAAATATGGGCTAAGCCCAAATACAAATGAATATGTAAGAATAAAATAAAATAAAATAAGAACAATGTTTCCCTAATAAACATATAGGACTATGTTTCCCTAATTAACATAAACACAATATAAACTAAATATAATATCTCTAACACTCCCCCTCAAGCTAGAGCATACAGATTGTATAGACCAAGCTTGGAATAAATAAACTCAATTTGAAATATATGATCTGTCTTCAAGAGTGTGCGGCAAACAGATGCACAATCACATGTCGACGAACAACTAACAGCAATTTATGGACAGTAGTAGATAACTGCGAAACTTCAAATAGCACCATGAAACTTCAAGTGGGATAACTTTGACAAAGGAGAACAATGACAAACTCCAGGGCCTGGATTGCCATCAAGTAAGGATGGGACTTGCATCAAAACTACAGGGATTGCCATCACTGACTGATGGGGCTTGTAGTGGCTAAAAGCGAAAAAACTACAGGGAATGCCATCACTGACTGATGGGGCCTGTAGTGGCTAAAAGCAACAAAACTACAGGGAATGCCATCACTGACTGATGGGGCCTGTAGTGGCTAAAAGCGACAAAACTACAGGGAATGCCATCACTAACTGATGGGGCCTGTAGTGGCTAGAAGCGACAAAACTGCAAGGACTGCCATCATTGACTAGTGGAGTCTGAAAGCCTAAAACCTGGCTGGAAACATACTCCCTCTCACGGCGAACGGCGGAAATGACGACGCGCCGATGACAGACCGTGAAAGTGGAAGATCATAATGAGCTCTTATTCATCAAAGCACCCAAAAACAAATCTGACAGATTTGACAAAGGGTTGGTGAAATTGTTTCAACCCATAATTTTAGTGTTGAAAGTTTTTGGTGTTAACCACTAACTGTCCTTGAAGACCTTTCAGAATAGAGAAGAAGATAGCGGAAGCAGTAGAGGTAGAACTAGGTGTTGGTGCATCAGTGGCACAAGTGGCGGAGACGACGGCCGGAGACGGTGATCGGAGACGGTGCCGGCAGCGGTGTCCGGTGACGGACGGCCGGAGACGGCGGATGGGCGGCGGCAGTGGACAGCTGGCAGGTGTTGGCTGGTGGCGAGCGGCAACGGGCAGTGGCGAACAGCAACACCGGACAGATGCGAGACAGAAACTAGAGATTGCCCATTGAAGTATAAAGGCACAGGTTGAAAAAGAAACTTTTAGAGGGGGGGGGGGGGCGCCGGTGGCCGCCGCCACCGGCGACAACAATTACAAAGTAGAAAAGGATCAGAAAACCTGCTCTGATACCATATGAAATAGTGAAAGAGATGAGGAGAAATCTCCCTTGTGTTAAATACACACATAGGGTTCTCTATTTATAATAGAAGAAATATGGGCTAAGCCCAAATACAAATGAATATGTAAGAATAAAATAAAATAAAATAAGAACAATGTTTCCCTAATAAACATATAGGACTATGTTTCCCTAATTAACATAAACACAATATAAACTAAATATAATATCTCTAACATATACTTTTGGACCTTCGGCCCTGGCTGGAACGTCAGAACCTTTTGCCCAAGTCGACCCATAGCCCGAACATGCCTGTCTCGACCTTTGGCCCAGATCGGCCAATCTAATCTTTGGTCCAAGCCAGCTCATCTCAACCTTTGGCCTAGACCATCCAATTCCGATCTTCGATCTAGGCCAGTCTCTCTAGACCTTTGGCCTAGGTAGGCCTGTCTCAACCTTTGCCTCGAGGCAAGCTATCTTGACATTCAACCCAGGGTAGGCTCTTTTGACCTTCGACCCAGGTCCTCCCTTCTTGACCTTCAGCCTGGGCCGACTCGTCTCGACCTTCAACTTGGATAAGACGACTTTGACCTTCGGCTTAGGCTAGCCAGTCTCGACCTTCGACCTGCCCATCCCGAGCTTCAACCCAGGTAGCATGTCTCAACTTTTGGACTAAGTCAGCCTACCTCAACCTTCAACTAAAGGAAGGCTATCTCAACCTTCGGTTCAGGCTGACCTATCTAGACCTTCAATCTGGACCAACCCGTCTCAACATTAAGCTCAGACCTGCCTTTCTTGACCTTTGGCTCAAAATGGCCAATATCGTTCTTCATTCCGGGCTAGCCTATCTCAACCTTCAACCTAAACCAGTCAATCCCAATCTTTTGATCCGGGCTAGCCAGTCTCGACCTTTGATTCGGACCGACAAATCTCGATCTTCGGTCTGAGCCGACTTGTTGTAATCTGAGATAATATCTTTAGAATCTTCCTAATTAGAGGAAATAGATACATAATCTTTTATTTTATTTTATTTTCTCTAGATTTCCTAGTTTCCCTATTTCCCTTTTTAGGAGAATTAGATTATTATAAATAGAGAGTATCAGAATGTATTTTTCATGATTTGAATAATAAATCAGTCTTATTTCCACATGGTATCAGAGCCAGGTTCCGATCCTGGGACCTGTGGTGTAGAGAACTTCCTTCTTGGGCTAAAGTTTAGCCCATACTTTGTGATACAGTGTTAAGTATCACCATTTAGGAGTAGTCCAGCAAAGAACTTTGGACCTCCAACCTATTTTTGGCCTTTTTGATGCCATGGTGTTTTTGGTTTCTGCCAATGCTTCGTTATAACAACTCATTGAGAGTTGTTCTTTGAGATTGACCGCTGAATTGACTCTTCCAAAGTTATTGGATTCAGGTTTGTCCCTTGTACGGATCGGTTCTCACCAGTTCTTCCACCTACATGTTCTGTTGTTCAGTCGTGAGGAGGAGAAAGTTCCAACCACTGCAGGGTAGTGTAATCCCTATAGGTCTGTTGCTATTAGCCTTTGCAGGACAGATGTTTCCTGAAGGCTTGTTGCTGTTCAGGGCAGTTAAGTCCCTTAAGGTTTGTTGTTGTTTAGGGTGGTTAAGTCCCTACAGGTTTGTGGCTGTTATCCTTTTTAGTTCCAGTTGTTGCAGGGTAGTGTAGTCCCTGCAGGTCTGTTGATGTTTGCCTCTGCAGGACAGATGTTAAGTCCCTTGAAGTTTTGTTGTTGTTTAGGGTAGTTAAGTCCCTTGAAGTTTCATTGTGCTAGTTCGTCTTTGTCCGTTGCTGTCCAAGTTGGTTTATTGACTCTATCTCTGATTGAATTTGTCTATTCCAAGCTTGGTTCATACAATCTTGTATGATCCAGCTTGAGGGGGAGTGTTGTAATCTGAGATAATATCTTTAGAATCTTCCTAATTAGAGGAAATAGATACATAATCTTTTATTTTATTTTATTTTGTCTAGATTTCCTAGTTTCCCTATTTCCCTTTTTAGGAGAATTAGATTATTATAAATAGAGGGTATCAGAATGTATTTTTCATGATTTGAATAATAAATCAGTCTTATTTTCCACACGACCCATCCCAACCTTCAATCTAAATTGATCAATCTTAATCTTCGACCAACACCAGTCTGTCTCAACCTTTTTGCCTGATCTAGCCCATCTCAATCTTCAGCCCTAGGTGACCCATTTTGACCTTCAGCTCGGGCTGACCCGTCTTGATCCTTGGTGACCCATCATGACATTTAGCCCAAGATGGCTCATCTCGACCTCCTCCCTTAGTCAACCCGTCTCAACCTTCAAGGCTAAACTTTTGCCTGGGCCGAGTGGATTTAACCATCGGTTCAAGCCGACTCTGCTTGAATTTCGATGAGGGTAGACTCAGGTCGAGCTTCAAGCCGGGACAACTCACCCCAACCTTTAACCCAAGCTGAAGGTGTTGTTTTAAAGAGTTAATTAAAGTTCTGTAGTGGGACCAAGCCCACCCTAACCCGAGGCTAGGGCTTTTTTATGGCCTCCTCATTTGTTGGTCCTATAAAAGGGGGCTTATTCAAGGTTGTTTAGGGCTGGCCCATGGGCCATGGGTTAAATTAACACATCTACCCCTTATGCTAGCTTTTGACATTAAGTTAGATATGAGTCCAATTCTAATAGTTTTAGACAGCCCGTGTTTTGTAATTTGCTTAGAAAAGAGCATCAGTTTGATTATAAGCAAGGCAATAAAAGCATAAGAAATAAAAGCTTACTATGTCCACTGGTATCACTCGTGTAGTTTTAGATCTTGATGATGCAACTCCTACATGTTGGAAATACCATATCACTTCACATTGAGCTAAAGCCAAGGCAGAAAACACCATCTGCATCAAAAATAAAATCCTCTCAAACAGATTGTTTTAAGAAGGTTAAGATACATGAAATACTAAAACAAAATTGCATAACTATTTACAAATCTAAAGACAAGTTCAGTAATATGATTAAATTCCCTGGACATGAATTTAATGTAAATTTAACATACCAGTCCACCAAAGAAAAGTCTAGAAATTTATATGAAAAAGCCTGTTAATATAACATACTAATAGCCTAACACTAACTTCTAAGTATCTACATATGTATACCAACCAGCTAGAAATTACACATAAAAGTTACTTGTAGACCATTTTAGAAAATATTATCCACTGGGTCGATAAGTAATTAAATTGTTTCACAATAACCACTCCTTTTAACTGGTTGAGTAACTAAAAGTATTTTTCTACAGCTCCTTTTTGTAATTTTTCTAACGATCTCTTAATGATATGAATCCATAAAATAGATGTAATAATATGCACTTGCGAAAAATCAAATCAAGAAAAATTACAAGCAAAACAATACCAAAAAGTTTCAGCAACAAGTGTCAAAGACACCATTTTTTTCATGGGTCAAAATGCCAAAAGAAATACACCTGAATGTTGGGGGCCAACAGACTGGGCTGATCAGTAAAAAACAGCACCATTCTCCCAATCTCTTGTTTCAATAAAATTCTCCTTTCACGATGAATAGCATCACAAGATACTATTGCTTGCTCATGCACTTCACTGAAAATGTCAAACAGTTTTGCGATTTGCACTGTCAGTTGTAATAGTGAGGATGCATCAACCTTAGAAAATGACAAGAAAACACCGAGAAAAGAATAACAAATATCCATATAGAAAAGTAGAAGTGTTGCAAGAGTGATTTCACATAACAAATAACAACAGAGAAAGTTTTCCATAAAATATAGACGAATATTTTACTCTTTATTTGTCTCCTTGAATCTAGAAGGCCACCATTTAGTTCAGTTCTTTAAGTGATCCACTTCTTGCCAAATTAGAAAAATAAAAGTACTTCCAAATCTACAGAGGCTACAAAAACCATTGAATCCCGTAAAATGAAACACCCAAGTGTGAAATCTTAAACTTCCCTAATCCTAACAACAAAATAAGCAATCCAAGAACCTAAAAATGAAAATTTTCATCAAATTCTTACGGATAGCAATTATCAAAATGGCAAAGGTTTTAGTGATACCACAAAATTTTCTCCCTTCTATTATAGTAAATTCCAAGTGCATCAAATAATCAAGGCATGTCCAATAACTGGACAACAATTAATAAGTACCAAGCATTTCGAAGGCATAACTATTTTCTAAGACAACTTAGAATTCAGTCACCAAATCACCGGAAAAAGTAACCTGGAATAATCATGGAGTCATGGACAACTCAAAATTTGACTACCTTGATATCTCATTCCCTCTGACACAATAAATTATTCTGTTTGTACCTTATCATTTTTTCAACCTGTTTTGCAACATTATACTCCAAATCTGCCTCTTTTTGCTTTGTGCGCCCAGATTTTGCCATCTTCTTAGACTCCAATATTCGAGGAAGAACATACAACTGGTAATCCTCATGCAGAAGTATGTACTGTGTATTTGTTTACATATTGTCAACTATTGTAGCTAAGGACACTATTCCAAAGTCAATGAGAAAAAATTACCTCATCTCTGAATAATGTGAGGACTAAATTCTCCTTCAATACAACCTGAAATACCAAAGCCAAACAGAACTAAGGAAGAAAACTTAGAATAACTAAAACCCACACTACTTCAGTATAAAACCTTATTGTAATTATGACAACATTTTGATGATTATTAGTGAAGAGTGTCCTTTTTATCTGAAATAAAACTATATCTCAACCCTTTACATGGCTTACCAAGAAGTTCACTTAGCACCTAATAACAGTACATTGATATTATCTAATAAAGCACAGATGAGATACTCTATACCATTCTTATCAAAAATCCTTCCGCAATTGCCTGACCACAGAAGAGAACACAATGTTTTTCGTGTGTCTTTTAAGGAAGGCTGTGTCAAGAGTTGCATAACCTCAGCCTTAACCAACCAAGCTATCTAAGGACTGGGAATTAGCTGTAACCCCAGGATCTTCAAATACAATAAATGTTGCATGTGCAATGCAATTGCAAGTCAAAAGGAAAAGGTTACCAGACTGTGAGAACGCCTGCGACTTGCTCACTACCTTACAATCTGCTTTTCCTGATTTTCACCTTGAGGCCAAGGTGAAAGTTTTGGCTTGCAGTATTGTTAGAAGACCTAAAATTAAGCAGGTCTATTTTAAGTAGAGAAGTAATGGACCAGAAGAAAACTAAGGCCAGTACTAAACAGAGTAGGTTTGTTATAGTTAATTGAGAGAGTTCCTAAATGTCCCAAGAGGGTGAGAGAATTAAGTCATTTAAGGCTGAGAATTGTTAGACAGTAAGGAGAGTCCGGATTCTCTCTAAAGGATAGACATTCTTATAACCCTTCAGACTACTCTTACTTTGAGTACAGAACTGGGACTTTATTCTTCATTCAATAAGAGATTCCTAGCTACCTCAACATTATTTTATTCAGACTTCAGTATCAATACTACATGGATATAGAGAACATAAAGGCAAAAGAAATAGGACCAACAGATGGTTCAGATGGGTCCATTTTGTAAATCATCATCTGCTTCTAATATTAACGTACATGGTTGGGCACATCTAAAACTGCAATAAAGCTTTCTTTTTTAGAAGGTCACCAGTTCAAATCTCAATAATTATATAAACATGGTGGTCATTTTACCCCAGTAAAAGCAAACAATTCAGTACACTGCATGTTGCAAAATCAAATAGAAACTTTGCAATGTAGGTATGAAGCATGAAGTATACCAAAGCAATATCAATGCTAGTGACACGACGAAGTTCATCAGGGCAGACTAGATACCCAAATAGCACCCATTCTCGATATGCAGTTACATTTGCTAGATCTTGTGCTCTCTGCAGAGTTGAATGAAAAGAGAGCATTAGTATAATTCAATTTATCAATTTAAGAAGTCGATATCAATATGGTTCACTAACAAAAATTTACATTACCAGTGGATGAGCAGAATTTGTGAGTATGTCTGGATACCGAGGATGATATGGACTTAAAAATCCCTCATTTCTAAGTTTCCTTGTGTCTGTTGATAGAAATATAATAGGACCCACAGCTTCCAACACCTGGAAAAACGATATCAAAATTTTATAATTTGGACCCAAGTCAACCTCACAAAATGCAGCTCCTAAAAAGTACAAAGGCCGAACAAAATAAATTGAACTTAATCATGCAAAGACAGAATCACAGAAAATAATTAGTTAGAAGACCAGAAAACATAATAGTCTTCTTTACCATCTGCACTCGACAATTATTTGTATAATATTGATTTTAGGAAAGGATGAAATTAACCTCTCCAATTCTAGGGCTCACAAAATTTAGGTCTTCCTGTAAGCCTTTCAGCGGTGGCTCATAAGAGTCAATGAACTGAACCAAACTGTAAAGTAGAGAAAGAAACATATTACAACTAAAATACTGAACATTTATTTGCTATAAAAAAAATGGATGAAATGGGAAAGGAAAAACTGGTGTAATATTCATCTCAAAACTGGTGTAATATTCATTTCATTATTCTTTATCAATTCCACCCCCAAGGGATACTTTTGCCAATTTAACCCCTCAATTAATATCAGTTCATGATTTATTTTTTGTACAATGGACTTAGTATATATAAGAGTTGTATTTTGAATTGGTCTTCAAAATGCAAAATGCAGGCTGATGGATGCAAAATGCTTCAGAGGAATTAGTTTGATTTCCCTTTCTCCTTCATTGAATCTAAATTCTATTTTATTTATACTGATTGTCCTTTCAACCTTATATCCCTTTGAGTAAGTTGACCAAGTCTTTAAATAGCTCAATAACATTTAATGTAATTCTTTTCTAATTCAGGAACGTAGTATGGGTCAGATGATTGGAGAAGAAGACGTGTCTCAAGGTCTCTGCTATTTTGAAATGCAGCCATTTGTATCTAGAGTTGTTTTGTCTCAGAAGCTCGTTCATGAGCAGTTGGGTTATCCAATCTGTCGAAATTGAAACTTCCGGTTTCAAGTCTTAAGAAATCAAAGTGTTAGACTATGAGTCATGTCCATTAAGCAAACATGTTTAAATCTTTTTTCTCAAACAAACTAGAATAACATGAAACTAAGATTTTACTACCATACATTCAAATATTTGATTACAAACCATGTAATATCTTTTGGTTTTAGGTATTTTGTTACAATTTTTATGAATTTTCTAGATGTATTTGGGTATACTTAATGAAAGATCGACCTGAACTCTTATCTATTTCCTGCCTTTTGCCGAATCGGTTTGGAAAAGTAATTAAATTTTTAAGAGTGGTATTGCCAAAGAGTACTTCTCTTCTAAACATGATCTGTTCTTATCCTCACATGACATTTTACATCAATCAACAAATTCTCCTACACCTTGGCAATATGAAATAACAAAAAGAAAAAACAGGCATTTGGTGGTACACGCACCCTTGGTTACTTACATTGTAGGACAGGATCTCAAACTAAGCAATGGCCAAATTGGTTACCATAGGCATAATTCTGGTTTAACACTAACTACAGGACATCCATCAACATGACTCCTTTTAAAGCAATCCATGGGTGTGATCCTCCTTTACTTTTGAAGGGAACCACTACCCCGTCTAGAGGGGAAGTGTGAAATGGTTGCAAATACAAAGAGATGAAATATTGAAAGAATTGAAAACAAATAAATTTGCGAAAGGAACAAGATCAGAATCAGGTACAAACTAATAAACACAGGCTTGATGTGGTTTATCAAGTAGGAGATTGGATTTTCTTGAAATTACAGCCATATTAACTTCAATCCTTAGCTGGGAGGCCAAACAAAAAGCTTAGTCCAAGACTTTGTAGACCCTACCAAATTGTGGAACACTGTTAGGTACCTTTAGGGTAAGAACCTAACAGTCACCCTCACCACTGATATGCACTCACACAAGACAGAAAGAATCAAACAAGGGGTATGTTATTCATAGTAACAATCACTAAATACAAAGTGTAACTCGAGGGCCTAACCCCTCTAACCAAGTTCGAAACCGGTCTGTACAAAGTATACAATTGACTAACTCCCTACAGAATTACAAAAGGTTTACATTTATAGGCCCCTTGCCCGCCTTCTCCAACTTTTCCACCATTCGGCTCTTTCACCCCTATCTTATATCCTATCATTACACACCGCTGCAAAACAACCTTGTCCTCAAGGTTGGAACAATGAAACTTGAACCCATTGCATTGTGATGTGGTCTTATCATAGGAAGAGAACCCACTGGCTACTACCTGAACCTTCAGGTCTGGAGGCTTGGGTGGTGGCAAATCCTCCTCCACTATCTTCCATTCTTCCCGGATTCTATTAACTTCCAGCAGTATGATCACCTCTTTTCCAGCATCATAAGTCGTGAGAAAATGGTCTTCAATGTCTTTCATAACTTCAAGCAGCTCTTTCCCCTCTGCAGGTGTAACATGAACTGCAAGCCCCCTTTGCTCCTCTTGGTTCTCGGTGGCCACATCCACCACTTTCACTATTTCAACACCACTCATCACTTGCTATGCAACCCCTTCAATGCTACTTTTATTATTATTCTCTTCAACACTCACCACTTTGTTCTCAACCTCTTCTCTTTTCACCCACGAAAAGAATGGTTTTTCCTTACGCTCTTCTTCATGGTTGTCATCGTGCCTTTGTTCAAGTTTGGGCTTTTGAATGCGGTGTCCGAACTTACTTTGTTGCCCTTTTCTTTTGGACCTAATTTACACGGCGGTGTCACATGCATCGTTCCCTGCTTCGGTATCGCTCTCGGGATCAGCCATGCCCTGCTCCTCACATGCCCTCACAACGCGTTCAACTGCCTCAAACAATTCATAATCGAAATTCGGCGACAATTTGCCTCCAGAGGTGGCTGTTCTCTTGAAGCGGTCGTAGTCAGAGAGCAACACATGCCACTTGCGGCAGCACTGCATGAGGTCGCGTTGCACATCCAAGGCCACGCAATTTTGGGTGATGATGTTCCACTGCTGGGAGGAGGAGAGAGCGACAGAGCAGTCAACTTCCACCACTACAATTTCGTTCACCAGAATGAGCGACTCGATGATGCTCTAATCTGGAGCCTCTGGGGAGCGCGTGCAACAAAACGCACCAGCCGAACCTAAAGCGTCGATGACGTCATCGTCGTAAATCTTCATTTCTTTTTGCCCTCCAAATCGCACCACCATAGCTTCCTTTAGTCCTTCCCAAAAACGATTCTTGGCTTTAACCTTCCAGGCCCGAACCCAATACCCAGTACTTCCCTCCATGCTACTATATGCCCGTCGCACTTTTCCTTCCTCTTTCACCCCCTGGGCCTCAAAAACTGTCTCCACCCTAGCAATCCACCCCATTGGATCAAACCCTTCGAAAACGGGTAAATCTACTCTCCTCTCCCCACTGGGTTGCACTTCATGGCGTTCATCCCCTCTCTCCCCTTCCTCTTCCTGTCGCTGGTCCCAATGTTGGTCGTCCTGGTTGTGGCCTCGACCACCCAACATCCTTATGATTTCTTGCAATTCTTGGCGTATTGCAACATAATCTTGGCGTATTGCAGCATAATCTTGGCATATTGCTGCATAATCTGGTTGCAGCTCCCCTGTTTGCGCCTTCATTCTATCAACCGCAATTTCCTTCACCCCCACAGGATTTTGGCGGCGTCTCGATCCGGCAGTGTCGTGATTCTTCACCTCCACTTCGATCTGGCAGCTTCTCGAAACGACAGGTCGGACCAATTTGTTAGGTACCTTTAGTGTAAGAACCTAACATTCACCCTCACCACTGATATGCACTCACACAAGACAGAAAGAATCAAACAAGGGGTATGTTATTCACAGTGATTGGGGTATGTTATTCACAGTAACAATCACTAAGTACAAAGTATAACTCGAGGGCCTAACCCGTCTCACCAGGTTCGAAACCGGTCTATACAAAGTATACAATTGACTAACTCCCTACAGAATTACAAAAGGTTTACATTTATAGGCCCTTTGCCCGCCTTCTCCAACTATTCCACCATTCGGCTCTTCCACCCTTGTCTTATATCCTATCAAACACATTGGTCAAGTTGCAGCCTCCTGAACATATTTGTACTCATCCTTTCATGTATCTTTGCTTAATCCAGTAGTACAACCAGCAACATCTTCACAAATGCCTCCCATGCTTTCTGAAGACTATTCTTGAAGTGACTCCAGAACAATTGGTGGACACTCAAAGTAATTCTCAAGGGGAGTTAGAGTTCTTCCAAAGTGGAAAGAGTGAGAATAGTTGGGAATTGGCTGCTTGCATCAACAAGTAGCTTCATGGTTTTCACCTTGAGGACAAGGTGACTTTTCGAGGGGGGTATTGATAGGTTCAATAATCGTCAAGGTAGTTAGAACAGCTGTAACTATAACTGAACTATTACAAATAGTTCTATGAGAATTTCTGAAGGGACCTTTTGGAGAGAAGTATATAAAATGGATAGTTGGAGGGCGAGGTTCTCTTGAACAACCTTTGATTGTAAGTGCGTATTGCTGAATTCTTTCTATTCTTAGTCCATCCCCACTACACTGGTATTGGACTGGATTTAGGGTTGGCAATAAAATTCAAGATTATTTCTTTCCTTCTATTCGAGAATCAGTTCTATCAGAATGCAAGGAGAAACAACAAATTGGTGTAGCCTATGTGTTTTGATAACAAATTCAATTAGCACATGCCAGAGCAAAAATTTCTCCTCATGAAGTTGTTTTGAGATTTGATGAGAGAATGTGGCAGAAGCAACCATTGGAGTCTTACAAGATGAACTAGAGTTGCAAAAGATGGGTTTGCTTGATTTCTGGTGGAAGCCACAAAAAAGTAATTTTAGATTAGAGAGCTCAGATTACCATGTTCAGAGAAATGAAAACTTATATATTATTGAATTGAGAAAATATACATTGCCCCAAAACCTTTGAAAACTTATATATTATTGCATTGAGAAAATATACATCGCCCCAAAACCTTTCGATTAGAAAAGATTTATTTATACTACAAAATAGTTACAAGATGGTTATGATTAACTAACAAAACAATTATATTAACTACACAAATTTGTTATAATTATTTAACTAAAGCATATGTACTACCGAGTGTTCATTTGCCTATAGTTAATACTAACAATTGTTCAATAAAGAAATTGTACACTCACACATGCTAATAACAGAAGAATGGCAACAGGAGAAGACGGGTACAAGTTAGACTATACCCATCCCCATCCTCGTACCCAAAATAAAAACTTATATACATTTGCATCCTCAATAACAACAAGTATGAAACTTATGTTTCATCCTCATCCTCATTCAGTAATAGTTATAGTCGTACTCACACCCACATCTGCCGCAATATTTATTAGGCTTAAGTAAATTCCAAATCTCTTATAAATTTGGATGGTTTCAATTTAGTCCCTATTAAATTTTTTTTATCTATTGAGTACTCAAAATGTTTATCAATAATTGAATCATGACATTTGATTTTTCCATTAATTGGGTGACATGGTTGCAATCTTGCTTTGTCATCTTGCTTACTTGTATCCACATGTTAACAAATATGAGATTTTGTGATTAATATAAACCAATATTGAAGTTAATGCAAAACAACAAATGACTTTTATTACTTTAAATGAAAACAAGTTGGATAACGAGATCATGCTCCTCAATGGCTTCCATGTACCTACAACGTCAAAAGACTATCGACGTCACCACCATTGATGTAGGTGATGATGACGGCCCCTTATTATCCAACATATTTTCAATAAAAGCAATAAAAGTCATTTGTCATTTTCATTAAACGTAATATCATTTTATATTAACCACAAAACCTCACATTTTCTACTACCTGGAGACAAGTAAGCAATATGATGGGGTAAGATAACAATCACATCACTCACTTAACAAAAAATAAAACAGCAGGGACTCAATTGAAAATACCCAAATTTATAAGAGACCTAAAAATTGATCAAGTCTATCCATTAAATGACTTTTTTACAAAAGAAAATAATTAAAGGAAAGGAAATATGATATTATCAAGAACTCAATGTTATAAAAGAACACACATTCTCTTCTCCTCAATGCCAAATAAAAATGAAGAAAATATAATTGCATAAATCTAAAAATAGGGTACCAAATAAACTAAGGGTGTCTAAGTAATTTAAAAAAGGACAAGGAAGATATACCCCATTTAAAAGTCAAGCATTACCCATACCCATGTCTGGTCAATCCCACTATTCTCCATCAACATTGGGATAAGTTCAAACAATATTCACATATACAGGTTTATTTGTGAGCCATAACCACAAGCCAAGTGTACATAATTGCATATGGCAAATGGCTATCAGCATTTGTCATAAACATTTTTTATGCATCTCTATTAATGAAAGAAAAGTGGATAAATTTTCTTAAAAGTTGAATTATACAATATAGTAGGTCAATATGCGCAAGTAAACATCCATCTATATCTACTACTTTTTTACAAGAAATAGACAATAATTCAAGACAACTTATAAAAATTTCCTACCGATGATAAAAGTCACAATCTCGCTCATTTCTTGACATTGCATGTAGAAGGTTATAGGTTTGTAGCAACATTTTCCTTGGCATCTGCTATGAGAGAATTGGTTTAGATAATTACTCTCATATAATTACTCTCATATATAGTTGAATAAAAAAATCATTTCAATAACATAAAAGCTTCTCATAAGTTAAAAAATCAAGAAATTTGAGGGCAAAACAACTTGCCTTCTGAGAGAAAAGGTTAACCCGCACAAAGGAACAAAAGAGATCCATGAATGCATGTAGTATAAGAGAATTCTGATGGGGCTGCAAAACACTGTGAAGTTATTAGAGACATACACAAATTACTAACTTATTATTTATTAGTTTATTTCTAACATTACAACATATATTAAAACCATTTGAATGAGCAATGATTTTAGATGAATAAGGTAAAAAGGGGCAAAGATAAACTCATGATGCCTCATTTCCTATTCTATATTTGATGCATGGCACGTCAATTTCAAAATCTTTCATAGAAGTTGAAAGACTTTTCAAGAAATTTGATGAGACACCATTCTTTTATCATACCGACTGATAAACACCCAAGCCCTAGGGATAACCCAACCTAAAAATATAGTTAAGGAAGGGATGATGAAACACTTAATACTTCACCAATCATCTAAAACTACTTTATGTGAGACCTAGACATTAAAAAATACTTGATGCCTCAACAACTCACCCTACGACACTTCACTCAAAGACACTTAAGGGTGTCACTTATGAGCCAACATAAATCACTACAAATTTGAGTCAGGTTGGTTTGAAAAGAAATTTTTTTTAATATAGGTCAAAATGAATGGCTAACTTAACTAATGGATTAAACAAGTTTGAGTTGGTTTAGAGGTGGATTGACTCGTAACTCTTTTCTAGATGAATTTTGAATCCCTTGCTCAACTCAAACTAAGATAAATGGTGAGTTGAGTCAACTATGACAAATCATCTTGATTGTACATAGGTAAGTTGAGCCAACCCACATTAATTGGATTGTAATAAATATATAAATATTCCACCTAACTTTCCATACTACTCAATGTAGAACTTAGACAACCCCACAACATCCAAACCCCTATCACTAGCACTGGCATTCATCAATGACGAAAGCTTTTGCACTCAAAACTCACATAAAGAGAGGGATAGGCATATATCACATAATGTTATATGTTAAACACACTTTTGAGATCCTTGCAACAATATTCAGACTCACCAACAAGGTAATTACTGTACTGCTTAGATCCAATATAAGTCGCAAAGCTTGTTCCCGAAACACCATCAAATCAAGAAGTAGCTGCACACACAAGAAAAGAATTATTACTTTATCAGTTCAGGTAACATGAATTGAAAATCTCAAAGATATGGAATAAACAAGCAAGACTAGTTGACATAAAAGGCACCATTCAAAATAATTGTTGAATAAAATCATAAATCACGAGGATAAAAAAACAAACAACATCTTATTAAAGCCAGTGAGAGCAGGAGAATGCAGAAGCAGCTCCATTTTTATATAACTTACATTTTTCCGATGATGTGCATACAAAGGATAAATGCAAGAGCACATAAACGATAGAATGGTCAAATAAAACAATAAATGCAAAGCACAAAATAAAAATGAAATGGACCTTTTTCTAAACAACTTTTGATGTTCTGTTCATCAATGACAAAGTAAATTGTCTTGATGCATAGAGCACCAATGATGCAAATCCTTGATTGTTTTAAATGAAATCAGAACAGTTAGAATATTAAGACACTCTAAGTTAAAATGAAATATGTTTTTATTCCCGTAATAATAGTGTTTTCTGGTTTTAGTACATAAATTTTGTTAGAGTTTGTGTCCCAAAACACAATCAGGGACTGAAAGTAAAACGTTATATATTTGAAAAATAGAACTATAAGTACAGGGACTAAAAACAAAAAAGTGAGATATTTGCAAGTACAAAACTATTACTCTAAACGCCATGAAAAGTAATGGGGTATCAACATCTTATTTTTTTTACTTTCTTTTCCTTATTAATATGTTAGATAAAACTTGGATGCAATAACTTATGTATTGTTTGTGCTAGGTTATTCTCCAATCATAAAGGGATTTCATCTTGACTGTCCGCACAATAATAAATTCCATCAAATGTCAATGTGTATTACTAAGGAAAAATTACAATTAGAGAACATCACACATGGTATTGCATCTAAGATTTCTCCTAATACGTCAGTTGTTATAAATAGTAGATTATTTGGATAAAAATATTCTACATATCTCCATAGTGATTAAGAAAAAATATGTACAAAATCTTCCTATTCATTTCAGCATATTTTTGTTTCCTTATTTTAAAAGTTTTGATTATTATAAATATAGATGATGAGAATGTAATTGATGTGATTGTTATCAATCAAATAATTTGTTTATTTTCTTACATAGTTCAAGTCTAGTATTGCAGTATTATAAGATAAATTTAATCTTAAGCATCTTTTACCATAATCTACATGTCAAATAGAGTGGACCTCAAACTAAAGTTAGGTCTCACTTAATTCAAACACTTTCTTTTCCAATCAATTTGCATTTAACTGCACGGTCCAACTACATGAGTGGACATCATTTGTGTCATCGTTCACCTAATCTCCCAAATCCAATATTAGTGACTTGTGACGTTTGATTCTATATTGTCTTTGCAGATACCCCACTTTCGTTCTTGAAGTTTACGGCTGTGATGTTCAAAATGTTAGAACATGTTGACAAGGAAAGAAGAGAAAGAAGAAAAGATAGGTGTAGAGGTAGAGATAGCATCACGACCATTAGCCCCATGAGTGTTTTTGTAACAAAAACTGACAATAGAGACCAAAACAAACACTTTTAAAACTATAGGGACAAAAACCCATAAAAGTTTTATATAGGGAAACAAATGCTAATAAACAAAAGTATCACAATATTACCTGCACCCATGGTTCCAGGCTCTGTAAATGAAGCTCTGCGTTATCTTGCAATGAGTCCCAAGCAGTCTTATCTATCTGCATCCATTTTCTTCCCAAATGATGAAATTAGCAGAGGCCATCATCAATATTCAAAATATAAAGAATATCAGACATCACTTCTTACACGTTCAAGTTGCAATTTACTGAAGTGTTCCGGAAATTTCTTAGAGAGCAAGACACAGATTCTAGGATGGTTGGGGAACACACCAGCTTTCCAAAATCCTTCTGAAAATACATGGTTGATTGGATCTGGATAATCCAAAAGTTGATTTAATCTATACATCTTAGCCATTAAACCTTCGGCAACCTCGGTGAGTTGGACAACCCACTGCATGTTAATACCCTTGTGTGATTGGGATGGAGTTGTGCCCTGAGACTGTCCATCATGATACATATTCCTAGAGCTACTCGATGACAACGGAGAAGCCATTTCCCTTCCAAGGTAATCCGTCCATCTTGATGGCCCATCCCAGTCCCTTGATCTTGCAGCAGTAGGTGATAACGAAGAATCCTGGTTTGATAACTTTTGCCTCGACTTTGCCATGAACAAATAAGCAGTCTGCATATCAAGTTTTCCACAAATCAAGCTCGTGTATAAATTAACCACCAACTAATCTGTTGAGCGTCCCTAACTTTACTATCACAACTCCATTATATTTCAATTTTCGTATTCAAGTAAAACAACTCCAAGTTCAAATTGATTACCACAAAAAGAACTTCTAACAAATATTCTCAACTCTGAATCCTAAAATCTTCAAAAAAATAACACAGATGTTCTGCTCCCTAACATATATAAAATAAGCAAAGAAAGAATGAGCTAACAATCATCAACACAGTCAATTCCGGTGCACACAGGAGTCGCTAGTCAAGTAAATTAGCGAATTGTAAGCATGAATTTGCAGTTTAAGCAAGATATTAAAAGAGAGTTAAAACCTAATTCCACTTTTAGCGGTGATGAGCTAAGTAGCAGAGTAATCAAAAATAAAAAAGCAAATGTAACACCAAATCTGACATTGTGAGTAAAACTGCCCAACCAAAAATAGAAGAAGCACTTCTTTGCACTGAACCAAATTCAAAACAAGACAGAGAAAGAAGCTCACAGTCGAAGCAGTTAAAGAAAGAGAGAAGCGTTGAAGAACGGAAGAGTGTCAGATCTGAGAGTGTGTGGTTCGTGCAAATTGGAATAGAATTGAATATGAATAAAGAAATGCGAGATGAGAGTGGTGTGGTGGCAATGCAAGTGCGGGAGCTGGGGAGCTGGGGAGCTGGCTGCACTGCACTTTCAACGTGGATATAGTGTTACCTTCCTTTCCTTCTTTTTCTAATTATAAATAATTAAAATTTTATTTAAATACCAAAAAGCAAGATCCGCCGTTTTTCTTTTCTTTTTCAGATTAGTTCTGACTCCTATTTCTTAGCTTTCACTTCTTCGCGACGTGCTTGGGCGTATGCTCGGCGTCCTTACTCTCTCCGTAGACTCTTCCAAATACATAAAAATAATAAAGATTTATTATAAATTAAAACTAGTTTATCTCAAATTAAAAAAAATATTAAAATATTATATGAAAGAATTTATAAAACTTTAATTTTACCTAAAAGAAACTTCTGAAAATTCTTATCCATAGCTGAATAGAGAATTCAGATATTAATTTGAAAAGTTAATGGAACTTCCTCTATTTGATTATTTTCTTTTTAGAATTTATATTGATTAGATATTTTTTATTTAAAGTCCAGTTAAGATGTATGTCAAGTTAATTATTTGAGAAATGTCATAAATTTAATGTTTTCTAATATATACTATTTTACACACTGTATTTTTTAATAAGAATTTTTTATTCATACACATAGGATTTTTCATTAATCATTCTTTCATCTCTCTTCATTATCTGACAATTAATTAACACACTTCTCTTTATAACTATTTTGACTTCGCTGTATATCTTTTTATAATGGTTTTTCTAATTTGTACATTATTTTTTATCAATTTTATTCTCATCAATATAACCCGTTGTATTATGAAAAAAAAATACATACAATAAATAATAACTATTCTCAATAATTCTACAAATATAACAATTATTTCATAATAGTTATTACTTTTAATAATTGCTATAAAATATATTTTTAATTATATATTTTATTTGTTATTATCATCCAAAATTCAGACACCATTTTAACTAGTTGGCCGTATTAATTAGTCCTGGGTGAAATTTTCAGTAGTTTTTTTATGTTATTTAGGATGTCATGTTTTTAAATAATTTTTTTGTGTTTCTCTATTTTAAATTGTTGGTTTATAAAATTTGGCATGTAATTTTCAAAAAAATTAACTAGTAAAGCATAAATTTCATTAAAAATGTAATATTAGAAACTTTACAAAATTTAGTATAAAAAAAAGTGACCTATCTCATACATGTATTTTGTAAGAGTCTATAAAATAAAGTATTAGAATGGATAAATATTTTAAATGATGAGAATAAATTATTTTAATATTAAAAAGTTTAATAATATAAATAAAAATTTATTTAACGAGTTTCATTACCTAAAACACATATGTCACTCTAAAACTTATTTTGTGATATCTTTATCATCTCTTTTAGCCTTTTAACCATTGTATTGTTTATTTGAAGATTAGGAGTGTTTAAGTGATCACTGAAGTAAGGCCTTCCAATTTATCTCTCCATTTTATGCAAAAGAGTAAGTTAGTTTCTATTATTTTTTTGAGTTTTCACGTCTTTCCATGAATGTGATGTTGGCTCTGTTGCATGTGTCGTTTGAATCTTTCATTAGGTTCTCTATTGACCAATGATTTAAATGACGTATCATGATCATGATTTGGTGTTTCGTAAGAGCAAATAAGTTTTTTAAGCCGAGAGATAGAGTCGTATAAGCTTCTAACAGGTAAGGAAAGTTAGATACCTTGTTTTAAGTTTTTAAGTACTTTAACAATCTAAGTTGGTATGCTTAAGTTGGATTAAATTAACTGAGTTGTTGAATTTGAGTAGTTGAACACGCTGAAATTTTGTTGTGTTGTTGTATATTGTTTGATTTTGATTTGAATGTTTGTTGTTTGGTGTGGGAAAACTCCTACTGTGATTGCTTGTTAAATATTACTTTTTTTTGTTGTCTGAATTGATGAAACAAATGTTATAATTAGTTGAAATTGTTACTGAAACTTAGTTTAGTAATATGTTAGAATGATGGTTAGAAATTGGTTTAGAATTGGTGGTTTAGTAGGTGAATTTTTGAAGGATTGGTTATTGAATGAGTTTGATGTTAGGAGTTTGAGTTTGTAAAATTTAGGACTTGGTTAGTTTCTTGTTTTGTTGAAATTTTATCTTTTCGTATGCTAAATTTGTTATTTGGGTTGTGGTGGTGGTTAGTTTGATCTGATGGACTAAGTCACTGGACAATTGAGCAAATTGATACTCAATTTGATGTTTAAACATGTTTTCAAACCAATTATAGTGTTAAGAATACAATTTTGATCATTTGGATAAGCCTTAAGTGCAATCAAATCAAGAATTAAAGTTTTTGGTTTTTGGTGTGGCGTTAAGCGATCCTGTGCAATGTTAAGCACTGCAAAGTTAGAGAGTATTAGGCTCTAGTGCGTTGAGTGGTCCTTTAGGCACTAAGCGCTTGCAAAGTTAATGAGCTTCTATTTTCTGGGCACTTGTGGCGTTGAGCGCTATTTCGTCCCTAACAGGTATGCAACCTTTCCTCCCTAATTCGCTAGGTGAGAGGTTGGCTCGTTGGGCGAGAGGTCTTGTTCGTTGGGCATTAGTCCTAGGCGTTGCGTGCTTTATGGATGGAAAACATGGATGTGTGTGTGGATTAAGCATGTTTGAAGGGAATTCCAAGTAGAAATCCTTGTTGTTATTCTATAGTGTGATCTATTGATGTAGGGGCTTTGAAATGAAGAATGATCATAATACTCTAATAATCATTCAAGCTCAAGTAGAAAACGATGGGATATGTCGTGAGGAGTAGTAGGAGCTCCGTATTCTAGTGGCGTTTCTTTGGCCATATAGATATTTGATGGATTAACCTTGTATGGTAGTTTGGGTGAGTAAGTTGTTTCATCACACAAGTACAAGTTCCCCAAGAGTTTGATATCAATATCTATATTCGGATGATCAAGTCTAGAGTCGACGTGTGCAATTATATCTTAATTGATTTGAGAGTATAATAGGTATATATTCTTTTTATAATTTAATTGTATGAATGTTCTTTGGTAAAAATAGTTTATCCTTCTACTTTGTTTGTATATCTTGTGTTCTTTTTTGCAATGATCATATAATTAGTATGTGAAGAAAGAATGATATTTCAGTAAAATACATGCTTGGCGATAAGAGTACATAGACAATAAAATAATTTATATATATATATATATATATATATATATATATATATAATTTGGGTTAATGTTCAATTTGTTGAACTTGAAATACAAATAAATTATCAAGGGCTGAATATTGTTAATATATTATAAAAGTCATGATAAAAAAATGCAAATAAATTCCAAAGATAGTTCATAACTCGTTCACTGATCAATTTCAGAAACAAAAACAAAGAATAAACCAAAAAGATATGGGCTATGGTGTGTTGGGATAAACTTAAATTTTAGAGTTTTATTAATAATTTTGTTTAAATCTTATTTTATTAGTTTTTGGTCTAGTAATATTTAGTTTGATTTGATAGAGATAAAATAGGGATATGTAGTTATGATTTTCTGTTTATCTAGGTAGAATATTATTTTATGATAGAATAAGCAGATTTTATTTTTGAGTGAGTTGATATTTTATTGTTAGTTTTTATTATTTGTACTTGGCCTAAAGTTCGATTTGGACCTATTTAAATGTTGTCAAGATTTAATGAAAATCACCCCAATAGATTAAAGAGTAAAATTATTTGTGTGGGTCACCGTTTTTAACACATTTCCTTGATAAACCCAACATGGTAATTTTGTTATAATTTTTTCCATGTGTAATTTTATTTAATTCAGCTTTTATTCTTGTTAGTGTAATGTGTATTTTAATAATTCAAAATAATATCAAGCACAATACAACAAAAATAATAATAAATTTCTTAGAAAAATGAATCGGTTTACTAAATTTAGATATTTAATTGATTCTCTTAATTATTTTATTTATATAATATTCAAAAGTTTTATTTTTCAATTAGATTTTGTTATTTATGTGATATATTTGTTATTTTTTTTATCTTATTTAAATAAATTATTTTTATGTGTTAAGAAATATGAGATGTTGTAATTATTATATAAAATGATGTTACAGTTAATATAAAATAATTAAATTTTATTATTTTTATTTTAAAAAATGTGTTTGAATAATAAGAAAGCATCTCTAGATCATTGTAGGTAATAAGATGAAAGTTACTAAGAAACATCACAACCTTCTTAACAAACATATTTTCAATTAACATTAACTATAATATTATTATTTATCGTATAATCTCATATTTTTAATATAGAAATAAAGAAGCAGTATGACTAAATAAGATAACATTTATTTCGTATGATTAATGCAAAATTAAACTGTATAAATTCAAGCAAAAATGTTAAACTTTAAGTCCTCAATAAAATAAATAATAAATAATAAAAGTACTTAAATTTGTGAAAAATATAAAATTAATTAAATCACTCAAAAATAAATTGTTGAAACTTTCTTAAGTGATATGAAAAAAAAATCACTAGTTAAATAGAAAACATAGACTAAATTTTACATGTTTATCTTTTAACTTGTTTTTTATCTTCATCCTTCACTTTAAAAAGTTTAGTTTGGTTCTTTCAAATTTGCTACGTCATAATTTATTTTTTTCATAATGGTTATCTTTTTCATAAACAAATAGCTATAAGCCACAATTTTCATCTTTTTTTTTCTACAATTAAAATACTTCAACAATAGAAAAAGAAAACCTTAACTTATTTTCAAGAATAAATTTCAACTGTTGCAAAACTTCATTGTTGAACCAATTTGGGGAAGAATCCTTCTCTTTTTAACTCATTTAATTACAATATATGAATGTTTATACTTAATAGTCACATTGTATAATTTTAATATTTTTGGCAGTCACTAAAGAGATGAAAAAAAATGAACCATTTAGAAATTATTTAAGGGATTAAATTGAAATTTTTAAAAAATTAAAGGATCATAATGTACTTAAAAATAAGTTTAATGATTAAAAATAAAATTTTAGGAAACAATAGAAAAATAGTGCTGATAAATATACATTACAAAAAACTGTATACACAACTTAGATATTATTTATTTGAAATTTTTTTACATATGTTATGATAGATTAGTTTAAAGATGAATTTAATCAATAATTATATCAATTTAATTAAAATATTGTACTGGTTTAATTAAGATATTATGATTTAATCTTATATGTTTTTATTATGTTCACTCACTCATTTTGAATTGCACCATGTTTAATAATTCTCACTCAACCAAAACTTTTAATTATTTAACCAATTATTTCAACTTATTTAATTTATCAGGTTTAGTTCACATACATTATATGTTGATAATTTATTTTTTATGTTACCATAAAGTTGGTAATAATTATGAAAATTTCACAAAATCTTTGAATAGTAGTGGTTGAATGTATTGCAATTCTTATTTTAGTTCAAACATAAATTAAACAATAATTATATTAAATCAAAACATTACATTAGTTTATTAAGAGATGAAGGTGTACAATAAATGTGTGGCATATAATGTGCTTTTATAATTTAAATAAAAAAACCTTATTAACATGCTATATTAATCAATTGGTAATTTTTAAAAATGTTCTTTGATTTTGATTAAATACATGAATGGTATAAAGATACAGAAGTTTCTTTACTGGTATTTAACCATGATATTTTCTTTTGGCCTTTGTAATGTGAAGTGACTAATAGTGAAAAAAATATTTTAGAAAATATTAAAAAGAATAGAACTTTTAAATGATAAATACACAACTTACAACTGCCAGGACCCATAAATTTTTTAATTTAGTGGGATCCACGTGTCAAGGCAGATGTATGACTCAGAAGATGGAAAACAGGTGGTGGCATAGGATTTGACTGATCGGTTTTGACAGTAATATTTAAGCTGAGATTTTAAAATCTGGTATCATTTTCTCTGCATGTACTCTTCGTCTTCAATCTTCAGAGCTTCAAAATTCTCCTCCTTCTCTCTAAAACTCCTCCAACTTCTCTCTAAATATTCTAACATTTTCCTCCCTTCGATCATCCACCAGATCACATTTAAGCATTCCTGGTGTCAAACTTTTCCTTTTTCACCAAACAAATTGTTGTTCTAAGTCTGGTGAGTTAAACCCTTCTTCCTCCTTAAGGCTTTGCTACATGCAAACACTGTTTTGGTTGCATGTGGTTACCCAAGTCCTTGCTTGATTTTGTTTTCGTTTTCTGACGATAGGGTGGATCTTACCTCACCGATCCGAACGTGCAGGACTCTTAGAATTTGGTTTCCATCTCTGTACCACTGAGAGAGCTTAGTATTTCTGGATTTAGAGGTAAGGGAAGCTTATATAATTTAGTTATGTTTTTCTGTTTGAATGGTATATGCTTGAATGATGGTATGTTGATGGTTCGGTATTTTGGATATTGCATGTTTGAATGATGGTGTTTGATGATTTTGTTTGAGGATTGAAGTTGCATGTTTGTTTGAATGAGTGAATGTTTGGTAAGTTATCAAGGACTGGGTAGAAATAGGGTTGTTCTTAACTCTGCTAAATTCTGCAGCAGTCTGTAATTGTGACCGAGGGTCATTTATGACCGTTTGGTTTTCCCCTTGTACGTTCGGTCTTGGACTGAATTCTCTTCTGCAGGAGATTTCAGTTGATGACCGATCGATTTTTCTATCGGTTAATGTTAAGCGTACGGTTCATAAAGGTTATAATGATTTTCTTACAAGTTAGTTAGTCAAGATATTCCAAATAAGTTAAGTTAGTTTCATTGTTGATTTTATCGTATAGGAAAAGAGTATTAGACATTATATTAATGATACTTCTTAAATGAGTGTTCGGTCTTGTACTGACACTTGGTCTCTTGAAGAGCGTTCGGTCTTGTGCTAACGCTCGGTCTTTTGAAGAGTGGTCGGTCTTGTACTGACTCTCAGTTTCGTAAAGAGTGTTCGGTCTTGTACTGACACTCGTTGTTTTGAAGAGAACTTCATCCTATATATATAGTGTTTAGCCTAAGCTCTAAGTGCTCGGCCAAAGCTTGAAAGTGTTCGGCCTAAGCTCTAATTGCTCAGCCAAAGATATAAATAGTATGTTAAGTCCTTAGTATTTGGCTTGATCTCATTTGTGTTCGGTCTCAGGCAGTATTCGGCTCCAACTGGAGTTATCATGTTACTTGACCGTTCGGTCATGATTCTTGAGTTGAAGGTATTCTTAATGTTCGGTCAAATTCAATTATAGGGAGTGTTCTCCCGTTCGGTTTTGTATAAAGATTTTGTATCCTTTTCTTGTTAGTTTTGTGCAAAGGTGGGAGTGGTTTTACTGTTTGTATGACTTTACTTAAAAATGTTATGAATGATGAAGTATGATGATATGTTGAGATAATTATAATGAGAGGTGAAAATACGAAAGAATAATTGTAAGAGGATTATTGAAAAGAATTTCAAGGAGGAATGTCTTGTGGATGGTTGTTGAATTGGTAAGAGTATGAATAGGGTTAGCTTAGTATTGGCGTTCATCCTGATATTCCAATGGTCACTGAGTCTCAAGTAGAGAATGGTGGCGCATGTGGTGGAATAGCATGAGGCCTGGTCGCGTATAGCTTGGTGGCTAACAGACTAAACTCACGTGTAGGCTTGGGTTTCCAGCTACAGTGAGGGATGAAGGGCTAACCTCGTGTGACGGCTTGGGTTTCCAGCTATGGTAATCGTGAGGTTTCCAGATTACCTTTTCACGGGTGCAAAAATGACCATAGCTACTTATTCATACAGTCCGGACAGTCGGTGTGAAGTGGTCAGTTATTATATTTATACATTCGATTTTTGATTAATAAACTTGTATGATGGATGCATGTTTAGATACATTGTGTGGATCATTTAATTGCTCTGTTTAAATAATATGTTTGATTTGATTAATTAAATTACATAAGCTTACTCTTATTTTCCTCTCATGTCTATCGATTTTGTTCGGTCGTTCTCTTCACTACGATGATTATCCTTTGGATGGGAGCAGAAGATGCAGAAGTATCTGTGGAGCATGCGCTGGAAGAAGAAGACAGTTTAGGAGTAAGACCGTTCGGTCTTATATTTTTTCTTTTTGTACTAATGTAGCACCGTTTAGTCTAACACGTTTTATGTATGACCGTTCGGTTTGCACATGAAATAGTACCAGCTTAGGATTTCTGTAAAAGTTTTAAATTTATTATTATTTTTGGATAACTATAAATTAACTTTATTATCCCTATAATTGTTCTATTGTATTATAAATGTAAGAATTCCTAAATACAGTTTAAGGCTATATTTTTGGAATGTTACAGCAACTATAATATATTTTTTAACATATCATTATACAGAAAGGGATATATTGTTTTGTTGTGTATATTTTTTGTGTTACATCTTATTTTTGTACTCATTATTCTCAGTTTTCTTTCACAATTTTATATAAATTTTCTAAATAACTCATGCGTATAATACATTAAAAATCATCTTTATTTTTTAATTTATTATTTACTTTTCAAATATAGAAGTGTGAAATGCTCTTTCTCATTAATCTGTATTATTACTGTACAAATAGATACTGCTTTTTAACTCTTTTTCTCATTTTTTAATTTTCTTATTGTATTCATCATTTAATTAAAATATTTCATTATTTAAAAAGATATATAATTGAAGAATCCATAAATAACGGCTTAATTCCTCAATTTAACCATATACATAATTCTTGAATTCAAAAATAACTTTATACCTCTTTATCTTTTCCTTTAAAAGAAAAATGTTGTCACAACAAAAAATATTTATATAATTTTAAAAGTTATAACATTTTAATATAAAATGCATACCCATATCCATTGACCTGTGTTTGGGTTAGTATGTGATAATAAGGTATAAAAGTATACTTGAGGTTGGTGAAAGTAGTAAAATACTTATTTATACACTCATTTTCTCTTTTCTTTTACTGAAAAAAAAATACTCAACAGCTCATAATGATAGTATCATCTAGATCTCCAAATATCATCATAATATATTAAATGCGAATATAAAATACTTATTAAACTTTTAATTTTATATTTTAACGCAGTCAAATAATAAATAATATATGCACGACTGAAAATCAAATTTCATTTTAAATTTATATCTTAGAATTCTGAATCTAAATTTTATATTTGATAGAAATAAAAAATAAAAAGTAAAATAATATATAAAGATAAAAATTTATTAATTTATTATTTTAAAATTTTTGATAAAAAATAATATTAATATCTTTTATAATTAGATTCAGATCTTATTAATCATATTTCTTCCTAAAACCTAACCTTATATTTTATGTATCCGAAAATAAAACACAATATATTTTTTAAAGTATAATCACATTTCAAATTTGTTTGTTAAAAAAAATTACTAATCTATACTTCCCACATAATCCAATATGAATAAAATATTATAGGAATTACAGAAAAAAAATAATTTAATGATTAAAACAAATAAAAAGATTAAAAAAAGTAAAAAGAATAAATGAAAGCCTATTGATAGGTTTGATAATTATGTTGCATAGACGTCATAAATGCATCAGCCAAGATCAACAATGGCATGATGTTTAGAAAGAGAGTAATAAGCACTCCAGTGTCTCATCTAGTGGCATCCACTGTACGAGGTATCTGTAGACTATTTAGTGGGTCACACAATTGCAGTCTCATAAATAATTTCACTTAAATCCAATCACATTTTATGTGGTTTAGTAAAAAAATATATTTTATTCAAACTAAAATAAACAATTTCTTTTATTCTTTAAGTAAATTTTCAAACGACTATCTTCAATCACCATAAAAAAATTTAATACCTATTTTGGTCATTCTATTTATAAGATCTATTCAAAGTTGTTTTTTTTTTCAGAAATTCACTAATATCTTATATTTTACAAAAACAGTTCAAGTTAATCCTTTTTGCTTACGGCGTTAAAAAGACTAATAAAAGAATTGTCCAGCTCACACAAAGTTAATAACTTATTCACTTATTATTAATGTGATACTGTAAAGTAATTTGAGGTGTTAATTACATTTATGATTAAAATGATGTGGAAAATGTAAAAGAGAGGGTTAAAATTAGGGCCTGAAATTTAGAGATTAAAGACGTTTAGGATAAAATCAATTGGCGAATTAGGACGATTTGAGGTTCAACAATCTGCTTTCAATTGGTGTTGAGATTGAGTTCATGGTTTGTTCAACAACGTGATTCGTTCAATATTGTTGCTGAGGTAAGTGTTCTTACTATGTTGTTGTTCTTCGTTTTGGGTAAGAGTTTGTGGTTCGTTATTATTTACTTTCGTTGATGATATTTGTCGTCTTTAATGGGTGAATGGTTGGAATCTGTAATTATTTAATTGTTTTCTATTGCGTTGTCGGTTTGGGTTTAAATCTGTAAAGTATCCTTAATATGTATGACAACCATATAGGTTAGGGAGTACATTGCACAATTTTTAAGTAAAAGGGGGACCACATATAACATTTTTAAACCATAACGGGGACTAAAACGAACTTTATTACAAGAACCAAGATTGTTAAGTGATAGGGGTACAACAGAAACTGATATTACATGAAGAAGACATGAAGCTAAATACCTAAACCATTACATCAACAACATTGTCCACCTAACATCAAGCTAAACACAGCCACAATATGATAATGTTCAGCACAATCAAAACAAACACAACTCCAACTAAGAACGTTATCCTTCTCTGCAACTCTTTCACATTATTTTCGAGATCACATACCCTTTTGTTTTGCCTCACAATTGTGCCATCTCTTTCATCAGCGTTGTCTTCAGAACACCACTTGAAAAAATTACATGACATCCCAGTTGAAATTCCACCCTATTATTAAACAAACACAATGAATGTATGAACACATAAAATCCAATACCCATAAAGTGACTAGGCTATTCAAAATACCTTGTAATGACGACATTCCCAAAATTGTCTCCCAGCATTCTTTGCAGTTCTCGCAACTTTCGTTACAGCATATCACCATAGTGGCAAATAGGGGTTATCCCAACTCCCCTCGAAACAACACCGTGTTAGGAATGCAAAAATCCTTTGTCCGATGTCTTCGAACAAGAAGAACAACTTTGTGAAGAAGTCATTCCTAACCCTAATCCTTTTCGTCACTATACCAGAAATCACCAACAACCCTAACCTTTGCTTTTAAATTTGGGAACAACAATTTGCTCACTATATCATGAATCATTTTGCTCACAGGATGAATCAACAATTGATTTTAACATGTCAACCATAACTGTACAAGTCATTAACTTTTTGCTAGTTGGGCAGCTCTACAGTTAACCTTTTTAACGCCGTAAGCAAAAAGGGCTAACGTGAACTGTTTTTGCAAAATATAGGATATTAGTGAACTCCTGAAAAAAAAGGAGGACAATTTTGAACATATCCTACAAACTGAGGGACCAAAATAGGTATTAAAAATAATAATTTATAAGTTGTATTTATATGATTTCATAACGATAAAAAAACTTTTTTAAATTAAAAAGTTATTTGTTGCATTAGTGATATAATAGATTTTATTTGAAAGAATAAATTAGAAGGAGTAAAAATAAGATAGAAAAGAAAAAGAAGAGAATGAAAACTAGAGTTGTCAAAATGGGTCACAACCTGAGTCAACCCGGCCCACCACGGGTACGGACCGGGTTGGGTTTGAAAAAATTGCATTTTTTTATGCGGGTCAGATTTCAACCCGGCTCATTTAAACTCGGCTCATGCGGGTTGAACCCGTGGTGGGCCGGGTTGGCCCACCAACCCACCTGCCTAATTTTATTTTATTAAAATTTAATTTTAATTTTATAAAAAGATATTTATTATTTTTTTTTCTTGAAAAAATTATTTAAGTTCCTTATTTTCAAAATTAATTAAACACCCATGTTGGGAGTGAAATTTGTTTAGATTTGAATTATAGAAAATTTTTAATTTTTATTTTAAAAATTGTGATTAAGTGAGCCAGTGAGTCAATCCGTTTACCCACTAACCTGTGGTGGGTCGGGTCGGGTTCGAATTTTTCTGACTCGCTAATAAATGAGTTGGGTTGGGTTGATTTACTAAGTGATCAACTCGTGGTGGACCGGATCGGGTCGGATTGGACCGGGTTACCCGTTTTGACAGCTCTAAAGAAAACAAAGTTATTTGAATTAAAAGAAAATAAGTAGATTGAAATGCAAAATTTGTAATAGATATTATTGAAAAAATTTAATTATATATTAGTATATCTATAAAATAAAAGTATAAAAATAACATAAAAAGTATCAAATTTTAAAAATATAAATTAAAATTAAATTTTTTGAAAAGTAAAAGGTTATTATAAATTTTTAATATATAGAAAGTTATATTTTAAAATAAAAATATACAAAATTACTATTTTAAGTTAATTATTTTTATTTATTTATTATTTTAATATTTTTAAATTATTTATTTATAAAACAAAAAATAATAAAAATAAAAGTTTTAAAGACACGTAATTAATTGTACCATCTCTATAATCGATTACATGTCAATCGTTTCCTGAATTTCTTGGCAAAATAAGAAGGAAAGATCACGCGTTGATTTTTCTTTCTGGTGTTATTTTTTCTTTCTTGGTATCAATTTTTCTATTTTAGTGTATAATAGAGTACTCGATTAGAGGTTGTAGACGGCGGTGGCAAAAGGCTAATAAATAATGTTTTGAGTATTTGATTATTGTTGTGCGAAGGCACATAAAGGCTAAGGTGTAGTAGTTGGAAGCATATATGAGAACAATGATAATGTAGGACCATAGGGTACCCATTATCTTATATCATAGGGTAGTGTGATGGGAAATATTTGATACTTTGAAGCCAAGTGCTGTATCTTTGAAGCATTTTTTCCTGCTATTCATTACCATACTTGGCTTGCACATCAAGCCAATATCATTTCATTTCTTAATCAAACTTTTTTTTTTCTGGGTATGTGATGGGATATGCACGTCAACTGTTTTCATTTCTTTAAACTAACTTTTTACTATATTTTTTAGACTTTGTTTCACTTGAATATATTTAAAGAAAAGTAATTGAGAGAATTTGAGAGAATTTGATGATAATTTTTTTTTATTTGAATAGATTTAGAAGTAGGTGAGAGTGAATTTGGAAGTAATTTTTTTTAATCTATTACATAAATTAAATTCTACACTCATTTTCACAGATTTTACTACGAATTATAAACTTTTGTGTGAGATTCCTTTGTTTTTAAAGATACTTTAATACATATAATATTTTTACATTTATTTGAAACTATTCATGCACACTTTTTATTTTTATTTTTTTTAAATTATAAAAGTTCATTTTTTTAAGACTATTTTTCTCTTGTTAAGTGTGTGAAATGAATGTGAATATTTATCATATTACTCTTATTCTTCATTTAATATATCTTCCTTCTTCAGTTTATCATTTTTAAAAGATTTTAATTATAAGAAGTGCTTTTAAAGATTACACTTCTGTCACTCCTGTCTAATGTATTGCATTGATATTGATTAAGTAATTAGTATAAAACAAAATGAGTGAAAATCTACAAGGCAAGATAAAAATGGTGGATGTTAAATGAAAGAATATCACAACAAACTTTCATCAATCATTATACATCTGAAAGCTTCAAAAGACCACATTTATGACTATGTTAACAATCACGAATAAAAATATTACCATTTATCAATTAATTATTCTATTTTTTCACTTTTTAAATTCTAATTAGCAAGTCTTTAGGTATCTAAGGAACTTTCAACTTAAAATATATGTTTGCAAATGCAATCTAGTAACGAAATTTAGTTAGGCTAAAATCATAATTATTATGCCATTAATTTAAGTATCGATTATTAAAATGATAGTTAGATTACTACAACCATATCTTAGATTATTAATGGAATTTTGGAAATAGAAAAAAATTTGTCGATAATAAATTTTAGAATATTAATTATTGATAGAAATATCAATCAAGATATACTGGTAAGATTTGTTGATAATATTCGTTGTCACATTATAGTTTTTATTATCAATAACATATTTGTTATTAATGGATGTATTGATAAATTGATAATAATTTATAATATTTATTACAAATGGATGCTTTGGTTAATAAATGAGTGTCAAAGTTTTTCATTTGGTGTTCACCACGTTACAGTGTAATTCGTTAATAAATTTGTTTGTATTGGATTTCTTTTAAATTTATCAATAAATCCGTTGATATTTGTCTGTATTTGATTTTTGTCGATATTTTTCTATATTGACTTCTTTTAAATTCATCCATAATTCCATCTTTTGAAAATTTATTATAATTGAAATTTTTGAATTTTTTTTAAGACCATGACTACAGTAAAGGAAGGACAACAGTAACGACAAATAAGGATGAAGAGAATGAGAAAGAGGGAAGAAGGGGAGGATGAGGAGAACAAGGGGAGGAGGAAGAGTAGAAAGAAAAGAAGGGAAAAAAATAAAGATGGAGAAAGAAGACCAAATCCTAATATTTATCCGTGAAATTTACCAACAAATAATTATTGATGGATTTTGGTCGTCGATAATTAAACACATTTTCCTATTCAAAAAAATTTATGATCATTTAAACAATAAATTTTTTGACCTTTGATAAGTTGTTAATAATTTTGATTTACAAACAAATTTTGATTTTTATCAATGGATTTTGGCATTTATTGATGAATTTTTTTCATTAGTAATTTCAGTTTTTGGTAGTGGATATGTGATAATGGTTGAAAATACCGTTATCTGTAATGTAATTTTGATATTAAATGCACACTTTTTGACTTAGAAACTTGTTTGGACTCATGATTTTTCTTTAATTTTGTGAATAAGAGAGTTGAGGTTATACTTTATGATTTTATCACTAAATTCCCTTAATTTTGTAGGTTATTGGAATGATTTGAAAGAAGGGTTGAAATATCAAGGAGTTGCAGTGCAGAAAAGTCAACTAGAGTGCAGAAAAGTTGCGCTGAGCGCAGAAAAAGGGCGTTGAGCGCCAGTTTGTTCTGTCTCGCGCTTGAGTGCCATCGCTATTGGAATTTTGTGACTCAAACATCATGTGGTTGAAAGAGTCAAAGCGGTTAAATAAAAATATTCATATTCTATTTCTTAGGAGAAATTTAGGCATTATTTAAATTAATTAGTTTAGTATATATTTTTTAAAAGTTGGTTACAAATTATGTAGTATAAATATTTATGATTATGCTCAATAAAAGACATAAGTTTCCCATTTATTCTTTTGCCTCTTATACGTTAAAACCCAACAATCGTTGAGCGATAGTTAAGTGCCACACCTACAGCTGGGCGCCCTTTTGGGGCGCTGAGCGCTGACGACGTGGGCCTGGGCCTGTTTTCTGTTATTTTTTTGATCTATTTAAGACCCAAACGCCCTAGAGAATGTATCTTTTGATGACTTAAACACAAAAACACGTTTTTCACCCCTCTGGGGTAGATTTAGGGATGTGAGAGCTCTCCTCTTCTCTTTCTAGGATTTCTATCTTCATTCCATTCCATTGTACACCTAGTTTCTCCATGACCGTGGAGAATTAATCTCATTTGTTATGGGGGAAGATGTAACCTCTAAACTCTCTTGTATTTGAATTGATTCTTGTTATTGATATATGCTTCTTTCATTAATTGTTAGAGATATTCTTCTTTGCTCAAATGCTTTGATGTTTTATTCATGTATGGCATAAATCTTATGATTTGTAAGTATCAAGAGATTTCGTACTCCTAGGATTGGACGATTTGGGGATGTGACAACTCTCCTCTTCTCTCCCTAGGATTGTTATTGAGAGATATCTTACAAATCACGATCTGGGGAATTCTCCCAAAAGCAATATTACCTAGACATAGGAATAAGAGGATTGGTTGCCTTTAAGCTTCTGTGCGTATGTAATGTAGAATTAATTGCTAGGGAGACAAGACATTATAAACTAGTAATTAAGAATAAGCTTTCTTCATCGAGACATCGGGTTTAAAGTAAATTAGAAAGTGACATTAACATTAATGAAAAAGATGAATTCGTTTATACATGAGAGTGATTAGGAGAAATCTAAACCCTAACAACATATTTTTCTCATATTATCAATATCATCCATTCACTTTTGTGTTTAGCCTCAATTGATCAAATTGCATGCATATTTACTTTTATTGTTTTGCATTCAAAAACCCCAAAATATTGTTTTTATAGTCTTAATTAGTTAAGCAAAAGCACAACTGTTTAGTGTCGTGCGTCTCTTGGGAAAACGATACTTGGTCTTACCATTTTATATTACTTGATACAATTCGATACACTTGTCGAAGTCTTAACAATATTAAATAATATTTTAATATATGTGTCCCTCATTTTTATTACTAGTTTTTTTATTCAAATTTAAGAAAACACACTAGAATAAAATATAAAAATAACAACTTAAATTGTTGACATGTTTTAGGTCTTTGTCTAAAAAAATGATATGGTGACATTTTTTTAAAATAAAATGTGTTTTTAAACGACAATTGGTCCAAGACATTCATCAAAAGTCCAAGTAGAGAATGTTTTCTTTGTGATTCATTTTCTCTTTCTCTCCTGCTCAATTAAGCTTCATTTCTTGTCTCCAGCTAATTATGCTACTTCATCCCAATCTAGAATTGTTGCTCCATCTCCAACGTTTATGCTCAAGTTTAAACCATCACTGTTGGTGTATTTTCCAATTGGTATCCTTTTTTTGTGTTGTAGTACACCTCCACCATTATCGATGTTGATACCACTATCATAATCCTTCTAGTCCAACTATACCGCTATTCTTATCAGTCTCACTATTGTTTCTCCTACTTGTCTGTATTGTTTCTACCAACCTTTATTATTACTTTCACTTCTAGTATTGTTGTAAGACTTAAGAAAAATATTTTAAATTGATTAAATAAATTAAATGGATGAAGGTTTGTATTTGAATTATTATGTGGATGGTATCATAAAAAGATGTGGTAGCTTAGTTGACTAGAGTTTGTTAATAGAGTAGGTCTCGAGCTTAATTCCTATTTAGAATATTTTTAGCACTATTTAAGTTTTATAAAAAATGTGAAAATGTGCTATTAATATTATAAATTTTGTAAGATAAAAAAATGTGAAATCATAGATCAATTGGACAAAAGGCTTGAAGTGAAAAAAGGTCAACTTGGTCAAACTTTGTGGACTAGTGTATGTGAAGAGATTTAGGGGTATGTATATGGACACACACAAGAAAATTAAATGGTTAGAATTGGGGATGTGTTTCGACATTTTCTTAAGTTAGGGTTTACATGAGCAACTTATTAGCCTCTGTCAGAAAAATAGTTGGTTTGAAGAAAAGAGAAAAAGTTTTGTGTGTCTATAACGGTGATGAAGAAGATGACATTTTTATTATTTGCTTCAAGCAGAAAAGAGAGAAGACAATGAAAGTTATGTAATGGTTGTGCTACTGTCTACATGTAGGGACTTACTCGTCCATCCACGACCTTTTTTGGCCTCTCTAACTTAAAGTTGTGTTTCTTTAGCTTTTGGTCGTGTCGATCCTTGACCTTCATTAGCCTCTCCAACTTTCAGTTATGCTTCTCTAGCTTTTGGCCGTTTTCGGCCCTCGACCTTTGTTGGCCTCTCCAACTTTTAGTTGTGTTCAGTCCTTGGTCTTTATTGGCATTGCAAGTACTCGACCTTTCTTGGCCTCGACCTTCCTTAGCTTCATAGCCGATCACACACCAGCCTGTTCCTGCCCGACACAAGCTGAAGTGTTTCTACTTGGCCATAACCCGATTTATCTTACATTCTTTAGCTTAGCACATTCTGAATCAAACAACTGACTCATCAGGTAAATGGACCACTAGCCCACCTAGGCCCATATAGGTGATGGCCCAGAAACCAATAGTTATCCTATAAATAGTATACCCATCTAGGTAAATAATTTACGTTTACATTTACAACATTGGTTATCATCTGATGTATCCGACTAACTTGGATGTTAGAGTGTCTTTTGTAGGCACACCATCATCCATCCATGGAACACGAATAGCAAGACGAGGGAAGGAGAATACTTGACGCATTGAAGGTTCAAGAAGTCTGTGAAGCTCATCTCCTTAGGGTATACTCAGCTCCATAAGTATAAAACCTTTTATAAGATAGTAAAATGTTAGATTATATAAGGTGCAAAGAAATAAGTTTTGATTGATGAGTTTATGAAAATATAATAGATGTGTCGGCGATTAAATATTTGGTGTAGGTGAATATAATTCTTCTTATTTGAATATTTATGGTTTTAGTAATTATGTGTTGGAAGTTGATAACGGTCTCAAAACCGTTATTTTTATGCATAAATTTGATATTAAATCACACCCTTTGTAGCTTAAAATGAGCTTAGAATCAAGTAAAACTCTTAAGTTGTGTTACATGAGAGTCAAAAGTTGTTTTTAGAGATATTATGCTTGTTTTGCAGGGTTTTTGATGAAAATTGAAGATGGCAATGAAGTAGGAAGGTCATAGACTCAAGAATGAAGGAGAAAAAGGAAGAAAAGAAGAGTCTGTGAACCGCTCAGCGGTAAATTCCACTGCTGAGCAACCTAGTGCAAGAAAAAGTTGTTGTCTGGCGCCCAGGCAGTGACGCTGAGCGTCCAGAGCGACAAGAGGCAAACTGCTCAACGATCATTTTAGGCGCCTGGGCGGTTGTCTGTTTTTATATTTTGGATTCTAAGATCTTTCTGTTATCTTTTTGGCTTATATATAGCCCTAGTACGAATCCAAATGTAATTCTTTTGGCAGAGAACAAAGTCCACAACAGCTTTACACCTTTGTAGGAGATTTCTTGGATGCTTAGGCTCCACTTTATCAATTCTAGGGTTTGCTTTTCCATTCCTTCATTATTGTCATCTAGTTTCACCATGATTATGGTGAACTAAACCCTTAGTTGTTGGGGAACAATGTAATCTTTTGAAACTCTCATATATTGAAATTCTTGTTTACTTTATATGCTTGCATATGCTTGATTTATCAATTGTTGGCTTCTTTACCTTTGTTAATGCTTTTACCGTTTAACTCATTCGGTAGATGTTGTTTGTCTTTATTGATACGGGGACGTACAATAATGTCATGAACTGGGGAGAATTCCTTGATTATGTTAATACCGCCTAGGGATAGGGGTAGGACGATCAATTGTATTTTGCTTCCGCTCATTATGCATTATTAGTTACTAGGGGAGGCTAGGGATAGCAAGCCGATAATTAGTAATAGGCTCTTTTCACCAAGGGATTGGGTTAAGGGTAGACCAAGAAAGTTTGCATGGCAATATGATAAATAAGCAAAGTAAATAAGAAGAGTAGATATATGAGGGTGGATAAGATGAAATTGTAAACCCCAACAACCTCATTCATTCATAGTTTCTCTTAGTCAATTGAATTCTTGCATTTGCATGATTATTTCTGTTTTGCATTTAAACCATTCAAATTATTTTCTTTTACTCAAGTCTTAAACAATTTTTTTACACGAAAGATAAGGCCTTAAGAGTCCTCTGGGAAGAACGATATTGGGATTACCGATTATTATTACTTGATACGATTTGATACACTTGCCAGGAGTTTAACAAGTTTTTGGCGCCGTTGCCGGGGACTCTTGGTTTAACTTTTTTGAGCAGTGTAAATTGATTAATTTTGACTTGATTGTTGATATTTGTATATATTTTGTTTTTTTTAAATGAAAGTGCTACTATGGTTTGTGTTTCTTGTACATGCAAGAGGAGACTAGACATATTAGGAGTAAGAAAAATACCCAACCTCTTCTTGACGGATTAAGTGAGACAAGGGGAAGAAGGATAGTCAGACGCCCATCTAGGGATTTATTCCCTTCTCCTAGCAGATTATTGTCACCTTCACCAGATAGAAGAACAGGGGAGATGACAGAACAATTTCCTCCAAGACGCACATTGGCAGATCAATCTAATGTTGTAGGTCCTTTTCACTTTAACAGCATAGTCATGCCTACGGATCAAACGACCAACATGGTGATGAATCCAGCATTAATACACCTAGTACAAGGCAACCAGTTTCACGGCTTGTCAAATGAGAATCTGTATGATCATTTGACCACGTTTAGTGAAATCTGCAACACTGTGAAGATGACAGGTGTATCAGATGAACGAGTAAAGCTTAGCTTGTTCCCATTCTCATTAGCGGGCAATGCTAAGGCGTGGCTTAATTCCTTTCCTGAAGGAACATTCACCACATGGGAGACTGTGGCTACAAAGTTTGTCACTAAATATTTTCCACAGTCCAAAGTTACTCAAGGGAAGCTATAAATTTCATCATTCAAGCAGGGTATGGAAGAGACTTTAGGTCAAGCATGGGAGAGATTTAAGGGCTTGCTGAGAAAGACGTCAACCCATGGTTTTGACAAAACCACCTTGGTTCTTGCATACCTTGGAGGATTGAACACTCAGTCAAAGATGATGCTGGATGCCTCAGCTGGAGGCAATGTTAAACAAAAGACTGAAGATGAGGCATATGAATTGATAGAAAATATGGCTGCTAATGAGCAAGAAAATTACAGTAAAAGAAGCATACCCGCACAAAAGAGAGGAGTTTTGCACTTGCCTGCGGATGACGCTATGCTAGCTCAGAACCATCTTCTGACTCAAAAGCTAGATAATTTAACAAAGATTCTCTCACAACTTCCTAAGGAGATTTGTAATGTTTCCCAAACACAACAGCTGTGTGATTTTTGGGGTGGTGACCATATCAATGGTCAATGTGCTTTGCCTGAAGAGATGCAGCAAGAAGCTAATTTTATGGGAAATCAGTTTCAAAATACCTACCAAGGTAATGCCAAACAAGGTTGGAAGAATCATCCAAGTATTAGTTAGGCATCGAATTTCCCATCAGGGTAAATAGGAGGTTTCAGGCAGCAGCAACCTTCACGTCTGTGGCAGCAGGTCACCCATTTGACAGAGGTTGTCAGAGACTTAAATGATAGATTTGATAAATTCTTGAAGGTTTATGAGTCCAATCAAGCAGGTAATTAAGCCAGCATCAGATCTTTAGAGATGCAAGTTGGGCAGTTGTCAAAAAGGGTAGATACCACTGAGAAGCACCAATTTAGGGCTAACACTGATGTTAACCCTAAAGAGGAATGTAAAACTGTTGTTACAAGAAGTAAGCGAAAAGTTGAAAGGGAAGTTGAGGAGATTGGAAGCAGTGATGAGGAAGAGGAGAAAAGAGAAGTCATTGAAATAAGCAGCAATGAAGGTGAGAAAGAAGAGGAAGAAAAATTCAGTCACAATAGACCATTTATAGAAAACCAAGTGACTGTGGTGCCTTCTGTAATCCAACAAATTCCTGCAAGGATGAAATTTTATCTCGGAGATATGATAGATTTGGATACAGATGAAGATGAGCAAGAATTTGAAGTTCAACCTCTAAAAAGGAATTATCCGCCTAAGGTAAAAGATCCAGGTTGTTTGACACTTTCATATATTATAAATGATTTTGAGGTAGAAGGAGCCATGATAGACTCTGGATCCAACATTAATATGATGCCTGGACGGTTCTTGAGAAAGATTGGAGGGTTAACATTAAAACCGTCGAATCTTACTGTGACGGTGGCGGATGGTTCCAGTAAAAAGCCACTAGGTATGGTGGAAGATGTGGTTGTGCGTGTGGAGCAGCTGGAGTTTTTGGCTGACTTTCTAGTTATGGGCATTGAAGATGATGAGAGGATTCCAATTATTCTTGGAAGACCTTTCATGGCTATGTCTAAAATGTTCATTAGTGCCCATGATGGAAGAATCATGATGCGAGATAAGAAGAATGTGCTCTTATATACTGGTTCTAAAGGGAATAATATTAGAATAAAGAAAAGATCCAGATTCAGAAAGTCAAGAACAGAAGCTGCATCAGAAGAAAGCATGACAGGTACCAATTCTAACAGTTGTAATGTTTTACAGGTACCTAAAAATGAGGAGGTTGATAAAGGAGGAACAATTCACTCAGAAGATATACCACTTCCACGAGGCTTACAGGTAAAATTCAAGAAAAGGAAGTGGATTGTTGAAAATATCAAAGAAGATGGCAAGGTAGAGATCAGAAAACCATTTACTAAAGCCATCAAAAGAGTGGATAGAAGGCAACTAATGAGTTGGGAGGATGAAGATCCCAACCGGGATGGAAAGATTTGAAAATATTTACTTTTATCCCATTTGTTGTAGAACAATTTTTAGAATAGGTTTATTCTGGTTATGTAAGTTGATGGATTTTTAAACACTTCTTGGGTAACATCTACTGAGGGATGCTAAATTTTTGTGTATCCACTGAAGGATACAGGAAGGTACACCTACTGATGGGTGTTGGTAAGATTCGCACTTACTGATGAGTGTTAAACAGGTTTGGATCAGGCTCGTGACGTTAAACAAGCGCTATTAGGAGGCAACCCAGGTTTCTTTTTCTTTTGTACTTTGAATTTGTAGAATAGGTTGAACTTTTATTTTGTGTCTATGCTTGGCTTGTACAATGGTTCTGATGGTAGTATTAAAATGCATGACAAGTATTTGATAATGATTGAATGTGGTTGACTGAGAATGTATGTGTGTTGATATCCAATTAAATGATTCACTAATTATATGAACAGATGTATTGTGGTTCATGATTGTGATTGTGATGCTAAGCAGGATAAATGAATGATGTGTGAGAAAGCATGTGTGTGATGTTTTGAGCTCCAGAGTTCTTACTGATATATGTATTGTTCACAGGGAATCATGAATGATATTGCCTTAGTCTTGATAATTGATTGATTTGCATGCTTATGTTATATGATCAAGGCCATGTTTGGATGCCCTTATCTAGCCAAAATTTCACCCAAGAAGTTTAAAATTTTATACCCTTTTTGAACCTTGGCCTTAAACAGGATGAGAACCCTTGATTTGAAATTATTTATCTTGAGTAGGGTTGAGAATAATTTAATGTGATGAAAAGGGTCAAGTTTGGGGTTGTATGGGGAAAATTGAAAGGCAAAAGAAGAGCATTGAGTTCAAGTATTGAAAAGAAAAATGCATGAGTAAAGAAGAAAAGGAAAAATTAAAAGCATGAAAAAGGGACTCAATGCAAAATTGATAAAAAGGGAAGAAGTTGGGAATAAAGGAGTTTGGTGATAGAGAGAGTTTAAACTTGAACCTTTTCAATGATGAAATAACTCTCTTAACTCAAGGATTTTACAATCTAAAAAAACCAAATTTTCTTGATAGCCTAGCCTCATTACAAGCCTTGGAAAAGTCCTTATGATGGTATTTACATGTAAGGATTTTTATTGTTTTAGATACATGACAATATTGTTTTATGTGGCATGTGAATAGTAAAGAGTGGAGTGATTCCTTAAACACTTGAGTGATTGAGTGAAACACTTGCTTGGTAAGAATTGTTGAAATCCAGGTTTACATCTATGCTTAGTGGATTGATCGTTCATGAATAAAACATTTGTTGGGAAATATTGAAGTAGGTGAACTAGATTGGATTGAAAGCATGCTTGCATTTAGGTATGATTCCACTGAAAATCTGAATTGGAAAATAACTTGTCATGAAGAAAAGGGTTTTGAAAAGTGTAGAACTATTTGATGAAAAATTGGAAGGCCAAGTCTTGTTTTGTTTTGTTTGAGGACAAGCAAAGTTTTAAGTTTGGGATTGTGATAACGGTCTCAAAACCATTATTTTCATGCAAAAATTTGATATTAAATAACACCCTTTGTAGCTTAAAATGAGCTTAGAATTAAGTAAAACTCTTAAGTTGTGTTACATGAGAGTCAAAAGTTGTTTTTAGAGATATTATGCTTATTTTGCATTGTTTTGTAGGGCTTTTGATGAAAATTGAAGATGGAAATGAAGTAGGAAAGTCATAGACTCAAGAATGAAGGAGAAAAAGGAAGAAAAGAAGAGTCTGTGAACTGCTTAGCGGTAAATTCCACCGCTGAGCGTCCTAGTGCAAGGAAAAGTTGTTGTCTGGCGCCCAGGTGGTGATGCTGAGCGTCCAAAGCGACAAGAGGCAAAGCGCTCAGCGGTCATTTTAGGCGCCTGAGCGGTGGCGTGTGTTGAGGCAAACCGCTCAGCGGTCATTTTAGGCGCCTAGGTAGTTGTCTGTTTTTATATTTTGGATTATGAGATCTTTCTGTTATCTTTTTGGCTTATATATAGCCCTAGTGCGAATCCAAATGTAATTCTTTTGGCAGAGAACAAAGTCCACAACAGCTTTACACCTTTGGAGGAGATTTCTTGGATGCTTAGGCTCCACTTTATCAATTCTAGGGTTTGCTTTTCCGTTCCTTCATTATTGTCATCTAGTTTCACCATGATTATGGTGAACTAAACCCTTAGTTGTTGGGAACAATGTAAAATCTTTTGAAACTCTCATATATTGAAATTCTTGTTTACTTTATATGCTTGCATATGCTTGATTTATCAATTGTTGGCTTCTTTACCTTTGCTTAATGCTTTTACCGTTTAACTCATTCGGTAGATGTTGTTTGTTTTTATTGATACGGGGATGTACAATAATGTCATGAACTGGGGAGAATTCCTTGATTATGTTAATATCGCCTAGAAATAGGGATAGGACGATCAATTGTATTTTGCTTCCGCTCATTATGCATTATTAGTTACTAGGGGAGGCTAGGGATAACAAGCCGGTAATTAGTAATAAGCTCTTTTCACTAAGGGATTGGGTTAAGGGTAGACCAAGAAAGTTTGCATGGCAATATGATAAATAAGCAAAGTAAATAAGAAAAGTAGATATATGAGGGTGGATAAGATGAAATTGTAAACCCCAATAACCTCATTCATTCATATTAGTCAATTGAATTCTTGCATTTGCATGTTTATTTCTGTTTTGCATTTAAACCATTCAAATTATTTTCTTTTACTCAAGTCTTAAACAATTTGTTTACACGAAAGATAAGGCCTTAAGAGTCCTCTGGGAAGAACGATATTGGGATTACCGATTATTATTACTTGATACGATCTGGTACACTTGCCAGGGGTTTAACAGAAGTTAAGCTTGATAAAATTATGAAAGAAGAATTTAGTGTAGTATGATTGTGTTTATACTTTGTAGGGTGCTAGAATATATTTTGTAGGTAACATTAATAATTTGTGTTCATTCTATGTTGAAGTGAAGGTATTGTGGTTTGTTTAAGGTATTAGTGAATGTGGAAGATTTTGAGGTTTTACCAAAATAGGTAGAGTGTTTTAAACTAATCATCTTTTAGAATTTAGAACTATAAACCAATAGTTTTGGGATAAAGCAAAATATAGGTTAATCCTTGTGGTGTCGTATTGGTGGTGTTTAGTCGTTAGTGGTATTTAGAGGATTAGATAATCATTTGAGTGCATGAACTTTGAGAGAAAGTGTTGAAATATGTTTAAAATCATAAGATATGTGTTTCATAATGTCTCTAAGCTACGTGGTTCTGTTGGGTGCAATTTTGGACTATTGGGTGCCACTATTATAATAAGACACTGTCATAAAATTGTTGGGCACTATAGAATGAGCGTCGAGGGCTAGTATAATAAGTCTAGGGCGTTGGGCGCACAATACTTTTCTAATATGAGAAGTTTTAGAAAAATTATGATTTCCGCTTCATTAACCGTTGAATCAGATTGAAATTTTAATAGATTGTTCATAACATATGGTTTTTTAGTTTGACCATTGGGATTGTCGATTAGAGTCTATATTAGAGATATGTCACATATGATTGCTCCATTTTAGATTTGTGATTATAATTCTGTATTTAAAAATTGGTGCAGTTGTGTGCCAGGTTAAAGGCGTTAGGTGTCATTTAAATTATATATTCATTGTAATTTTTTTATGATGTGAGTATAAGTTATGTGGTTGGTTGATAATATATATTAGGCTTAATATCTCTTTTGGTCCCTCGAAAGAGGGGTTGTGTTTAAAATGGTCCTACCTTTTTTTAAACGTAACAAATGATCCCAACTTTTGAAAAATCGGGTCAAGTTAATCTTTTTTGCTAACGGCGTCAAAAATTAAACGGTGTTGCTAGCCCTCTGGACAAAATTTAATGATGTATGCAATTTATCTTATTGCGTGGCAGTTGCGTGGCAGTTAGATTAAAATTATGAAAAAGAAATAGATTACCTGGCAATGTTTTGACAGAGGTTAAAAGAAGAGGGGTTAGGTTTGGGTTCGTCACCTGAGGTAAGGAAAGAATGCTAGGATGCGTGGATGATGTTGGGATGCTTCTGGATTCATATACCATAAGCTAACTCAAAAAGAGTGTTAGGATGCGTGGATGATTTTGGGATGCATATAAGGCAGAGCAGAAGTTCACTCTCCCTCCGTGTACTTGCTCAGGTTACCCAACCTGAAGCTCAAAGACTCACTTCCACCATTGGAACTCGATCTTCCTGACTCGCCCAACTCGCTCCTAGCAAACTCAGTCTTCTTCTTCCTATTCTTATCTGACTCAACCAAGTGCTGAATTGCGGGTGTGACAGAAATAGCCTGCTTCACCACCACACACCCCATTATGTTACGCCTCACCACACCATATCATTCCCAACCCCTTCACCTTCTAACCCACCACACAACCGGTTAACTTCGTCCTATTCCTTGGGTGAAGTTAGCTTCTTTGGGAACCAAAGAGAACGGGAGCGAGTGTCAACAACTGTTCAACATCGCAAGGGCAAATGGGTCTGATCTTTTAAGCTCACGTGACATGAACTCAGACACTGGCACAAACTAAAACTTTGTTTCACTCGCTTTCTCACTCTTTTTTTTTGTTTCTCCGGTAATTGCGGAAAGAGAGGGTGAATGTTAGGATCTTAATAAGGCTCACTGAAACACAAAGCTGAAATCAACGGAAGGATGAAAGTCTTTTTGTGCGTATTTGCAATGGTGAAGAGAAATTCAGTTTATCACCAGGATTTAAACTGTCATCTGTTGTTGCTTGAACTTGAGTAGAAGAACTCCATAACAACCACAATTGCACGAAAGCAAACAGTAATATGTGTAGATAAACCTCAAAGATGCTTAAAAGGACGCAATCTTAGCAAGGTTCGAAACGCAATTTAGGCGAAAACGGAATTCCAAGATTAGAATCAAACGAAACCTTAACAAAAACCTAATTTTTTTTATAAGAGCTTGAAATTGGAATCCCAATGAAATGTTTTGGGGTCATTAGGATTTGGGATTGGAATTAGAAGGCGTTGCCTGTGGTAAACGCCGTGAAAGAGCCCCTTGTAGCGTCTGAGGCGTCGACGAACCCAAACCCTAACCCCTCTATTTTTAACCTCTATCAAAACATTGCCAGGTAATCTATTTTTTTTGTCACAATTTAAACCTCACTGCCATGCAACTACCACGCAATAAGATAAATTACACACGTCATTAGCAAAAAGGATTAACTTGGCCCTTTTTTCAAAAGTTAAGATCATTTGTTACTTTTTGAAAAAGGTAGGACCATTTTGAACACAACCCCTCTTTTGAGGGACCAAAAGAGGTATTAAGCCATATATTATGAAATGGAATGTGTTTTATTGTGAATGTAATGCATGTTGTGTTGTGATGGTGGGGTGAGGAGTGTGTGTCTTAGTAAGAGTTTAGGGGCTCTAGGAGTTAACCCTAAGGGGGATATGGGAGTTGAACCTAAGGAGGCTTTGGGAGTTGACCCTGTGGAGGCTTTGAGACTTGACCTTGAAGGGGCTCTAGAAACTAACCTTGAGGACTCCGACTATGGTATTTAGGAGAACAACAGAAAGTGGTAGACTCGACGTAGTTATACCATAACTGAACTTCATTGAGGAAGTTCTATGATACATGTTTTATTTATTAAATAAATTATGAAGTGTGAAATATTTATTTGATGAAATAAATAAAAATTTTATTTTAATATATTTTTTTATTGGTGAAAAATAAGTATTTTTAAAATTACAAAAAAGTTCTATGTATTTTAGTAACATCTTCACGGGGTGTTACAATTGTCACCCTTGCCTAGGTTATTATTATTTTCAAATCCATTTTTATTATCATTTACAATTAATATTTGTTAATAGTTAGTTATGTAGAATTTAAAGTTAATTTATATTATGTTTATTATATTGAATAATAAATAGGTATTTTTAGTTTAACGTGTTAATAGAGTTTAAGAGTGTTTGGCCCACAAAATAAAACTTTGGAAAGTTAGTATTTTAAGTGCTATGCTGTCAAAATTTTGCTACAAGTATTCATTAAGATATCTTTAGTTTTTTTATTTATTGAGATATCTTTAGTTTTTATTTATTTATTGAGATTTAATATATTAATTTATATAATATTCTTCCAACTTTAAAAATGAACGTCAGTTTTAAACTTTATATAAAAACTATTAGAGGTTGTATTCACAACAAATACATTGAATTTTGATTGTTTAGTTGAACAATAATTTTTTATTAATTAATATATAACTTATAATCTAGATTTCATATATTTTATTTAATTTTGATTCATTGTGTTTAGTGTTGATCTTTAAATATACATTTGATTATGGAACTTTTGTGTCATGTCAACACTTTCATTTCGTGCCACTTGCCAAAATTCCGTAAACTATTATAAATGATGATTACAATTTATGTATTATTGAATTATACTAAAAATGAATATTTTTTACCACCATATTTGTGTACAAAGCAAAAATACATTACATTATGATATTTGTTTCAAGATAAACTAGATGTTTATCTTAGTCCATTGATTGAATATTAAAGTTATTGAGGGATTATGGGGTTGAAGTGTTTGATGGATTTGACAATGAATATCTCCAAATGCATGCAATGTTATTTTGTACTATGAACAACTTTTCTACATCTTGAAACTTGTGAGGTTATAATATGAAGGATAATAGAGCATGTCTAGTTTGTTAAGAAAACAAATCATATGAACACTTGAAACATAGAAGGAAGGCAATGTTTTTTAGTATCATATATTTCTAAATCAATCTATTTAGTGAATACTAAGAACATTTATCCCATTCCATTAACTAGTATTGATATCTATGAGAACATAAAAAAAATATTAATGTGAATTTTGGAAGAACAAAGAAGATGACAATTATGACTTACAAATGGAAGAAAAGGTAAATAAAAATTTATTTTTGTATTGACGTAAGTTAGAAGTGAGAATATATAAATGTAATGCACATAGAAAATTGATAATAACCAAATATCCAATGCATTTAATAATAAAAAAATCTACTTATTTTGAATTCTTTTGGACACTACTTAACAAAACCATTACACTAACTTATTTTTAATAATTCAAAGGATTACTTGGTAGTAGTTACTAACACAAGAAAAGGGTAGTAGTTAATCAATCATAAGCAAGGAACACAATATTCTAATATTTTCACTATCTTGACTATTTAATAGCTTCGCTAAAATAAGAAGGGCAGTTAACAGAAGTTGTTGAATGTTGAAACGAAAGGCTTTTGTCATATATAGATTGCCACTCTTTAAAAATTAAGAAAATACCAATTTAAGAAAAAATCAGTGTGACGGAGTAGTGTTTTAGTTTGGTTAAGACAAAGTTGGTCAAATAGAGAATTGAATAATGAATTAGGTTTGAAAAAGTAAAGCATGTGTCAACGCTAAAGAAAAACGGTTACTGTAAGAATCCAATTATTTCCAAAATATAGTATTTTGTCATCTAAAGCAATTGATTCCACAAATCGCTAATTTGGTATTTTGTCAAAGTCTTGTTTGTTAAAAGTTGATCGGTGGATAACTTTGAAAGGTTTTTCAATGTCAAAATTAGACCAGTTTAGATTTTAAGAGTAATAAATGCATAATAATGCCTAACATATCTTTTTATTTCAAATTAATTTACAAATTTTGTGATGAGTTTTTTTTATTAATATTGGTCTAATTATGGCCCAAACATAATTAATTACGATTTAACATTTAAGTGAGATGATAACAAAATTAATCTGTTTCAGTTTAATCGAAATCTCCATAGTGTTTAGACTGACCGATCTAATGGTTGACCATCACACTTATCATTTTACACTCTTGGACAAAAATTAATAATATTTCAAAACATTATTTCGGGTCAATATTCATATCAACATTAAATCAAAGGAAAAAAAACATCACTAGAAACTAATCAACTTTCAAAATCAAGTTGTCATGAATCATGTGAATGAAAAACTCTATTTTAAACACATGAGTTAATATTTTGAATTTACCAAAAAATAAAGAATAAAAGAGATCACTTAAGTTAAACCGTATATTCACTCACCAATGTTTTCTTAAGTGTTTAGGCTTGTGTTTTCACTTAAAGACTCATGTAAATAAACACTACCATAACTTAGCAAAATTCTAATTTTCACATACTTTTGAAAAACATGCATTCAAAGATCATGATGACTTTTCAAAGGTTGTAATGTGGCCAAGCCAAAGGTAGGACAAATTTAGGATATAAAGGCTTAAAAAGATTCGATAGAAAGAATTAAGGAACAAAGATTTTGGAAAATAAATATATTATTTTCTTTGTGCTCTTTTTGGCAAAGCAATTGTCCTTCCTTTTCTACATTTTGTTTTTCACTTTTACTTTTTATTATCTTTTTTTCATGAAACTCTTTTCTTCCTTTTGCCATCTTTATTATTTTGTGGTGAGGTACTCACTCACACAATTTATTCATCACTCATTCCTAACACAATCCATTAGCTTCTTTTTCCATCTTAAGGTAATAGGGAAACATGGTCTTTTTTTAAGGTTTTGCAGTGGCTTAAAACAAGAAAAATAGGTTTAAGGCTCAAAGGGGCTACCAATAGATTAATATCAGAGTGGACTTATTTGACCAAGTAGCTAAAAACAATAAATGTGTTAATCATATCAAATTATGCATAAGTTGCAAAACAAAATAATCAAGCTAAATATTAGAATATAAACAAAATGTGAGCAAATCACATTAGAAAAATATGAATGACACATGGTGGTCCATCCATCACAATTAAGCTCAAAACTCACAAGGCTAAAAACTCTTTCACAAAAGATTCAACCAAGTAATTCTCAAATTAACTCAATTAATAATTTATAATTATGAATTAATTAGGCAAGCTTCTAATCAATTTAACAATCTATTCAACATGATTACTATTTCAAGATTATGATAGTTCCAATTACTAAATCAAATCTTAAAATCCAATGTCAGTATCTTTTATTAAAACAAGAAAATTATTTTGGGTGAATTTTTTGAGATATATTATATAAAAGTTTCACCAAATAGGCTTCAAACTAAGAGAGGTGTAGTCACATTGGACATACTTAAAAATATTGTCTTTCCTAGTCATAGTTTTTCTAAGTTAAAACTTTCATAAGTTTGTCAAAAAGAAATCATAATTTTCTTATGGAAATAAAACAAGAATTGAAAAACAAAAATAAAAAGAGAAAAAAAAAATCCTTATTACTATTCATCTCCCCTGACACTTATTTCAAAAATTGTCCTTTATAGACTTATTTTAGGAAGGAGACAAAAATTGTGACTTTTGCCTCAATATGACCATATGTCAAAATTTATTTTCTTTAATTTTATAAAGTACAAGTCCCTTTGTACAATTTTATTAATTTTTAAATTTTTTTTAATAAAAACAAATATATTTAAAATTTTAATAATTTTTTTCTATTTATGATAAAAACAGAACATAAACATGCACACATCTTTAAATTTTCATCAATAATGCTATCAAATGAATTCAAATCTAACTTATTTTCCTATTGTGGCAATCTTTCTTTTTGTTCCACAACCAAGTCAACAAATATTACCACTAAAAATTTATTTTAATTGTTCATATTAACAAACTTGATGTGTGGAGCATGTGGCTTTAATTCAATTTCAACATCACCAAGTGCATTAGGATGGTTAACAAGATCATCAATAGTCCCTATAATAATATCTTATGAGTAAACATCTACACCTGAAGTAATTGACTCTATTGCTTCATCATTAACGGGATGAACAACAACTTTAGTAAGATTTATATGTCAATCAATAGACATATCAACGTGAGCGTCATCATATCTATCAATAGATATAATAACATGATGTGATTCTATTGGTGGTTGATTTAACATTTGAATCTTGATGTCAATCACATAAGCTATCAGATTCTGCAACCTTTGGTTCGTGTCTTCTATCATTTTCTTCATTTCAGTATTATGCTCAACCATTATCTTCGAAAAAAAAAAATCTAACGTTGAATCATTAGATATAACTTTTGGTTGAGGTTGTTCTCTCAGTTGAGGTGGAACATAAGGTTGTTGGTGTTGCTGGTAACCATAAGGATCATATGGTTATTGCTCATATTCCAAAAAGGATGATATAGGATATAGATCATTTAGTTGACATACATTTAACCTACTTATATTAGGTTTATTAGTAGGTGTGACAGTTTTTTGGTTGATAATCATATGAATCATGTGGTTGTTGTGGATAGTAATCATATTTCATTTAGAAATCACATTACTGATTTTTTTTTCGTGTGAAAATTATTTTACATTTTTAGAAGAGGTTTTCTGAAAAGAAATAAGTGAAAACCTTGTTGAGTAATTTCTACAAAAGAGAGGTGCATCTCAATTGACAATTTAAGTACCTTATATTTCCTTAGCCAAATTGTTCTCCAACTAGTTTCACCAATTTCTCACCAAAATTCCTCAAACAAAAATTATGATAAAAATAAAACTAATAAATTTACAAATTAAAATAGGAAAATAAAAAATAAATAAATGTTAGAAAAATAGAGAAAAAGAAAATGTTAGTAATAACAAAAATGAAAAAAAAAACAACCAGAATGATAAAAATTTTAATCGTGTTCTCAAGCAACGACACCAAATTTGATAACATTGTTATTGACGCAATCAAATTATTACTACTAAACTATAACAACTTCAATATTGTTAAGATAATAGCAAACAAAATAGAAAGGATTAAAGTCAACCCTAAGTCGTCTTCCAACGAATAGTGAATTGATTCCTATCAAATTAATTCTTAATAACTATACAAAAAGGTTAGTTAAACAAAATAAAGATAATACAAAAAACATTAAATAAAAAATAATAATGATAGAAAGAAATAGAATTGAAAAGATAAAAAGAGATAAAAATAAGAATAATCAAAATAGGTCGATTCCACTACTTTTTCAAAATAGGATTCTTTATTAGTTATCTAAAGATTATTGTTCAATTAATTATTATCTAAGATTTTCAAATTAATCAATGTAAATTTTTAATTAATTTGTTGGCGTTCTCAATATTAACCAAAGTACATTCTTAATTAAAAGCAAGAACTTTGTAGATTAATCATAGTAAATTTAACCAAATACATTCTCAATTATGTATTGTTATGTCTAATCATTTTTATTCTTTTGCCTCTTATATTAAATAAAGAGCTAATTAACCAAAATAAATTCTTGATTAATTCCTTCTAAAGTTTCACCTTTAACCAAAGAACATTCTCAATTACATGAAAGTTTATAACTTTAATTAAAGTAAATTCTCAATTAAGATTAAAAACCATTGAACTCATGGTTGATATGTTATGCAGATTTAACACACTAGTGCAAAAACGTTGTTTAACGTCACACGGTAGACGTCGGTTACGGGCACCCGCGACGTATATTGATGACCGGTAGCATTTCCGTAAATAAGTTGGCAATATAGGCGTCGGTTAGGTCCATCTCCGACGTCTATAGAATTTTAGACGTCGGCCCTTCAAACCTGGTGTCTATATTTCTGACCATTAGGTGAAAAGTCATTTCCATCAGCCTTATAGACGTCGGTTCGTTTGGGGCCCCGACGTCTAAATGGCGGAAATTAATGTTGCTCACCTACTTATCAAACATATAGACGTTGGTCCCCTACTAACTAGCGCCTATAAGTCTGCCAAGCAAGTGAATAGTCACTATTTTCAGCCTTATAAACGTCGGATCCAGCCACATTGAAGGGGCCCCGACTTCTATATGGCGGAAATTAATGCTCCCCACCAACCTGTCAGACATATAAACGTCAATTTCGTTGTAACTAACGCCTATATGTCTGTCGGACAGGTGAATAGTCACTTTTTTTCAGCCCTATAGACGTCGGATCCCGCCACATTGACGTCTATATTCAATTCTAAACGTCAGTTGCATCAGCACCGACGTCTATGTACAACAAAAAAAATTAATTTTTAAATCGAATAGACATCAAACTAGTCAGGCGTCCGACGTATTTGATAATGTAGACGTCGGTTCTGTGTACAACAGACATCCAATTTCTTGTTAAATAACACCAGCGGTTTGCGAACCAACACATTGTCTTTGCCTTTTTCTCTCCCGCTACTTTGCATTTTCCAGGTAAGTTTCCTCTCCTCTGCCTTTTCATTGTGTTTTGGTGTGGTTTTTTTGTTGTGTCTTTGTGTAGCATAGTGCACCTTCTCCCTTTGCTAGTTTCCTCGTAAGGAAAACTTGCGTTTTTTTGGATTTCTCACGGCATTTCAATCCAAGAACGAACTTGGGTTGTTGCTTGTCCATTCCGACTGCCAATGAAAAAGTATACGGTGAGAATATTCTTTTTCAGTGGCGGTCGGAATGGACTTAGGCAACGACCCAAGTTCGTCTTTGGGTTGAAATGCCATGAGAAGTCCAAAAGATGTAACTTTTTCTTACGAAGAAACTAGCAAAGGAAGGAGGTGCTACTACGCTACTCTAAGACACGACAAAAACCGCACCAAAACACAACGATCACTTAATAGACGTCGATTAATGTACAAACTGACGTCTATATGGTAGAAAGACGTCGGTTAATGCAATGTTTGACGGCTTTATAGACGTCCAATGTGTTACGGACCGACGTCTAAGGTCACCTTAGACGTCGATTAGTGCAATGTCTTATGTCTTTATAGACATCGTTCTTTTAACTGAACTGACGTCTATATCGACGTCGCACCTGTAAAAAACTGACGTCCCATTAACGTCACCCATATAGACGTCGGTTCTGTTGTTGACGTTAAAAGCCCAAAATAACCGACGTTAAACAACGTTTTTCCACTAGTGACACCATGATAACTTGTTACAATATAAAAATTGTTAAGATAAGATCGTCTATAAGACAGGACCGTCTAACACCTTCATGTTTTGAAGTTTAAAAAACAATGATAAACAAAACGACTATTTAACAAAGCATTATCTTTGCGAAAATAACATCGTTGAATGAAAGAAAACATATGAAACAAGTGCTATAACATCTGAAAAGGTTTCAGTAAATACGCTATGACAAAATGATCCTATTTACAGTAGACGTGCTATTAAAAGATGTTTTATTATGAAAAGGTCATTGTATGATATTTTAGTAAACACGTCATTATAACAGTAGACGAACCATTAAACGATATTTTGGCAAACGCGGTAATGTGCTACACGATATCTTTGCTAAATGCGCTCTTTCTATATTTTGCTAAACAATGCAACAATGAGCTACATGATGGTTTTGGTAAAAAAGCTAAAACTTTAAACAACACTCCAAAAACAATATGTTGAATAACACTCTCCTAATCACGCTCTCGTACTGAACAAAGATCACTAAATGAAGAGTTGTTAAGTAAAGGTCTAGTAAAGGCTAAACGATACCTTGATACAAAATGTTATTTTCATCCAACTATGAAATCCTTATAAATCAATACTTGGTATATTTTTAAAAGTGCTTAAACAATTTACATGTATAGAAAAGTTGACAAAGTTGTTTTGAACACACATGCAAATCATTAAATGCACAACATTTAAAACAACAAAAGTAATAAGAAAAAGGACATATTTGTCAGCATGCATTTCTACTCTACTTTGTGCATATGCTTATTACAAGTACCCTACTGCTCCATCATGAATAAGTCAGAATTGGATATAATACTGCAAAAAGCATGCATGCTCTGACACGTTGACTTCAACCTATGGCTGCTACCTACGAAAAGGCTACGAAGATCTGAAGATCGAATACAAGCATTATCTAACGGATCTTTTCTCATGAAGCCTATAAATAGAAGATCACTTGGAAAGAATACAAAAAAAGGATAAGCACACAAACAACAAAAAGATCAATTGAGAAAAGCAAAAACTCACACTCGTGCAAGAACTGAAAATTTGAGAATACATTATCATGCTTCAAGAGAGAAAATCCTACATGGTCCATTAGATTGAGTTGTATTATAAACACACATTCTCTATGAAAGTTATTGTCTAAGACTTGCAAACAATCTGATTGATTGTACATTCTGAAGAGAATTCAAACACTTGGTGGTTAGCTTAGTTGAGTTAAACGCCTACTAGACAGCTGTTTTGTGAAAACCAGAAGTGGGTAACCTCAATTAGTCAGCGTAACACGTGTTACCAGGATTGAGTAGGTGTAACCAGGAGTGGTGTTAATACTCAGTTGTAATCAATGTAACGAGTGTTACCAGGATTGACTAGGTGTAACCATGATTGACTAGGTGCAACTAGGAGTGGTGCTAATATTTAGTTCTAGTCAGCATAACAGGTGTAACCAGGATTGGCTAGTGTAACCAAGAGTGGTGCTAATACTCAATTGTAATCTTGTTGAGATTATATTAGAACCCTCTAAGAGATCTTAGAGAAGAACTGGACGTAGCTCAGTTGAGTGGACCAATATAAAATAATTGTGTGTTTATTACTTCATCTTTACAAAACATATTTTTTATAAACACTGCAACTACTTCGTTAACCATTGATAAACACTTTTGTCATCAAACGTCACTTTCTTTAAGAGTTATCTTTCTTAAACACTGCAGTAGTTTTGCTAAATGCTTTAAAAACACTTTATCTCTAAATGTTGTGGTTTAAACAGTACATTATAAATCAAGTGTTTAACAATTTATGTAGGTCGTCTAATCGTCACTGAGGTTGTATAACGTCTATTTGTGAAATTTTTTTCCATAATACTATTCAACCCCCTTCTAGTGTTTTCCACTAATTTCAAAATCATTACTTTTACTTGATTAAGAGAAAAAAGACAGAAAAAAATATAAATCACAACAATAATAAAAAAAATTATTCATCTAACCTCAAAATCCAATTAAGAAATTACAATAGAATCAATCATAGAGGCTTAATACACTATGGAATGTAGAAATAATATAAAAATTAGGTCCCCCAAAGGATACCCCAGCTCCCCCAATGTGTTTTCGTAATTCTTTATATAGAAATTGGACTAGGCTTTGTTTCAAGCTCTTTTGTTGTTGTAATCTTCTTTTTGATAATGTAATCTCCTCTAATTATCTTTTAAATAATCAAATACCTTCAAGATATATTTTATTGTGGTGGAGATCTAAAATATTTGATAAGATCTTTATTAAATTCAAAAAGATTTGACATATATCATCTTTTTTTGATATTTATTGATATAGTTAAATAAGGCAATTATTTAAAAATATCAAATAAAATATAAAAATATAATTTTCTAAAATTATCTTTTATCATAAACATTTATCAATTATCAAAACTCTTTTTGTAGGAAAAATAGAGAAAATAGCAAAGTCCAATTTTTGTTGCTCATTCCTTCTTCCTGACATAGCCAAATTTCTATACTTTTTCATGCTTTTCTTACCTTTTTCATCCAATGCTTGGCTTGAATTCTAGTGGTTTTCATTATTTTTTATTCTTGGATTTATCTTTAAGGTTTTGTAAAACTTTAACCAATTTATTTCAACATCTTCATGAATTCAACTTAGTTGCAGCCACACTAACACACCTCAAAATATCCAAAGAACATTTATGCAACTAAAAATATATTTTTAACATGTTTTTGTATCTCATGTTCAAGAAACCCAATTATACTAAATCCTAATTAAAATATTCTTTTAAAGTACAAAAAAAATTTAAGAATCCAAGATTAAAGGCTAAATTAGGGCATAAATATGCTTTCATCAATTGTCCAACTAATAGTTGATCGGACAGGTATACTGTATATCATCCGTTGATCATTTGACTTCTTTACCACAACCACATTTACAAGCCACATGGTATATTTGACTTCCCTGACAAAGCCAGTTTCTTCCAGTTTTTTAGCTTTTGCCTCTGTAGTCAGTCACCTTTCCTCCCATAGTCATTGCTTTTGTATCACTTGATGAGGCTTTTGCTCGCATTTTCTTTCTAAAGTCACACATCTCTTCCACTTACATGAACTAAGTGGCTTTATGTATTAACTCATCCATATTCTTTGCAAGCTTCATGCAAAGACTATCCACAAAAGATCTTGGCCATAAGGTCACTTCAACAAGATGAAGAAGGCTCTACATGTATCACTCAAGGTGTAGAGTGTCATTTGATTCATGAACATTCTAAGATGTTCATCAGGATCAATGCAGTCATCATACTTATCAAAAATAGGCATTGTCCACTTGTCCGAAAAAGGCGTTTCCATTATTCTAGGCATGAAAGCATCCCGACCATATTCGTAGTTGCCACGAACAAGTGATCCTTACTAGCCCCTAAGTTTCTCTCATGTACCGTTTGGCAAGGTTCCTCATGCAACTTGGTTTGCATAGGTTGTGTTGGTGTAGACGATACAAAATTCTTAGCACTTTGTTCCTAACGCACATATGTGTTTTCAGTGCGAAGGGTCTTCAACTCTTCTTTATATTTTCTCTACAACTCCTCCATTTGTCTTTGCATATTTCTCATAATCTCTATCGGATTAGGCTGACTATTCGCTTTTTCTACAACCACGGTGCTCATCATGTTGCTTGTGGTTACCATGGGATTAACAAGTGTTCTCTCGGCCCTACATTAGATGCCAAAATGTTTCGGGTGTGGGATCAAGTCTTTTAGTCTAACTGATTGGTCTTCAACTGATCGCTCATAAATATAAGTCATGTTCGTCAAATATCGTTTGATGGGTACATGTCAAAAATCCTCTGATGCCAAATCAGATCGTTTTATATTATAAGGATAGTAAATGCTTAATTAATGTGTAACACTTCTTTACCTCAAACATGACTAGTTATGATTTAATCTTTAAATGAGATGATTTTAAAGTTAATCTACTTTGGCTAATAATTCCATGGATTAAGAATGACTTTTTATTTGACCGATTAATTTGAGATAATCTGTGAAGATTATTTACATTTCATTTAGGTGATGATGATTTTGTTAGAAGTGGACTTTAAGCCTAACTCAACCCCACAAAACCGACTTGTAAGGTGAGTTTTACACCCACTTATATACTATAAATTAGCCTTATCTTTAGTCGATGTGGAACTTCCAACACACCTCCCTCACGTCAAGGTATATACATCTCGAGTGTGGGACTAAACATTAATAGGTGGTCCGATAGCGACCCGATAGTGGGTGGAACAATATCGCTAGGATAGACTTTAACGATGACTCTGATACCATGTTATAAGTGGACTTTAAGCCTAACTCTTTTTTTTTCGACTTCCAACAGATTTGTAGGTAAAGTTTTGAAAGATAGATGGAGACGAAAAACTAGTGGATTTATAATTTTTTTTTTCTAAATTATTAATTTGGTCCTATGTTTAATATTTAATTTCTTAAAATAATTTTATTTATTGAATTTTCTTTAACATTATATAAATATAATTGAAAACAAATAACCAATATTTTTAAATAATTAATATTATAAAAACTATTTATTTCCATTTTCTTAACTAATTTTTTATTACAAAAATACTTATATTTTAAAAAAATACATTTATAGACAGTTCTGACATTATATTAAAAATAATCTATCAATTTTCATGAATTCAATAAAATAAATCACATATATCAAATACCTTTCTCCTTAAATACAGCATCTTTTCATTAAACTAAATCGCTTAACTTTTTCTTCAAATCACTCCAAATCAATCATAAACCAAATCATAAAAGCCTTTACTGAAAACAGTGACGTAAATAAGTCCAAAATATCAATTACGAGAACAAGAAAGAGACATGTCAACTTCTACAAAGCAGCAAAACCATAAACACGCACCAAAAAAAGCGAAAACTTGAAAAAGCTTCTTCATATGAGTTAGTTCGAAACTTGACATTGACATTCTGGTAACTAAACAACAAAACTGTGAGTCCACGCAGCATGGAAGGCTTCAATATCTGATCTATTGGTGGGTGTACCTACCTACTCCAATAAAATTGAAAACACAATTTTCTAACAAATCAAGATTTGTCCAAATGAATATTGTACGGTTTATGTTTGTCTCATCAATTGTGGTGTAACAATATCTTGATAAAATCGTACTACCGATTTTCTAGTATCAGCTATGGTGTCACCAAAAATTAATAGGTAAATGGAGAAAGAAACCTAACAGAACTCTAATCGATTTCGTGTGGAATGTACTTGAACTTCACCAGTTGTACAATTGTTCCAATTGCTTCATCATACATGGGGTTCATCAAGTCATGACTCAAGCAGCATCTGATTTTCCTGTTCTTGAAAGCATTATTCTTACTGCAGCTGGATTCCACTAGTTGTACGGAAAAGACTTGACTCTTTGAAAAATTGTAATTGTTTACTCCATTTTAGGGAGTTATGCCAGGGATAAAGGGCACTGCTGGTTTGGGTTTCTTTATTTGATCCACCAATATAGCTTGAGTAGTTAGAATCATACCAGCAACAGAAACTGCGCTTTGAAGAGCGCATCTTGCAACACGACTAGGATCTGCTACTCCAGCATTCAAAAGATCTTCATATATGCCCGTCATTGCATTATATCCGATTCTCCAATCATATGTTCTAGTCTTTTGGACAACAATGTCTCCATCAATTCCTGCATTAGTTGCAATTGATTTTGCAGGTTCAATGAGTGCCTGCAATGCGTAACCGTATATGTTAAAGCCTTTCAGGCAAGTTCATAAGGATGTTGTCTGTTTTTGAAAAGATAGTAAAAAAGAAATCAACATTTTTTATGTATGTGCTTGAGTGGGACGAATGAGTTGGGTAGTTATAATGTGTAAAAACATTACTACAGCTACATATTTTTAGCAGTTAAGACCTATAAATATAATCAATAGCCTGCTCAAGAGTCAAATATTTGCTTTTTATGTTAAACTTGCAAATCAATGTGCTTCGTATAATTTAAGAGATGTTCCTTGAAGTAGCTAAGACTCATCTGAGAAAGTATAGTCAAAATGTCATAAACCATGGTGGAAATGCTAATACGCAAGGTCTAGCTAGTGCTCTTTTTTATCAGAAAAGTGGACGTTCCTCCCAAAATAATGAGGTGTAATTGTTGAAGCGAAAATCTTTTCTTTCAATTACAGTCCAAACAAGAATTTAAGAAAATAAAGCTCACAAATTTCCTGGATTTTTCAAAAGATGAAAATCTGATAAATCAACTAATTTGAAGTTGACCTCTTTTTATCGGAAGGAACATTTTACATGAAAATAATCATAGAGCATTCACTACAAAGTAAAATCGATGAAGAGAACCATAGGACGATAAGATAGAGAACTGGTTGAGTAAATAAAGGTAACCATACCTTTGCTACGATATCAGCTCCAATTTGCTCATCTAGATCTTCCATGGAGTTCCTTATTGTTGGTATTAAGTCCGACAGGTGGACATATGTGGCACCCCCTCCAGGAACAATGCCCTCACTTATGGCAGCAAATGTTGCATTCTTTGCATCCTCAATCCTCAGTTTTCTATCTTCAAGTTCTAGCTCAGTATGTGCACCTACCTACACAGTTGGTTATTGCATTATGTAATGAACACTTGAAAATGAAAAAAATGCCAATTTAAAATATTGTTGGCAAAATTTAAGGTGACAGCTGCTTCTTTTTGTGCAACAAATTGCAATCAAGAATTGTGTATGAAAAACATATGAAGTAGAACCCACGTAATTAACAGAATGGCCTACTTGGTCTCATACATTCTTAACATGTACAAGGATTACGCGATAATACGTCTATTATAGGATCCAAGCTAATAGTTAAATTTCATTTTAGAAACAATTGGCATTAATTGAAGTTGCCATCAAATATAAAAATTGCGCCCAGTAATTGAGCATGCAATGTGGAACTTAGCAACACTAACCAAGTGAAGAAATCAATTCAAATCTGTGTTTATTTTCTGAAATCCTCATAAAAAATATTATCAATAAAATGACAATCCAATGCACGTGGCTCCCAACACATACAGAGTCGGTTTCAAGAAGATAAATAAGTTCCATGTCACAAGTCACCGACTTTATTGATGTGTCAAGGCTGGCCCATAAACAAAAAGTATCGTGAAAGTGATGAAGAAACTCTTTGTGATGTGAGAATTCTTGGTTAATTGAATTGAAATAATATCAATATTATTGCAATATTTTATTTGACTTAGAAAAAATAAATATAGTGAAGTTGAAAACAAAAAAGCTAGTTGCAGAGAAGACAAGTATCAAATAGGTTATATACTATGAATGATATATAAGTAAAAAATTATATAGGTGACAAACTGCCATTGTTCTATTTTTCAAGTTACAAGCACAAAGCAAGTTGAAATTCAAGGTGAATAATGCAATGACTCGATAAAATCCAATAATATACAGAATAAGATAGAGAAAGAGAATTAAAGAAACATTACCAAAGTAAAGAACAAGGGCAAGCAGAATACAGACAGCCATGATATGTCTATCGAATTTAGTACCTTTATAACAGCGACACCACCCAACAGTTTCGCAATTCTCTCTGAGAGCTTTCTTGACAAGTTTGCATTATCTGTTTCACTAAGATCTTTCTTTATCTGTGAAATTCTGGCCTGAACTTCCGCCTTAGTACTAGGATCAGCAATGATAGTTGTCGCATTACTGGTTATTGTCACTTTCAGTGCCGTACCAAGCTGGTCTGATGTTGCACCATCAAGTGTGAGACCCAAGTCTCCAGAAAGAAAATCAGCACCTGTGGTGTTAACAACATGAGATCAAACAACCAGAGCAGGAAAAGTGTATTTGATTAAATGAGGCTGGAAAGGAAACTCTTTTAAGATATGGGAACAAAAAAATACATCCTGGGTATATTTAAGAAAAAAAAAAAACAGTAGCCTCATAGAGAGTCACATTCGACGCACAAAACAGAAATCCAAAATTTAACATCATCTCCCAAGATATAAGTAACTCAAGTCTTTAAGAGTAATGATATGTTGGAGATCTTACATTAACTAAAGATAAAACCAAATTATAGTACAATGCAAACTTTGCCTCGGTCTTGAGAAGAAATTTGGTCACATGGAGAGGAAAGAAACAAAGTTTTGTCACAATGTCAAAGTGCGAAGTTAAATATAGATCTATGGTCCAAGTGATATGGGAGTTGATGTGATAAGGAACATTTTTAATGATCCCAAGATACAATACAGAACTCTTATGAAACTGTTTTGTGATAACAAATATGCTATATGAGCATTACTCATAATCCTACCCAACATGATAGAAGGAAGCATATAGAGCTAGACTGAAACTTCATTATGAAGTAAGACAGTGGGCTTGTCAAGACAACATATGTACCTTCAGGAAGTCAGTTGGTAGATGTTCTTACTACAAGACTACCTAGAAAACAATTTCAAGATTTTTCTGACAAGCTGGGAAGGATAGGCACTTGTTAAATATAGTAAAACTACATGTATGAAATTAATCTCCCTTGTATTGAATATACACATAGGGTACTGAATTTATAATAGAAGAAATATGGACTAAATCCAAAGTACAAATAAGGACTAATAACAAACTAACAAAAGATGAAAGATGAAAGATAAAGATAAGATATCTATCTAAGATATCTAATAATCTAATATATCTAACACTCCCCTTCAAACTTGTGCATACAAATCGAATGTATCAAGCTCATTACAAATATAATCAATTCTTGGTCCCCATAATGTGAAAATATGTGCTTCTACACTCGAGTGATACCAAATTGTTAATGATTTGCGAAACACATTGAGAAACACATTGTTGACATCCAGTTGATAAAGAAGTCATTGTTGAAGAGCCACCATAGCTATAAATAAACTATCAGAAGCCATCTTAACCATTGGAAAAAAGTATATATGGTAGGCCAGATGAAGAGAGGTCAGAAGAGACACTAACAGAAGAAGCCATGTACAAACAGGAGAAAGAAACTCTAAAAATTCAAGATTCTTCAATCAAGGCACCAAGCACATATCCTAAAAGGGGAGAAAGAAGTGACTTCGACGCTTTGAATCATTGTCAGAAAGGAGACAGGATGTGCTTCCACGTGCAGTGGAAAAAGGAGCAAATCCGCAACTTCGAGAGGCGTGTGAGAGCGCATAGGAACTTCGATGAAGGCGTCGTTAACGGCACGGTGGTCGCCTAACCGAGACGATCAAAACCATGTGATCATAGGTTGAAACTGGAATTTCGACGACGGTAGATGATGGCGGAGGCTCCAGCAGCAACGACGAGTGCAATGGCAAAGGCGACGGAAATATTTTCCTAAAAGAACTTCGCTATAGATGCCATGTTCAATATCGTAAATTTGAGGGGAAGTGTTGTAAATATTATAAAAATATTTTGTTTCCTTCTTTATTCACTATTATTGGCAATTAGTATAATTAGCATAATCAGGGAAGATTGAAATCCATGATTCGAGATTGAATCCCATGATTCTAGGAAGGAATTTATTGTCATGGTAATTTAAATAGGAACCTTATATATTGAGATTATCACAACAACATATTGAGATTATTCCTCTCCATTTCAAATCGTTTGACACTAACACAAATTGCATAGGCTTTTCAAGAGAAAAACTCAAAAATAGGAAGCATGACCCGAGCATAGAGGAAGTTGGCATACAAATCAACCAAGCTTATCAAAGCCTGTAGGAACTCACCGGTCATTAGTGCAATATCTTGTAACAAAGCTTTCTTCCCACCTGCAAATCCTGGACATTTTACGACTGCAACTCTTAGTAATCCTTGCATCTTGTTCACTACTAATGTTTCCAGCACTTGTCTTGTTATATCCTCAGCAATGATTAAGAGTGGAACACTCAACTGCATAGCCTTCTCCAACAATGGGACTATTTCTTTGACACTTGAAATCTTTTGATCAGTTACCAAAACTTTAGCCCAATCAAACTCTACAATGGACTTCTCCTGGTTTGTAATGAAGTGAGGAGACATGTAACCCTTATCGATCTGTACAAAAAGAACAACAACAACAACAACTGTAATAGGGTAGAAACACAAGGATTGTGCAGATCCAAACAAGAAGAACTTACACTGATTATTGTGTAATATTACTTGTTAACATATGTAAAAATATCTTATTTTGAGAGTATATTAGACTATGCTTTAAGATTGGTTTCCCTTTTCCCCATTATCTCTTAAAATTGATTGCCATATTTCACTATCTCATGATTTGCTTCCCTAATTAGTTAGGAATTAAACTAGTACTCTAGGATTTAAGAACATATTATGATGTACATTACAGGAAGTATATTATTATTCAAAGTTTTTTTTCTCTTAATCTCCTTCCTCTACTGCTAAAACCCCACAATTTCAACATTGTCCATACCTTCATCCCTTCTTCAATTATCACAGAGGTTTCAGATGTTGAGGAGGACTCAATAGAGATCACCCCATCCGGACCAATCTTCCCCATAGCATCAGCAATCAAGTTGCCAACATAATCATCATTTCCAGCAGAAATTGATGCTACAGCTGCAAAAAGAGAATAAATATCTTCAATATTTTCTTGTGAAGATAACCCTTAATTTGACAAACTCAAACAAGCAGAAGCAAATACCTTTAATATGATCCCTCCCTTCAACAGGAACACTTCTCTCCTTCAATAACTTGACCAACTCCTTTACAGTTTTGTCCATCCCCTTCTTCAAAGAAATAGGATTGGCTCCAAAAGAAACTGCTAATAGTCCAGATTTAATCATGGCACGAGCCAAAATAATTGCAGTACTAGTACCATCACCAGCTAACTCGTTCATTTTACTTGCAACCTACAAGCAGGAAAACTAAAAACATAAATACATCTCTAGTTACTTTGTTTTCAAATGTTTTCCATTTAACATGTGGCAAAATCCTAGCAACCGTGATCAACCTCTTGAATTAGGATGGCACCTGCATTCTCAATTGCATCTGAAAGCTCAATGGATCGAGCAATTGTAACACCATCATTAATCACTTTAAGGTTTCCAGATTCAGAAAGAATAACATTTCGTCCTACATGTTTAGGAATGAAATACAAGCAAGAACAGTCAACAATCACTGGACCATAATCATCCAAATGAACACATAATATTGAAATTCAAAAGCAAGCAATTTTCAGCTAAAAGATAATTAAAAGCAATTGGGAGCCTTGTTAGTGTTTCCTCATATTAACTTACCATGTTTACGAAACACCCTATAATCAAACAAAAATCCGATCAAAAGAAATCATTAAGTTAATGCTTGCTTGAATTCACGTTGAAACAAACAAAACATGTAAAAATATCACCTAAAATGAATTTTAGATAAATGTTTGCGTTAGGCTGAACGGTTGCAAAGTGATGTAATTTATGTTTGGATTCTGTATTCTAAATTTAGAAGCAAGATTGTACTAAAATCAATACAAATTTGTTTACCCGACGCAAAAATAATCTCTAGTTTTTTCTCCTCAATCGATTTTGAACCAAACATATGAATGAACAACTGTAAAATTACATTAACCCGTATTTCAACATAATTTTGAATAAGCGAAAATCAGTTCAAACATTTAAGTCCTAGTTGGGAAATTAATTTCTTGGGTCTAAAGTAGATAATGAGTAGCTTTTGCGTTGGATAAAAAAATTACACCTATTTCTACGACTAAGTTGCTTACAAAATAAAATCATCAAAACATAAATCTCTTTTCTTAAAATCAATTCTAACAAAAATCATCTTCATTAAAAACCAGATTCACAAATGCTCAACCAAACATCCCTAAACAGTTGCCAGCATAGATTCTAGGTATCGGCCATTGTTCAGGCAGCAAAGCAGCTAAATATGATGGTAATTAAGCAGTGCAACAAATTGAAAACGTAATAACATCATGTAACCGACCCAATTGGTTATTTCAGTCAGTACCTTTGGGTCCAACGGTAAGAGAGACAGCATCGGCGAGCTTATCAATCCCGGCTTGCATGGCCTCTCTGCACTCCTTGCCGAATAATATCTTCTTAGGGCCTGCCCTCACCACAAAGCGCGGAACTTTACGAACCCCAAATGCCATTTGGTTCAAACGAAAAGGCTGCACCAGCATAGAGTCAGAAAAAGACGTAGAAATAGATGAGAGTGAGCATAGCATAACATAGCAGAGTAAATATACTTACTGGGAATGAAGAAGAAGGGTTTCCATTGGGAGGGAAGAAGAGCGAGGAGAGAAAGACGTGAGAATGTATATAGCTACTCATCTCGGAGACCCACGCGGTTTGAATTGAAGAGTGGAAGCTCAACTCTTCAAGGAGGTTTTTTTCTGAATTCAAAGATTATCAGAGAAGTTTCCAAAATATATTTGCTACAGAGAGCAAGGTCTTGGATGGTAAGGTTGAATTTCTTCTATTTCAGATTATGGCGGTTGAATTCACACTATTTATTTTCATATTTTCATTGTGTTTGCCGTTTTTTTAACGTTTAAATTTATTTATTTATTTTTTATAAAATATTTTTTTATTTATTTAAGTAAAATATTTTTTCTTCACTGAAATTTTATATAGTTAATTATAATTCTTTAAGTTCGTTTTACAGTAAATCAGCAACATTTATTTTGAAAAGTTAGAAATTATTTTCGAGTCACGCATCAATATTGCAACACATTTGTTATGCATTTAATGTGGGTGGATCCCTCAAGGCTGTTTTCATTTTAGAAGAGGATGGATTTGGAGAGAATGGATCTCAGAATATTTAAAAAAGTAAATTGATTATGTTTGTTTCTTTGAAAGGATTTGATGATCACTAAGAATAAATTTGAAAATAAATTGTATTATTATTATTATTATATGTTTATTATTATTATTATTATTATTATTATTATTATTATTATTATTATTATTATGTTTATTATTATTATTTTTAATATATATTATTATTATTATTATGTTTATTATTATTATTTTTAATATATATTATTATTATTATTATGTTTATTATTATTATTATTTATTATTATTATTTTATTATACCTGCATCATTTTCCCTTTTGTCTTGAATCTTCATATTTAAGGATGGCAACGGGTCGGAGATCACCGGAATCCTTGAGTAATTGGGCACTGGCGGACAAGGGAGTGGATGTTGGTTTTGTGTTAGCCCTACCTGATTTATGGAGAAGATCAGTGATTTATTTCCTTTGTGAAAGAAATAGTCATGTAGCGGAAGGAATTACTTCGACGCTCAAGAAATAGTTAAGACAACCAAGGTCTTTCAGCGAAAATCGAACAGCAAGGGTGGAAATAAGGTTGGACAGCTCTGTAGAAGAACTCCCAGTGACAATGATATCATCAACATATACTAATAAATATAGTGTGGAACCTGATTTTTGGTAGATGAAGAGAGATGCATCTGTAGTGGAATTGACAAAGCCAAGAGAGAGTAGAAACACTCAAAGCTCTGTATACTAGGCGCGAGGTGCTTGCTTTAGCCCATAGAGTGCCTTTTTTAGGCAGCAAACATGATTAGGGAAACTTTTGTTCAAAAAACCAGGGGGCTGGAGCACGAAAACTTCCTCTTTGAGCGTCCCCTGAAGAAATGCATTGTTGACATCAAGTTGGCGAATGGACCATCCTTGACGAACTGCAAGTGTGAGGACAATGCGAATGGTGACTGATTTAACAACCGGACTAAATGTCTCTGTATAGTCCCAACTAGGGCATTGGTGAAAACCTTTGGCGACTAAGCGAGCCTTGTACGATCAATCGAGCCATCCGGGTGTCTTTTGATTCGAAAAACCCATTTGCAGCCAACCAAATTTTGAGTAAAGGACCGACTGACAAGTTCCCAAGTGTTGTTGTGGTGTAAGGCGTCAAACTCAACTTGCATAGCTGAGCACTAATCAGGGTCACGAAGAGCTTGGGTGATGGTGCTAGGCTCGAATGGAGAAGAGGGTTGGACATGGAGGTTAAGCTTCTTGAGGGGTTTGACAATGTTGTTTTTGGACCGGGTGATGATGCCAACTCCATCGATTTAGGGTCTCCTGTTAGGGTTGACATTGGGTTGGGATGGTGGCACAGAACATTGTGAGGATAGAGGTGATGGAGGGGATTCAGAGTGTCCAGTGAAAGGTTGGGCCGAAGTCGGGGAGTTGGGGAAAGATGAAGATGAAGGGGTAGCTGAGATTTCCTCTGGTGAGTGTTAAACCCCTAGCAAGTGTACCAAATCGTTATCAAGTAATATAAACGGTAAGAAAGAGTATCGTTTTCTCAAAGCACTCAGTGGCCTAAACGTTCATGTGATTTGATCGCATAAGACTTGAAAGAAGAATAAATTTATAATGTTAATGCAAAACGAAATTTAAATATGCAAAATGCAAAACTTGAATCAATTGGCAAATGAAACTATGGATGAATGGAGTTGTTGGGGTTTACAAATTCATCCTAATCCACTCTCGTATATCTACTTTTCTTATTAAATTCGCTTTATTATCAATGTCATGCAACTTTCTAAATTACTCTAAACTCGATCGCTTGGCGAAAAGAGCCTATTACAATAATTACTAGTTTACTATCTCTAGTCTTTCTAGTAATTACTAATGCATTAATCACAGAAGCTTAAAAGCAATTGACCGTCCTACTCCTATCGCTAGGTAATATTGCATAATCAAGAGAATTCTTAACAGTTCTAGATTTCCCGTACGTCGTTGTATCGACAAAATCAAAGATCATGACACCAAATGAGTTAAATGATGCAAGCTTTATCCGCAGAAAAGAAAACTTAAACTATTGATAATACATGCATATGAATAAAATAAGAATTTCAATATAAGAGAATTTCAAAAGGATTACATTGTTCCCCAACAACAATGGGTTTAGTTCACCATAGACATGGTAAAAGTAGATGGAATTAATGGAAAGAATGAAAGAATAAACCCTAGAATTGGTAATTTGGAGCTCCCGCATCATAAAACCGCCTCCAAGGAGTGAAGAAGATGCTCTAACTTCTCTGTTTGCCAAAAGATTACCCTAAGGGTCGTATTGGGTCTATTTATAACGCAAAAAAATAACAGAAATTCGGCCCAGGCCCATTATTTAGACGCTCAGCGCTCACTACCGCTCAGCGGTGGACTCGTAGGACGCTCAACGGTCACTTGGGCGCTCAGCGGTGTGCAACTCCAACGCTCAACGCTACATTGCCGCTGAGCGGTGGACGTGACTTCTCATTTCCACTTTTTCTCGTCCTTTCTTGAGTCTAAGTCCTTCCTTCTTCATGTCCATCATTCAATTCTCATCAAATCCTGTCAAAACAATGTAAACCAAGCATAATATCTCTAAAACCATTTTTTTGTCTCTCTTGAACCCAAACTAAGGTAATTTGCATGATTCTAAGCTCATTCTAAGCCATAGAGGTTATGTTTTGATATCAAATTAATGTATAAAAATAACGGTTTTCCAACCGTTATCACAACCCCAAACTTAAAACTTTACTTGTCCTCAAGCAAATAAAACAGAACTAAGTCTTCCACCTATCATCAAAATGGTTCAACACTTTCAAAACACATCCTTACACAACAAGTAAATACTCAATTCAGCTCTTCAATGGACTATAATCAAGATGCATACATGCTTCACTTCATTCTAGTTCACATATTCACATATTCTCCAACAGATGTTATACTCATGAATGATCAATCAACTAAGCACAAATGTAATCATGAATTCCAGAGATCCTCACCAACAAAGTGTTTCACTCCTTCACTCAAGTGTCTCAAGAGGTCACTCAAGTGTTTCCCTTCATCTACTACAATTAACATTCTCACACATAAATGTCATCACAAGGACTTCTCAAGGTTTATAGCGATGTTGGGCTAACAAGAAAATTGGTTTTTCTGGATCACAAAAATCCTTGAGTTAAGAGAGTCATTCAACATTCATAGTTCAAGCACTAACTCTTTTTTACCAATTTCACTCATTCCCAGCTTTTTCCCTTTTTCTTTTTGCTTTTGCACTGAGCTCATCTTTCATGCTTTTTCTTTTCTTTCCTTTTTTATTTCTCATGCTTTTTCAATCAACACATTAGCTCAATGCTTTTCTTTGCCTTTCAATTCTCCCAACCCCAAACATGAACCTTTATCAATACCTTTCAATTATTCTCAACTTAACTCAAGGTAAAGATTTTTCTCAGGGTTTTCAAAAGTGTCTCAGGCTAAGGTTCAAAAAGGATAGAACACATGGTTCTTTTTAATTTTTGGGCGAAAATTTGACTAAGTAAGGGCTTCCAAAAATGGCCTTGATCATATGACACAATCATGTGATTCAATCAATCATAAAGACTCAGGCAAAATCATTCATGCTTCCAAATGAATAGCACATATATCAATCAGACACTCTGTAGCACAAAATTCCTCACACAAATGTGCTCACTCAACAGCTCAAATCTCAATCATACACCCTACTTAGCATCATAACCACAATCATAACTCATCATGCGTTTGTTCACACAGCTTGTGAACAATTCACCTGTATAGAAGCATATATAACAATCTCAATCTTCATCCACATCAAGCATCATCAAGCACACTCATCATGCAATAAAACAAGTCAAACCACAATCAGATAAAGTGTTCAAGCAAGTTCACACAAACCTACACTACTAGACTGAAGCAAACCTACACTACAAGTTCAAATTACAACTGAAAAAGAAAAATAAAAACCCCTATCATACTGCATGTGACATCCATCAGTAGATGTTCGATTAGCCCATGTTGTCGTTAGAATCCTCATCATCTACAGCCTCTGCATCCTCAAAGGCATCCTCCTCCTCATCGTCATCCATCACTAGAGCTCCAACTGCTCCATATCCACTACCCTGTGCCTGCTCCTGAGGACATGCCATAGCACTATGGAACTCGTCCATAGTCCACCTGTGAACCGGTGGTGTGTCGTACAGGCCTACTATCATCTCAGTTGTGGCCATCTGCCCTCTGCGGATAGCCTCCATCATGGACATGTACATGTCCCACATCTGGAACGGCTCTGCATGTTGCGCTGGCCCATCTCGCTGAGCTGCTCCTCTCCTAGGACGTCTCCTAGGCACTGGTTCAGCCACCTCATCTCCTCCACAATGTTGTTTGTAGTAAGCAGCATCTATGGCCTTTCTAGGCCTCTCAAACGGTGGAATATAAGTATCCACCCCAGCCTGATGACATATTTGTGTAATAAGAGAAGCATGGCCTAATGATGTCCTACTGCTCACAGTAGGTGCACAGCTCTCAATCTCATTAGCGATGACCTCGTCAATATTAACATTCATTTGCCTCAGCATGCAGTAGATAAACATAATCCTGTGAGCAGTGATGTCAGAAACATGGGAACAAGGCTGAACGTTGGCATGAGTAAATGCCATCCAATATCTTGTCAGGGGTGTCAGATCCGCCCTCTTAATGTTAATGGGCACACCATTTGGGTTCCTGTGAAAATGTCCTCCAGGTACAGAGAGTGTCAACTCAATGTTCTCATAGTCTGAACACTCCCTTATGTTCAATGCATACTGGCACTGCTCACCAGCCCACTCAGTACCCAAGAATCTGTTAATGGTCTCAGGGTCATATCTGATGATCTCCCCTCGAACATAACTGGTGTACCTCTCCATGTTCACTCCCCTGAACAAGGCATTAGTGTAAAACTCCTTCACCACTTCAATTTTAGCTGGTGCAGAATACGTGGCCAGCTTTTCCCAGTTTCTACTTTCCAACTCTGCACCAAACTGAGGAGCCAAGTCTGGAATGAATATCGCCTTCCGCTCCATCAGCAATCTCCTTTCTTGCACAACCAGGAAGTGCTCCTCATGTTTCCTAGATAGGTATCTATGAGAATAAAATATCCTTGGCCTCTCTGGCTCCTTCCTTTTATTTTCCTTGGTCTTCATTCTTCTTGAAGATGATGTCATTCCTACATTAAAAACAATTCAAAAGACCAAAAGATTCACCATTAAAGGTTAGCAAACCATCAAACATATATCATCCCAGAATTGTCCAGCGTTGAGGGAAAAACAGGGCCCCTCAGCGCTACCTGCATCTCAAAAGAAGGCAGAAAACAAAATTTGTCGTCCACCGCCCAGCGTCCACTGACCGCTAAGCGGTGGCGACGAAAATTTTGCAAAAAATTTGCCTAATCGTCCCTAATCTCCACCCAATCAAAAATTTCTCAGTTCCAGACCACAATCACAAAATTTAGTCGGTGCAAAATGTTTCTATTTCATCAAATCATGCATAGAAATCAAAAGCCCTAATTTATCATACTTCTACACATGTTCTTCATAAAATTTCAATTTTAGAAACCCTAAAAATGAAATTGCATGACTTACTTGGGTGGAGATACTCTAGATGCTTGCAAATGCTCTTTGGTTGATGATGGAAGCTTCCTCAATGCAATGCCCTCACCAAAAACCCCAAACTTTGATAATGGAATGGTGAAAAAGTAGAGAACTATGGAGTTTAAGTGAGTGGGTGATAGGAAACGTGAAGGAAAACCTTTTAGAGAGCTCTTGAGAGTGAAAGCAAAGAGTGAAGGTCTGTGGAGAATGCTTGGGCGCACCTTAGGGAGGTTTAAAAGTGTGCAAAAGAGCTTCCAACGCTGAGCCTTTTAAAAGCCCATGTTGGTAATCTGCGACGCCACCGCTCAGCGCTGGGTTATCGTTGAGCGGTGGGCGTTAAAAATTTCTTCCCCTCCCCTTTTTGGCTTGCCTTCACATTTTAAGACCTGTAACACTTAATTTCAACTCTCATTTCTCAATTTATGCACTTCCCCTCTCTAATGCAACATTCAAATCCTACCATGCAACTAAAACAGAGATTAAAAATAAAACAATAATCAACTGGATTGCCTCCCAGGTAGCGCTTGTTTAACGTCATGAGCCTGACCCAAACATTTCTAGCACTTGTCAGTGTGTGGTTCCCAACACCCTTCAGTAAGTGTACTTACCTGTATCCTTCAGTAGATACATAAACACTTAGCTTCCCTCAGTAGAAGCTACCCAATATGCAAAAATTTAAAAATTGTTCATGATTACATCACCAAGATTTAAAAATTTAAAGTACAAAAATATTGTTCTTGGATCACTACGGTGCCTCCCAGTAAGTGCTCTTTTTAAGTCACTAGCTTGACCCAGTAAAGCTCAAACACCCATCAGTAGGTGTTGATACTCCCCTTGCTTGATATTCTTTTCTTTTTCTTCTTCCTGCTAAATTTCTTCAGAAAATTAAGAGCACCAAGCACTTGTTTCCATGTTTCAATCATAGGAACTTTGATCTCCAATTTCTTGAAGATCTCCATAAAACACTTACTTTTCTTTTTCTTCCTATGATATTTCTTTTGATGAGGAATGGGTTTTTCACATGATCTTTTATTCTTTCTTCTCTTCCTCTTTTTTTTACTCTTCTCCTCCCTCACTTTCTCTTTTTATTTTCTTTTAGTTTCTTCTTTTTTATTTTCGCACTTTTTTTCTTTCTTTTCTTTTCTCTCAACCACTTCTTTTTCTTTCTCCTCATCCTTCTTTCCCTCACTCAACTTTTCTGTTTCTTCTTCCTCTACATCTCTCTCTATCTTTTACTCCTCAACAACCTTATCACTTTCAAAGATAGTGGCTTGACATTCCTCTGTAGGATTAACTTCAATGTTAGCCTCAAATTGATTTTTTTCTGTGCCCTCTACCCTCTTAGATAACTGACCAATTTGTGTCTCCAAATTCCTGAAGGTAACGTCATAGCTCTTGGAATCGTACTCCTTCAAAAATTTGTCAAACTTTTCATTAAGGTTGTTGACTTGTTACGTCAAATTAGCTACCTGATGACATAGTTGTTGATCGTCCTCCCACGTTTCTGTTGGTAAAGAGAGTTGTTGCTGCGTGTGACATTGTTGCATCTCTTCCATGCTTCTAGGAGAAGAAAATCCGTCACTCTTTGTATCCTCCTCTACACCTTTGACATGGAATATTTCCCTATTCATGATACTCTGAAAAAGTTTGTCAGAATTTATGTTCTCCGTAAGTGGAGTAATTTGTTGCTCAGCAGCTTGCCCAAATTGGCTTTGATCCATGTATGAGTGAGGTTCCCACCAGTGGTTGAATTCATCTTGGTAGAATTGAGTGCCCATATAATCAAATTTATGTCCGTACTGCATTCTGCAAATGTTAGGCACAAAACCCTAGAAAACATTTATTAAAACAAAAATAAAAACAACATAAAATCAAGTCAGATTTAATCAAATCACACTACTAGAAAAGTTAAACCGTAGAGTACCCGACAACGACACCAAAAACTTGTTAAACCCTTAGTAAGTGTACTAGATCGTTATCAAGTAATATAAACATAAGACCGAGTATCCTTTTCCCAAAGGATTCAGTGGCCTAAATGTTCATGTGATTTGATCGCATAAGACTTGAAAGAAGAATAAATTTATAATGTTAATGCAAAACGAAATTTAAATATGCAAAATGCAAAACTTGAATCAATTGGCCAATGAATCTATGGATGAATGAAGTTGTTGGGGTTTACCGATTCATCCTAATCCACTCTCTTATATATAATTTTCTTATTAAATTCACTTTATATCAATGTCATGCAACTTTCTAAATTACTTTAAACTCGATCGCTCGGCAAAAATAGCCTATTACCATAATTACTAGTTTACTATCGTTAGTTTCCCTAGTAATTACTAATGCATTAATCACAGAATCTTAAAAGCAATTGACCGTCCTACTCCTATCGCTAGGTAGTATTGCATAATCAAGAGAATTCTTAACAGTTCTAGATTTCCCCGTACGTCGCCGTATCGACAAAATCTAAGATCATGACATTAAATGAGTTAAATGATGCAAGCTATATCCGCAGAAAAGAAAACTCAAACTATTGATAATACATGCATATGAATAAAATAAGAATTTCAATATAAGAGAGTTTCAAAAGGATTACATTGTTCCCCAATAACAATGGGTTTAGTTCACCATAGAAATGGTGAAACTAGATGGAATTAATGGAAAGAATGAAAGAATAAACCCTAGAATTGGTAATTTAGAACTCCCGCATCCAAAAACCGCCTCCAAGGAGTGAAGAAGGTGCTCTGACGTCTCTGTTTTCCCAAAGATTACCCTAAGGGTCGCACTGGGTCTATTTATAACGCAGAAAAATAACAGAATCCGGCCTAGGCCCATCATTTAGACGCTCAGCGCTCACTACCGCTCAGCGGTGGACTCGTAGGACGCTCAGCGGTCACTTGGCGCTCAACAGTGTGCGACTCCAACGCTCAGCGCTGGATTGCTGCTGAGCGGTGGACGTGACTTCTCTTTTCCACCTTTTTTCGTCCTTTCTTAAGTCTAAGTTCTTCCTTCTTCATGTCTATCATTCAATTCTCATCAAATCCTGTCAAAATAATGTAAAACAAGCATAATATCTCTAAAACCATTTTTTTGTATCTCTTGAACCCAAACTAAGGTATTTTGCATGATTCTAAGCTCATTCTAAGCCATAGAGGTTGTGTTTTGATATCAAATTAATGTATAAAAATAACGGTTTTCCAACCGTTATGAGTGGGTTTAGAGTGATAGTGACCATGGGTTGGTTTATGGGATGGAGTATGGAAAGCTGAAGTGGACCTTGTTGTTGCTCTACATTCGGATTGGCTTGACGTGCTAGGGAGTTGTATGGGAATTCAGATTCAACGAACTTGACATGGCGAGAGGTGTAGATCCTTCCTGTGGTTGGATCGAGACACAAGTATGCATGTTGATCCGTCGAGTAACCTACCAAAACACATATAACAGACTTTGGTTCAAGTTTATGGTTAGCATATGGTTTAATCCAGGGAAAACACAAACAATCAAAACACTTTAACTTATGATAATCCAGGCTAATTTTGAGTAATTTGGAATAGGGTGACTGGTACCCAAGAATTGGTGTTGGGAGACGATTTATGAGATAGGCGATTGTTGTCATGGCATGAAGCCAATATATGAGGGGCAAACCTGAGTGGTGGAGAAGAGAGAGACCAGTTTCGGCAATGTGCCGATTCCGACGTTTGGAAATTCCATCGTGTTCAGTATGAGGTGGGGTGGTGTGATGACTTATTCCATGAGTGCTTAAAAATGGACGAAGACCAATATATTCGTCACCATTATCCGTGTAAAGAATTTTGATGTTGTGATGAAAGAAATTTTCAGCAAGCGACTTAAATTTGGGAAACAGAGTTTGCACATTAGATTTACGTTTTATCAGATATAGCCAAATATAACGAGTAAAATGATTAACAAACATGCAATAGTAGCGAAGATCATCAATGGATAAAATAGGGGAAGTCCATACATCAGAGAAAATTATTTCCAAAGGATAAGATGATTTACGAGTGGATTCATTGAAAGGAAGTTTATGACTTTTATTAATTTGATATGAGTTGCAATCTGATTGTTGGAATTTATTTGAACCCAAATAAAAATGTTGCTGAATAAATGTGAAGATAGAAGAGGATGGATGCCCAAGTCTATGGTGCCATGAAGTAGAGGAGTATGTGCGGACAGAGTGGACTGAAGGAGAGTTGGTTGGCCAGAGATAGAGTCCATCCACACATGAGCCATTATGGGTTATTTGACTTGTCTGCAAGTTCTTAACATAAAAAGAGTTTGCCAAGAAAACAACAGTACAATTAGTTTGTTTGGTGAGTTGAGAGACAGAAAGGATTTTTTGTTGCATGGAAGGAACACAAAAAGTGTGGGAGAGGGATAAATCATTAAGTAAAAGTGTTCTAGAATGAGTGATGTTTAAACCTGAATTGTTACCCATAAACAATGAGCCTGGACCCGTGTACATATGATGAAGTGCTAGATTGTCAAGATCATTGGTGACGTGATGCGTCGCTCTACTGTCAACCAGAAAATTATTTTGAGAAGTGCCAGCAGTTGCAGTATGAACCAGAACCTATCTAGGGTTAGTAGAAGAGGAACGGGGAGGCATCGGGACACCAGGGTGTTGCTACTTGAAGGTGTGACATTGAGACAAGACATGGCCCTTGACATTGCACCATTGACAGCGACCAAGAGACAGTTTGCGATTGCCAGGGCGTGAAGTTGATGATGCTAGAAAATTGCCCAGATCGAGTTTTATCATAATGGTTGATGCAAGTGAAGGGTTTTAATGGCTCCTGAGGGTTGCTAATAGATGAAGAGTTGTCGTTGGCCATGGGAGACAAAAAGAAAGGAAGGAGTGACGTCCTGTGTTGAAGAAGATAAAAAAAACGAAGAGGAACATGTTAGGTTGATACCATATAGAAAAGTATTTGAATGAATTGGATCTATCATTGGATTACAGTAGTATAAATATACAAATTAATAACGTAATTGGGAAGAGTTAAGGGAATGAACTCCACCAATTTAATATCAATTATTATCATATCAATTATAATAATTGATATTTAACACTAACAATTAAACTAAATAAAGGGAAAGTAAATATACAAAAATTAGTTAATAAAGACTAATTATTACAATTTAAAACTAATTATTATAATTGATATGTAATAACAAAGGTATACATTTATTTTAACGATTTAGAAGGATTCCATTTGTTTGATATACTTATATTCTTCAACTTTTAGAGTTATAGATTCTTAGGTTTCTTTTTATCCTTATTAAAATGTACATTTTGTGAAGCTTAAGAAATTTAACAAGTTCATCAAAGATCATTATTTTCAAATGTCTTATACTTTCGCACAATTTATGAGAATTTAAAATCTTTTAAACATCTCGTTAATTATTTCTATCTTCTTCATCATATATATATATATCATTTTTTCATATATATCATTTTGTCTATGAAAAGTAGTAATTTTTCTTTGTAGGAATTTTATTACTCCTTTCCAATTTTGTATATGGAACATTTGTTTTATTTTGATTTTAACAAGTAGTAATGATTGATATGTTTTGTTTTGACCTTTTGCTTAAGCTTATTAAACTCTTCTTGAATGTATTGTGTTTCAAAATTCATAATCAATACATCTTCACAAGTTGAGTTTATGTATATTTGGTAGGGATAGTCCTATAATTGAAAGTAGGTGGTTTGTTAAACTCCCTTTCTTGTATATATTGTTTTATGTCATTGAATTTTCTCTTTTACCATCTATTACAATATACAACCCTTATGTTGTGTTTGTTTTTGTTATTTATTGTGCAAGTAGCATTTGTGTTTGTTTATCGTGATTCGAGAGAATGCAAGAGCTAGCTCATATTTTCGTTTTATCAATTAAAACTTGTTTTAATCTATTAAAAACATCATATTATTCCATAACATCTATAAATTTAATAATAAATCCTTTTATTTCTCGTCACCTTTTCCTTAATTCAAAAAATCACACTTCCACTTCTCTTTTTATTCAAATTCATTTTCCAAATTTATCTGTAAAAGTAAATGGATCGCGATATTCTAACAACGCCATTTTGACAAAAATTTGACAACGCCACATGTCAGCGTTGTATTGGGCCATTTCAAATAATTTTTTTTTTAAATCTGATCTTGAAAAGGGGTGAGGCCTGATTTTCGAAATTACCCTTCTTCATTCAGCATTTTCCCCTCTCTCTAATGTAGGGTTTCATTCTTCATTTCAACTTCTCACTCTCAATTTGGTTCCTTTGGTGAAGTTTTCTCTGGACCCGTTCAAGAATGTGTCTCGACCAGTTCAAGAATCTCTCTCGACGTTCAACAAGTTCCGTCGTCGGTGGCCCCATTCGAAGTCAATCTTTCTCTCTAGATTTCGCAATTTGGGCGACTTACGTTCAATGAGAGGCTGTGGTTGGTCTGTTTAGTTTCGATTGTGTGGAAGTTGTGAGGTTTATTTTGTGCAATGGGTTCTTCAAACAAGGTATGTAGTTTTTCCCTTTTCCATTTTCGTATTTTGGGATTGGGTTATTGTTTTTGGCTTTTGTTGGTGATTTTGGAGGTTATTGGTTTTGGGTTATGAGGTTTATTTTGTGCAATGGGTTTTTCGAACAAGGTATGTACTTTTTCCCTTTTTCATTTTCGTATTTTGGGATTGGGTTATTGTTTTTGGCTTTTGTTGGTGATTTTGGTGGTTATTGCTTTTAGGTTGTGACTTTTGTTAGTTAATGTTAACAAAAATATTTTATTTTTTTGTGCGGTTATTTGTTCATTATTCATTGAAAACGAAGTGCATTGCTTCTTTGAATGACATTTTGGGTGAGGAGCACAAGTCCATACACCATTGACACAAGTCTAAAGCACGTGTAACCGATTACAGGGGTCTTGTAATCGCTTACCAGTGGAAAAATCCTCTTTTGTACCAAAAGTTGAGGAGTGTTACCCAGTCGTGGCTGAAGAACTCCCTAGGGGTCTGCAGGACTGAGTTTTCAATGTTTTGAGGATTGATTAACCCTGTAGGCCATGGTTGAATGTGTCCACAAGAAGAAATTTCAAGTTAGGTCAGTCTTATGTGGATGGAAGACCAAGTATAGGTGTTCCTAGGTTAAGAGGGGAGGTGCTACACCATTGACACAGGTCTGAAGCACGTGTAATCGATTACAGGGCCCTTGTAATCGCTTACCAGTGGAAAAATCCCCTTTTGTACAAAAGTTGAGGAGTGTTACTCAGTCGTGGCTGAAGCACTGCGTAGGGGTCTGCAGGACTGTGTTTTCAATGTTTTGAGAATTGATTAACACTGTAGGTCATGGTTGAATGTATCCACAACAAGAAATTTCAAGTTATGTCACCTCTATGTGGATGGAAGACCAAGTATAGGTGTTCCTAGGTTGGGAGGGGATGTCCTACACCATTGACACAGGTTTGATGCACGTGTAATCGATTACAAGGACCTTGTAATCGCTTACCAGTGGAAAAATCTCCTTTTGTACCAAATTTGAGGAGTGCTACCAGTCGTGGCTGAAGCACTCCCCAAGGGTCTGCAGGATTGTGTTTTCAATGTTTTGAGAATGGATCATTAATGGAATACTTCAAGTTGTAATACTTCAATACTAAACAAACGTAAAAGGAATAATTAAGGGTCCGGAGATCTTCTATTTGTTTGATTACTTCACTCAATGTTGCAGAAGAGGATTGTTCCAGATTTTGAGAGGGTTGTCTTCCTTCATGTTCTTCATTACCAACTTGTGGTTCTTCATGTTCTTTCAGTACAAATTTATGATTTTCCACTGGTAAGCGATTGCATGCTCCTTGTAATCGATTACACACGCACGTGTCTATCTTAATCTTCCTCACAACACCAATTGGATGCACTCATAAGCAACCAATTTTGTGGACACCCTAATTCCTTTCAACCGCTACTAAGTGCAGCCACACATCCTTGGTCATAAAAATCAACCAACCAAGTTAAGGTCTTTCAATAAATTTCACCATATTAGGTCCAACCCCTCAATGGGGAGCTCTTCTTCCACAACAAGGGAGTGAAGCTGAACTTTCAATACAAATTCGTGATTTTCCACTGGTAAACGATTACAGGCTCCTTGTAATCGATTACACACGCACATAAGTGCCTATCTTACTCTTCCTTCGAACAGAATTTCCAGGTAATCAACAACAACCAATTTAGTATACCTATTGTTTTAGTCCAACTCCTCATCAGTAGAGGGGCACATCAATTTTCACCCAACAAGGTAATGAATTAACTCACTCAACCAAAAACATAGACAAAGAAAATGAATTTGAAGAATAATTAACGAAGAATAGTTTAGTTGTATTCATTTGCTATAATTTTGTACAATTGTGTCAAAATTTTCAATACTATAATTCTGTACAATGTCATGTCTTTTCATTTGCTATAAAATAACAATCTAAACCAACAACACATTTCTAATGCTATAGTAATCCAAAATTTTACAACATTTGAAATCTTCGGACGTTGTCCTCGTCTAGGATTCAGTCACATATATACTTCTTCCTTAACGCAGCCAATTCCTCCTGAATTTAACATATTGGAATTTAGAAACAATGTCAAGACAACGATAATGTAATATTTACAAATTCATAATTTAACCTACATTTGTATAAGTCTAAAAGATTGATGGTGGGGAACCCACCGACATACCATCTGTTTCAACAATTTTAAATTGACCTCTAAAGGATCAATAATGTTTAAACAAGACCTAAATGGAGTTTGTCCAATGCGCGTCTTGTGTCTAACACGAAGTAATGCATTAATATTGGCAATGTAGGATGTATCCATCCAAGCTCGCATAAACAGTTCAGATTCATAACATTCAAATAAGTGCTCCAAAATAACAAACAAAACACAAATGTTCAAACTCTTCTTACAATGTTATTCGATGCTTCCATTTCAGGTTTAACTGAACTAATAACTTCACTAAAATAATAACCTACAATAACAAATAAACAAAGGGGAAAAGATACATTTCAATACATTTTGAAAAAATTTCAAGTAATGGTGATAAACAAAGGTGTGCCCGAATAGTTTGAACCTACTTTCAATTCTCTATTCCCATACATAAACAATCATTAATAAATGGACCAGTATACATTCATTTTTCTCTTTCCCCCATCAAATTATTAAAACTATTATATTTAGTTCAACTAGATTTTCTTTTCAGGATGTTTCGGACATGCACATGCACCAAAAAATCATATATTACTAATTAATTTCATATAACAAGATCAATATCTTCATTTCAGCAGTCTTGGCCTTAGCCTATGATCATTTTCCTATCAAAGGCTCGCTTAGCAATCACTGATAAACTTACTATTACTCAAACTCATTCCAAAACGCAAGTAAATAGACCATGGAGTCAGGTATCGTGTAATCACCTTTAAAACAAAGATAACATATTCTATTAAAAGTTTAACAACATATTGAATATCAAATATTCCAACCTTCAGATTCAGAAATATTTATAATTTATTACTAGGGCATATAACCTGAGAAATTACATTATTACAATAATAGGTCATTCTTTTTAGTCAATGAGCAGTTCTATACTATTTTCGTAGCACAACAAAATCAAACAGCAAATCAAATAACCCCCTACCTTATAATACCGTTGATGACCAAAGTAAATAAGCAATCCCAACTATAAGCATTAAAAACACCTTTGAATGTGCGTTCACGACCAAACCCAAAAAACAACGCGCTGCAAACATGTGAATGAACAAGGAAAACGTTTCTTCGATAAACCAAAAAACACCTTTCGAATGTGCGAATAAAAAACACATTCGAATGTGCGAATAAACAAACCAAAAAGCACCCAACCAACGAAGGAACAACGCCGACAACGAAAAAATGAAACCTTTCGAGGGTCGACCCAACCGAGACTTCCTCCAAGCACTTCAATGGCAGACCACACACAACACTTTGTCCAGAGAGAACGGTGGACCCAAGCACGATTTTCACAACGGTAGATGGTGGCGACTTTGGTGGCAGAACGAACATGTTTCAACATTTTTCTTTCCAAAAATAGGTTCTTGAAAAGAAAATTAAACTTGTTCAGAAAAACCATTTAAAACAACAAATAACAAAACAACACGTGTCGATGTCAAATTTGCATTGTTGAAGAAATATTTTCCAAAGTAAGGATATAGACCATTAACCTGCCATTGATTCTGCGTGAGTTGGTTTGGATCTGCTGAAATGCGACGAAACAGAAGCGGGGAAATGTGAGAGATGATCCGTTTGAGACCCTCACACCTATGTGAAGAAAGAGCGGGAAAACCAACTGGAAAAAGGAAAAAGACAAAAATACCCCCTTGCTTTAGACTATGATATAAATGAAAACCTTGTATGGATTGCAGAGGAGAGAAGGATTATAACATATGGTTGAAATTGATGGAGAAAGCAGTGCAGGCCTGGGGATTGATTGAAGAAGCGGTGGTGGAAAAATGATATGACCGTGAGGAGGGTTGCCTATTGTAAATAATATAAATAATAATTTATTTAACGATCATAATAATACCAACATTAATAATAATTATATTAGTAATAATAATAACAATTTATTTAAACGGACTATATTTTATTTTAAATTTAATTTAATTAAAAAAATGAAATAATCATCATCTAATTTTATTAATTAAAATATTTTTAATTTATCAAATCCATTCATTATTTACTAATTTTAATAATTTTATCATTATTTTCTTCTATTTCTTATTATCTTTTCTTTAATATAAAGAACAACTTTGTTTCACTCAAATTTATTCCTACAGTCCTCCTTTAAAATTTGAAGTATGAACCAAATTATTAGTACAAAATAAAATTCAATCGATTGAATTTTATTTTAACAATTTTTCCATTAGTATCAAACAATAATGTCATGTGTTTCTATGCCAAATGCTATGTTCGTTTTAAAGTGATACACAGTAGAGAATAAATTCTGCGGATAAATTTGCGATTTAATATCTGGTCATTTTCATAAATATTGAAAGAATGATAGTGAAGATTTGGAGATATAAAAAAATTTCCTTCTTAGCTCATAGAGAATATTTGAGGGTGATTATAATGAAAAGATACTCGATATATGAAAATGTATGGAATTCTATCAATTTTAACTACGAAACTTCGGTAGTTTTAATAATAATAATAATAATAATAATAATAATAATAATAAATATAATAATAATAAAACTAATAATAATTATTATAATAATTACAATAATAATAATAATATTGTTTTTTCATGTTAAAAATTAATTTTTATTTTTTCTCTTTTCATAATAATTTTTACAATTATATAATATTAACAATTATCATTTTATATTATTTTTATTACTAAAGATATTTTGATAATTTTCAATTTTTACCAATTAAACAATTTTTTATCTGTCATATCAATCAAAGTCTACACTAATTTTCACACACTTTACTTTCAAATTCACTTTCACTCACCTCCAAATCCTTTAAAAATAACAACAATCAATTCACTCTCAAATACTTATATAATACTTTTCCTTTATTATTATTTGTATTGAAACTCTTTAGAAAAATATCAAATTTTGACCAACACTAATATGCTGAAATTTTGATATTTAATTTTGGACTATAATTAAAGGAATTATAACTTGTGCAATTTTTTTCCGTTTAAAAATTAAAAAATATAAAATAAAATGTTGTACTATAAATTGTTATAATATAGAAGTGAAGAATATAGTTTAATTTTAAAAATATTGAAAAAGTATGGGCTAAGCCTAAAATAAAAATAAAAAATTATAATAAACTAACTTAAGATAAAAGATAAAGATAATATATCTAAGATCCTAAAGTTATTGTATGCATCAAACTTGTTACTAATATAATCAGTAAAGACTTGGTAAAAATATCTACTTTTGCACTCGAGTGACACCAAATTGTTAATGATTTGCAAAGACGGCACAAAAGACGAAATACCAACCTAAAATACCCCCCATGAATAACAAATATGGGAGGTTGCTCCATATAAATCTCTTCTTACAAATCGTCGTTAAAAAGTGCATTTTTGACATCCATTGGATAAAGAGGTCATTGTTGAAGAACCACCATGGTTATAAATAAATTAACAAAACCATATTTGTCATGAGAGAAAAAGCATATATAGATGAGTCAAACACAATGGTGACAAAAAGGAGGTCAAAAGAGACAGTAGAAAAAGAATTCATTGATGAAAACGAGAGAAAAACCTTAAAAATACAAGATTCTCCAATCAAGGCAGCTGAAAAAGAAAAAAGAGCAATCTTGATGCTCTTAATAGTTTCCTAAGAGGAGACAGGACGTGCGACCATGCACGACGAACCTGAAAGAGAAAAAAAAAGTGATTTCAACGCTCTAACTTGTTGCATAAGAGGAGACGAAACGTGCGACCACATACAATGGATCTAAAAAGGAAAAAAATGTGACCTCGACGCTTTGAACCGTTGCTTGAGAGCAAACAGGACACATCACCACGTAAGACAAAAAATAGAGCACATCCATAACTATGAAAGGCTTTGAGAGCGCGTAGGAGCTTTGATGAAAGTGTCGTCAAGCGTGGGACTAGACACTGATGGGTGGTCCGATAAAGGGTGGAACGGTATGCCCAACAAATTTCGATAGGATAGGCTCTAACCTGACTTTGATACCATGTTAAGAAGTGGGCTTTAAGTAGTGCTGTCAAAACGGGTAACGTAGTCCGACCCACCACGGGTTGGTCACTTAGTGAGTCAACCCAACCCAGCTCATTTATTGACGAGCCAAAAAATATTTGAACCCAGCCCGACCCACCACGGGTTGGTGGGTTAAACGGGTTTGCTCACTAACTTACTTAATTACAAATTCTTTTTTCAAATCCAAAAAAAAAATTACAAACTTTTTGTAATTCAAATCTAAATAAATTTCACTATAAAAAAAGTACTGTATAATCCAAATGCAATCCAAAAATCAAACACAAAAGACGAACAAATAAGTTTCTAATATTCATCATTTTTATGTCACTTATCCATTTATAAGATTAGATTCTTGAATGGATAAATCAATAATATTTTGCTCTCTTGAAACATATTTTTCTTTATCTCATCTACAATACAATAAAAAATAGTATTAACTAATAATATTGAAACACAAATTAATAAATAATTAAATTAAATTAAGTGGGTAGGTGAGCCAACCTGAGTTACCACGGGTTCAACCCGGGTGAGCTGAGTTATAAGTGGGCCAGGTTGAAAAGTGGCCCGTATAAAAAAATTGCATTTTTTTAAATTCAACCCGGCCCGAACCCGTGGTGGGTTGGGTTGGCCCGCGGGTTCTAACCCATTTTGATAGCACTAACTTTAACCATAACTTAACCCCACAAAACTGGCTTGTGAGAGTGATTACGATCATGACATTAAGATGCCAACGTAGATGAAACAAGTGTATCATTGATGGTTTTACTAAGTACACGCAAAAGAGTGGGACAAGTAAAAGTCAAAGTAAGAACAACAGGTGAACCCATAATTTGATCACAGATATGAAAATATTCATCAGCAAGGTCGTGCAACGCCAATAACATGAAGAACTTTAACCATTGCTCGATTTATTGGGCATGAGTAGAGGCAGAAAGCAATAATTCATTAAATTCATGATAAAAAGCATGAATTTTACCCATATAATTAGCCATAGAGTCCTGATACCAAGGAGCAACAACATTGAAAAGATCATGACAAACACCATATAGACGTTGAGTTATAATAATTTGACGTGTTCTCATATTTCAAAACATGGTTCGTAGGAACGAAAAATTTGTTTTGTGATTAGTGAAGGGTGGTACCCTTAAGAATAATGCATAACTGAACATCAATTTTTAACCAACGGGTAATCGTGGTGAAATCAATAATCGTCACGTTTTGAGTAATATGATCAACATAACCCTGACTCTTTAGTCAAAGTATAACCTTTGATGCCCAACTCGCTTAAATAGTGTATATCTAGAATGCAAGTTTTACATAGGTGAATCATGTAATCCTAATTCTTGATACTTTAGTGGAATTATAGCTAATGTTGCTAGAAACTAGAGATAAATTCTTAAATAATCGAACAAGTATAAAATTTTGTGTTTCTTGCTTTTTCTTTCGACATCTTCTACTAATTGTAAAAGTTTTAACAGCTAAACATTATACTATACACATGTTAATTAATTAAAGATGTTTTGAAACTTGTTTTAAATATTAAAAAGATTGAAATTATTGAAAAACTAATTTACTTCTTTTTAATTAAAAAATATTAGTTGCAACTATTTTAAGTGATAAAATAAATTTGATAATATATTAAGAAGTAAAATTAACATATTTTATCTTTATTTGACTAATAAATTAAAGGGTTAAATATGTTTTTAATCCTTAAACTATCAAGCGATTTTGTTTTTAGTCCTTCTTTTAAACTTTGCTACATTTTGATCCTTCTCCTTAAGAAAACCACAATTTTTCGTCCTCCAAAACCAACGGCGTTAAAAAGAAGCTGACGTGGCTAACGTCTGGCCACATGTGATGACATCTTTTCTTTATAACGTTTACCATGTTGGATCTTTTTCAATGCAAACATTAGTGTCTCCTTGACATAATTGCCTTTCTTCTTCCCTGGGAAAAACAGGGGTCATCCCCTCTTATTTCTACGTGAGAACAGCAGCACCCACCGAGCCAACACCCATTGAGCAAGCACCCCCCTCCGGTCGGCCAAAGACGACGCCGCTTGTCGACAGACTCATCGCCGGCAGCCGCGAAAGCCCTTATTTTATGTGTTCTCCTCGTGCGCAAGAGAGAAACACCCTCATTCAATGGGACGCATTCCCTCGGCCATCTATGAGGCCAACTGTCGTCGATGCCTCCAACGGAAGAACTCGCACCCTTCACGGTGGACTGACCTCTCCCGGTCACGAACCCTAACGCCTTGGCACCCCAACTATTGCTAGTCGAAGACATCGTCGGTGACACTAAAGACGCGTGACCTTCGTTCTCCCAACTGAGTCGGCTGCCACGACGGTCCTTTTGCTTAGCCCAAGGCGTCGCCGACGGATTTCAGGATTATGCGAGGAAGGCTCTACGATAGGTGGTTTCTGGGTTTTCCATGGCTATGCGAAGCTTGTGATTAGGTTTTTTGGTTCTGATTTTTGATGTAGGTTGGTGCGATTGACGAAGGAGGAGAAGACATAGTGGTGTGCGATGGCTAATGCGATTCACGATTGTTGTTCCATGGATTTCGCGGTAGAGATAAGGGTTGATTGGCGATTTCGGTGGTTTCATTTCTGTGTTGATGATGCAGGATGAGTATGATGGTTAGATCCAGTTTCTGTTTGCAGGTTTGCGATTCTTGTGCGAATTGGGTTAATGATGGAAGAAATCACGATGAAGGTTTGGGTGGTTTTAGTTTTCTGATTTGGTCTCTGTGGTGGAGGGAGGAGATGAACTGATACGCGATTTGGGGGTTTCTGGACAGTGGAGATGGAGGTTTTACGTTGGCCATGGGGGTGAGTGTGGTGGAAGGTGGTTGCGCATAGGGGTTTTGCGGTTGATGGTGGTGGCCTGAGCAACGTTGATGGTGGTCTTGCGGAGGTGGAAAGACAATTTGGTGCCTGCCATGGTTGCCCTGATTCGCGAAGTAGCATGAAGGTGGAGATGCTGGTAGCGCGATGAAGGTGCTTTCGATGGTAATTGAACAGAGTTATTTGGATCATTTCTCTGTTTAAGAAGGTATTTATCCTTCTTTGAAGCCACTGCATCAATAGAAGTGTTTCAGGAAGCAACAATGAAAGTAGAACTGTCGACGTTGGCATGGTGGAGAAGGTTCGTATTGGTGAAGATGACGAGGTAGAAAAAAAGTTGACGAGGGCGGTGGACGGGGACGAAGATGCAAGGAAGGAGACAGTGCCAGTGAGGGAGGAAGAAAAGTTGGTAAAATTGACTTAATGTCAGAAAATAAAAATGATGTGACACTCCACCATTAGCCAACTCAACTTCTTTTTAACGTCGTTAATTTTGAACGATGAAAAATTATGATTTATTTAAAGAGAATGATCAAAATGTAGTAAAATTTAAAAAAGTGACTAAAAAAAAATTGCTTAATAATTTAAAGACTAAAAATATATTTCACCCAAAATTAAAATATTAACGGATAAATTTAAAATCAATTAAGCTTTAAAATATTAAAGAAATGTATGGTAAGATATGGACGGAAGGGCTGGGCCACGGGTGAGAAGATGGGGAAACGGGGTATGTGTCATTGTAACCTGCTGCTGCATAACCCACCTGCTTTTGTCGTTGGGTTTAAAACTGAGAAACATCAAAACGACGATGCAAGCCTCATCCTTCCGTGTACGCGCACAAATCCCAACCGTTAATAAGGATTCCATGGCCGAGTCTACCGTCCCTAAGTGGGCCCAGAAAACCGTTAGCTTGCCCCCGCTTAGGCGCGGCTGCCATCTAGTTACTTCCAAGGTCCCTTTTCCTATTCCTTTTCTCCCTTCCTTTTTCCCTTTTTCAAAACCCTAACCCTTCATTTTCTTTTCCTCCAATTCAGATAGTCAAAGAAATCGAACCAGACCTCTCCGGATTCAAGTGCGGCCTCGCTCATCTCTTCTGTGAGTATCCTCATACGCACACACACGTAGCTATTGCATGATTTGTTTTCTCTTCACTGAACTTGGAATTTGTGATGGCAAACCAAACCACAGTGCAGCACACCAGTGCTTCTCTCACCATCAACGAGAATTACGACTCTGATGTTCGCCATGATACCGAAACCTTCCTCAATCGGATAGTTCCTGAGGTTTCTTTCTCCTCCATTAATTTTTTCTAGTCACGTAATTTCTTTATATTAAATTTTAACGCCTTAGTTAATGTCTGCTGCAGGGATCATCTGCTCCATGGAAGCATACTCTTGAGGGTTGGTATTACTTTCTCGTTTTCTTTAAATAACTACGACTCTGATGTCCATGGATACAGCTTCAGTATTTTAACTCCTTGTTCTACTTTATATATCCTCCATAAAGCTTCTCTGATTGGATACGATTATTATCCTTGCTTTTCGTATAAGATGTGGAAATTCTGATTGAAGATTGTGTGCTAAGATTTTTACCTGCTTGTATTTGTCATAACTTCATAGCATAAGTCGGTTATTACTTATCGTTGGACAAGTTTCATTCCATAAACACTTTTAGAAGAGAAAGATAAGAAAAAAATGAATGAGCATTTCCGTAACTTAAAATTAGCTCATGCATAGGCTAATTTAAAGAATGTTTATCATATAATTTCTTTTAATTTGTGGAGAAACTTATAAATAAATAAATATATATATATATATATATTTATTTTTTTTCTTATGAAGAAGTTTATTCAAATAAGGTTCTTTGGAGCTGTTGCTTTTCTTTTTATAATATGGGTATATTTTCTGTAGTGATGTATTATTTTTTGCTTATGTGATAACGGGGATTCTTATTTAGATTGAAATTTTGCAGGGCCAGATGACATGCCGGCTCATATTAAATCGTCGATGTTTGGTTGTGCACTGACGTGAGAAATACTACCGTGTTTCAGTTTGATTCATTATACTGAAATGACTTTGCTAACATCATCTACTGATTTCTTTTATTTTTAGGATACCAATTACAAATGGGAAGCTTAACATGGGGACGTGGCAGGTAATAAAATTCATTGGTGCAATGATCTTTCGAAAATCATTCAAATTTATGTTGGTTCTATATATAGAGTGTGTGAGGGAGAGAGGGAGGAAGTACAACTTTAAAGTGCAGATACACTTGGATAGCCAAGCTTTTTTTCATCGCTTTTGGAATATTTGGAACTCGTTCATGAACAGTTCAATTGCTATCCAATTCTCATACAAATCAGGGCCCTGACTAAAAAATCAATGACTATCTAAGTTTATCATATGCATGTGCACATTAAAACATCTCTTTTATTGCGGATGGAATTTCAAAAGCTGTTGCCTCCGGTAATTCACCATTGCTGCCATACCCTGACGAAATATATTTCATAATGGTTGATACATGATACCCGAACTTTGATTAGGAAAACCCTTCTATTATTTGAGTAACAAATTTCAAATTCCATAATGCTCTCCTTCGAGATCGATAGTTCTCACACTGTCTATTCGAAAGTTTTTCAATCCATTTTTTACTTGGAAGAGCGTATTCGTATTCGATGCCCTGAACTGAAGATTAAGTTCATCGATGAAAGCAGAGTTTATTTTGTAAAATTCCGTAAGGACAAAGACAATGTTATAAATTTTGACTGAGTAGTTTATCTCCTGTGAGAGCAAAATGAAAAACTGATTTTCTTTGGGCTGGATTGTGAACAATATAAATAAATGAAACTGATTATTTTAATTTGTTTGTGAACATTTATGCTAAGAAGTAAGAAATTTCATATACTATTGTTGTGCATTAGGGTTTTCTTAAAGAAGTTAATCTTTATAATTTGAGAAACGCAATTCAAATACTATACAAACACTCTTAGAAGTTCTTGAGATTGCATGTGACTTCCTTTGCTTCTTATACATTTACAACAACCATTACAAGGATGCAAAATGTAGTTTGCTTTTTGGGTAATACAGCGTGGCAATGTAATGTATATAGTTTGTTTTAGGTTAAAGTTTGTAAAGTAAGAAGGATATTATAGAGGTAAAAAAGGGAGGGACATCCCAGAAATTGACTAGATCTCAGCATATAGGTAAATAATCCCATTTAATATGGAAGTGTTTAATATCCATAGTTATCTATAGATGATGATGGTTAGAATATTTTATGGTAGGATCTGTGCTAGTGGAGTTGGTTTGGTTGACACGAATAACTAATTAATATTTGCAGATGTTATTGCTTCAAATATTGAAAACACACTCACACACCTCGATTTGGCTAATGTAATATCCAAATTAATAACGTATTTCTTCTTTTATGTTCAAGGGTATATGGCTATGCGAGCATCGAGATCATCCTACCTCACGAAGAGTCGTTGTCACTCTTAATGGAATATGAGGTTTTAAGATCTGTGCTCTTTATCTCTTTGTCGTAAACTCTTTGTAATGTCCGTTTCACATCTACCATTTTTAGCTATTGCAATTTGAATATGTTCTCAACTTGGAACAGCATTATGATATGATCTTTTAATGCAAATTCTAAATAATTATTATTAGTGTAAATCACACTAACACTCTCTTAATATTTTGGGATATTCTTATTTTTAATCTCACACAAGCCTTCTTCAATATATAACAACATAATTTATTCTAGTAATATTAGATTGATCGTTGTTTTATTATATTTGTATTTCTCACAGTTTTGTTACCCAATAAAAATGAAATTTAATTGATAGATAGTTATTATAAAATATGATTGCGCATATCTTTTAATTTACATAAATGTTTGGATAGGACTCGGTCGTACATGTGAAAATGCATATATGTCTGATCTATATTTGAACATATTTATTTAAAAAAATGCTAAAATTTAATGTAATTAAGATATGTTATATAAAATATACTAATGGTGTCTCGTACTTGATATAACAGAATAAATAATTGTTTCAAAGTATTCCGTAAATCAATGTTACAATATCAGGTATAAATTAATTTAAAATAACTTTGGTATCGAAAAAACATGCAAAAGCAAATATATTTTTTATTGAAAAATATTTTGTTTTGAAAAATAAAATAAAATTATATATCTCAAAATAATTGCACAAACGATTTTACAGTTAGATATCAATTAAACTAACTATTTTTAAATAAAAAATGAATAAATACGAAGTTTATGTTAAAATATTTAAGATTAAGATGTCTTATTAAAATTATGTATAAAACAAAGTTATATACAAGTAGAAAAATATTGATAGAGGTAATATTTTTAAAAGAGTATCTATTCATTAAAATTATGTGAAATATATATGAATAAAATATTATTTGAATTAATATTAACATTTAAATTTATTTATTCTAGTAATTAGTGTATATATATATATATATATATATATATATATATATATTACTAATAATAACAGTTTGATATATGCAAATGTCTAATTGATAATTTAAACAATACAAGAGAGTAAAATACTATCATATAAGAAATATCACGTGATAATATTATAGTAGTTTTTTTTTTTAATTTTTTTTTACATGGAATAATAGTGAAGGTAATTGTCATCAATATATATATTTTAGTTAAATCAATCAAATAAATCATTCCAGCTTTTTATACTATTATTTTAATTTTAATTTATTACATTTTATGAAGTATTTTTATAATTATGAAAGTGTTTTATGATGCTAATATTTATTCATTCTAATTCGTAAGATATTTTAAGTAAAGCAAACATGATTATATAATAGTAGATAGATTAATGCCGGGTAGTTTATGAGAAAAAATGAATTAAATAAATAATATGACACTATATAAAATTACAAAATAAGTTATGAAATTGATATAGTTAATAATATAAGAACATAAATGATAAAGAAATATAATAAATAAAAAAATTAAAATGTGATGATAAATTGAAGGTTTAATACCTATTTTGGTCCCTCTTTTGGGGGGTTTGTTCAAAGTGGTCCTCCTTTTTTTAAAAAGTTCACTAAAGTCCTATTTTTTGCAAAATCTGTGCAAGTTAGTCCTTTTTGTTAACGGTATTAGTTCTGCTAACGGCAGAGTTGCCAGCTGGCTATTATGTGTTAAAAAAAATTATTAATTATGACGTGGAAATGTAATAAAATTAGGATTAAAATTAAAATTGAAATTGGGGTAATTTGGGAGTAATTAGGCAAAAGAAGGGAAGATGACCTCGTCTTCCTCGTCATCCTCTTTCTCAGCAACCACTTCCTTTGCATTCTCCAAATCAAACGTGTTTCTCCTAAATTCCCGTTGAAACAACACAGGTAGCAAGAACTGCTAAAACAACTACAGCTTTTGATCGACTGGTCGTCCAACACCAACCCATTTGAGGGGCACAAATTCTTCTCTTGAGGAATCAAAAAGCTAGATTCCCTAGAAGAATCAAAAGTCATTCCTTCACTTTTTAAGGGTCACTGTAACAAAGAAATAGAAACCCTGCAACAAAGAATAAGCGGGACTCAAAACACCCACCCCATCAATCTACAATGCCTAATCAGGGTTTGTAATAGCCATGAAAAAAGGAAGGGAGGCATTGCCAGCGGCCATACCGATCGATGGAGGGCGAGCAACAGCGAAACCCAAGGTCAGGAGCTAACTGTTCACGCGAGGTGGTGAAGCCGTGATAGAGCGATGAAGGAAAAAATGGTGTTGTTTGTTGTCATGAAGCGCGGAGAGGGGCGGTGGTGGCGAAACAGAGAGAGAGCGTGAGAGGGAGAGAATCTGGAACCCATTAGCAGCTGGGTCTACACTAGAATCGGAGATGGCGATGAGATCGCCAAGAAATCCCAATCGCAAAGAAATCCCAATCGCAAAGAAATCTCAATTGCATCTGACCAAAATCACTTTGCCTAATTACCCTAAATTACCCTAATTTCAATTTTAATTTTAATCCTAATTCTATTACATTTCCACGTCACAATTAATAATTTTTTTTAACACATAATAGCCAGCTGGCAACTCTGCTGTTAGCGGAATTAACGCCGTTAGCAAAAAGGACTAACTTGCACAGTTTTTGCAAAAAGTAGGACTTTAGTGAACTTTTTAAAAAAGGGAGGACCACTTTGAACAAACCCCCCAAAAGAGGGACCAAAATAGGTATTAAACCTAAATTGAAAATAATTCAACGTTACAAATTGAAAAGGCTTAATACTTCTTTTGGTTGGGGAGTGCCTCCTACGTTTTTTAAAAAGTTAAAAAGGTCCCAACTTGTGAAAAAAGTGTTCAATTAAATCTTTTTTTGTCGCATTAGTTTTGAACAGTGCAACGCCACCATGGACAAAACAAAATGACGTGTGTATGATATATGACTGTGTGGCTGTCTAAGATTAAAATTTTGAAAAAAATTATGGATAAGGTGGCAAATGTTGAAAAAAAAAAGAAGGGTTAGGGTTTGGGTTCTTCCAAGGGTGACTGGAACACCTTTGGCCAGTACCTTAAGAATCACCGACCCCCTTTCCCTCTCCCGATGCAACGATGCACTTGTCCTTGAATTTCTCAGGTTCAAACACATCTTAAACATGCCATTCCATTCCAACGTCACAGTACTTTGAAGATACTCTTCTTTCTTGACCTTTGTGGAAGAAATATTTTTTATCTCCAGGGTTGAGTTTACTTGGGTGTATAGAACTAAATATACCATGTCTTGTTGCACTTTTTCTTAATATCTCTCTTTTCTTTTTCTTGTTGAATTGTTACTGTGATGTGTTTAGGTACTTGGATCAATTTGGCATGACGAAAATGCACACTCCGATCTGTCGATTTTACGGGCACCCAAACCCTTCAACACCATGTTCATGTCCTCTAAGACAAGCCTGAGGAAGCCTTGATGCCCTCATAGGTCTTCTGAGGGCAGCTTATGAGGAAAACGGAGGGAAGCCTAAAATCAATCCATTTGGAGCAAGAGCTCTTAGACTCTACCTTCGGGAGGTTCGTGAACTTCAGTACAAAGCAAGAGGCATCAGCTATGAGAAGAAGAAACGATAAGACCAATTCAAAAAATTATAAAACATAAACACTAACTGCGCTTTTAAATTCGTTCTTCAAATTTCAGCTTCAAGAACACTCCAATTCGCGATCGAAGACCAGTTTCACCACAATGCTTAATCCCAATTCGCGATTTCTAGATAACCCTAACCCCTTTTTTTTTATCCTCTCACAGAGTATAATCCCTAACCCATCTTTTTTTAACCTCTGCCACCTTATCCATAATTTTTTTCACAATTTTAACCTAGACAGTCACGCAGTCACATAATATACACATGTCACTCTGTTTTATCCACGGTGGCAGCTACACCGTTAAAAACTTAACATCGTGACCAAAAATGATTTAATTGAATATTTTTTTCATAAATTGGGACCCTTTCTAACTTTTTAAAAAAGATAGTACGCACTTGAATATTTTCCTCGAGATCAAAAGAGATATTAAGCCAATTGAAAATAATTTGTATTATTAGATGATTTTGAGTGATTGATATTCTGGTTACTAAAGCTAAGAAATATCTATAAGATAATCTTTACCTTTTATTCTTCATAACTTATACTTAAAACTACCATTAACGTTCTTTTTCAAATCATATTATACTTAAAAAAAATTGTATAGAACTTTTCTCATGAGATATTTAATAAATTTAAAATTTTATTTTAATCTTTGAAAAAATGTAATATATTATGGGACCGAGATGTCCGAATCGTACAATTCATGATTTCTTAGGTAAGGTTCCTTTTAATATGAATAATTAATTAAAAATTAAGAACGTTAGACGTGACTAATTTAGGGTTACTCACTTTTAAATTAAGGTTGATAAAATTAACTAGACTGCAATAAATTATCAATTAATTATATTATATTATATTAAAAATATTGAATTGTTTAGATTAAAAACTGAACGGTATTTTTAATTTTAAAAATTTGAATGTTGTAGTTTAGTTAAATACTCATTAATTTAAAACTACTTTTGTTTTATACTTTTTCTTATTTCTTATTTCAGAGTAAGTCACAGTTCAATTTGGTTGTTACTAACTTGACTAAATATTTATCAGTTTGACTTGATTGAATACAGTGGATTTTCAATCAGAGTCGATTCGGTTGAATATTAGAGGGGACATACACTATTTAGTTTTGGTTGAATTTGGTCAATTTTTCGTCGGGGCTAACTCAACTAAATTTGACCGAATTTTGGTTAAAAACGTTTTTACCGAGTTTCAATTGTGGTTGTCCTACTCGAATTTGATGATTTTTTAACATGATCAACTCAGTCAAATTTTGGTCGGGAATTACTCGACAAAGCTTCGACTATGGCAGTCCTAACCATATTTGGCCAATTTTCTAGCATAGCCAACTTTCGATCAATACTGACTCGACCAAGTTTCGACCGTGGTCGTCTTTATCGGGGTTGACTTGGCTAAATTCTACCAAATTTCGTTCAAGACCGACTCTATCAAGTTTCGGTTGTGGTCATCCTGACTGAATTCATTTGATTTTTGGTCCGTACCAATTTGTTTAAGTAGGGTCAAATTTCAGTTAGAACTGACTCGATCGAGTTTCAATCGAGGACGTCCTGATTGAATTTCGGTCCAGGCTCGTCTGAAGATTTTGGCAAAACCTAGCTCGTCGCATCCTTTAGTCTGACTCAGGTCATCTCAACCTTTAGCCTAACACGACTCTTCTCAACCTTTGACCCAATTTGGTTCGTCTCGAACTTTGATCCAAGTCAGTTCGTCTCAACTTTCGATATTATCCAACTTATCTCAACCGTAGATCTAACTTGATTCATCTCGACATTTTGACCTGATCTAACATGTCTTAATTTTTGGTCTAATCCATTTTAACCTTTGTTGTGATCCATTTTAACCTTTACTCTTGACCATTTCGAATTTAGATCAAATTATTCTGTTTTGATCTTTGATCTAATTCAACTGGTATCTTTAATCTATTTCGGCTTATATTAAAGTTATGTATCAAAATAAAAAACAAAATTTAGTATAATTTAATACAATGTAATTTAATAAAAAATAAATAAAATTATTTTGTCTAAATTAATTTTCAGTTCATTACAATTTTTATAATGATAGTCATTAGAGCTTTTAACAATTCAGTTTATTTTGTCTACCCTAATTAAAACTTACTAAAATAATATATATATATATATATATATATATATATATATATATATATATATATATATGCATTGTTCATGAAAGACATGTTAATTTTTTATTACAAACTTGAACCGGAAGCACAACCGACATTTCCATCTAAAATTAGTTTGGAAGAGAGAGAAGTGTAAAGTCATCTCTGATTTGTGAGAACATCTCTACCTTTGTAAGGACAATAAATAATAAATAACTTATTTAATCAAGTTTTTATTTTTTTTTTCACATCTTAAACCATGCTAGAAAGATTTTTTTTTTATACTACTTTAAGATATAATTTTATAAGATATAAGATATAATTTTATTTTATTCTTAATAAATCTTATAAGATATAATTTTTTTTATTCTACTTTCATAACATAAATATATAAGTGGTGTTGATTTCAGTAATCACCATCATATCAATATAACCAGATTAAAGTCAGTTATTTTATCATTTCATATATCAGTCATGAATTAATTATTTTTATTTAAGGACTAACTATTTAATCTTCAAGCATGACTGTTATAATAGTTTATATTAGAAAATTAGAAAAAAAAATTGTAATAATACCTGAAATATTTATTGGGTATTTTTTTTGTCAAGTGGCGTATTCCAAGCCCAAACCAGAGCCCCGTGGAACACAGAAGCGCGCCACGTGTTTTCAGGAGCCACTCATAACAGAAAATCATTGAAAACTACCTCTGCACATATTTTTTTGTTTTTCAAATAATTTTATTAAAATGAGCCACTTATATTCATGCGATTCCCTCTTATAAGAACGGTTAGTCGATTACTCTACACACAGTCGCGTCTCTTGCGCTTCTTTTTTTCTTTCACTCTCAAACCCTTCTTCTTTTCTTCTTCTTCTACATCGGTACGCTTTTTCTCTTCGCTTCTCTCTCATCATCGCTTCCTTGTTGCACTGTTCTTTATTCGTAACGTTTTCAATCATTTGTTATCTTTTTCGTCATTGCCACGTTTCATCTGTTCTTTATTTCATAATTTTTTTTATCGTATCATTCTTATTTTGCGTTTGTGGATGTTCTTCCGCAGTTCTTTGTTTTCCGATCAGACAATAGAGTTGTTGTTGTTTGTTTGTTTAACAAGATTCTATTTTATTTATTTTTTGTTTAGAAACGAAAAATTAGAGAAAAAATAATTTAGGTCTGGCTGGTTTGAACTGTGTGATCATGTTGGATACTATATTTTGTCGTGATGGAAGCGAATGTGCATGTGCCTTGTTCTTCTTTTAAGCATTATCATATGGATTGCTGGTTAGTTCTTAAGGACGAGTTTATTGTGTGTCGATCATTGTGATTTCAACTGTAGAGGTTGACAGTAATGGTTGTCATTTGAGCTTTCTAAATACTGGTTGATCTATGAAGTTTGAAACGCTTTTGTTACGTTTGACTGTATTTACACAACGCAGACTGCTGTTTATTTTCTAATGTGACAGCGTAGTATAGTAAATATATATCTTCATGGGCTTGAACGATAAGCAAAACAATGCTGATGGGAAAGACCCGGATTTTGGAGCAATCTTTATGTCAAATAGTGAGACTAAAAGAGAATGCTTCGAAATGGGACTGTTTGGCCTCCCATCAACTGAAATCCAGTTTGTAGAGCAGGTTAAAGCTGGAATGGTTCTATTCTTATATGAAAATGAGAAGAGGCAACTTCATGGTGTGTTCAACGCTTCCTGTGATGGAGGTATCAATATTGTGCCTAATGCATTTGCGAAACAGGGGAAGCGATTTCCTGCTCAGGTAACCATTCAATAACCTCATTTTATAAATTTCCCCTTCCACCGGGAATGAACAATTCCTTGTTCTGATTTTGAGTGCGAGAGTTAATTTTTTCTTACTTTGATCTGATGTAGGTTAAGTTTGATATAATTTGGTTCTGTAAGCCACTCCCAGAAAAATTATTCCGTGATGCAATCAGAGAAAATTACTTTTCAGCTAACAAGTTTAACTTTGGGCTATCTGAAAATCAGGTCTGCTCTTGGTTAAACATGATTGGTTTTCAAAAATAATGAGGATGATTTGCTTAAAGATTTAATCAATTTGCTGTGCAGGTCTATAAACTTATATATTTGTTCAGCAAGAGAAAGCTGGAACCAGAGCTCCCTGGGAGACCATTGTCCAGAACCGAATACTTGAAATCAGAAAGGTACCCTTTAGGCAATTTAAGAAGATATGTTGATCATGGAATGCAAATTGAAAGAGGTCAAAGTGGGCAAGGTTTGGGTGATAACATATCACCTGTCATAATGCATAAACACCAAGGCGATTCTTTTGATTACAATGGTAAAGTTGAATATACTGGATTAAATGCAAGTGATATTAAGCGAGGAAGGGCTGCTCGGTTTGCTGCGGTGGATAATGCAAGTGAGTATGTTTGTGACTATTCAGGATTAAAAGATGAACGTAGGTTTATTGCATATGAGAATGAGGATTATATGCATACCTGTCACAGGCCAAACACAAATGGTGGATACCCCAAAAGTCTATGTGATAAAATTAGAATTCATGGTGAGGGAAGCTTATCAATTAATGATAGGCTCATGGGTAATTCCCTTCCAGAGACGGATCAGAGGATGGTATTTTCAAACGATATTCCTGGTCAACATAATTCCCATATCAACTCATCTGGATTTTACAGCAATCCTATTTTGGAGCATAGTTCTTTGGCTCAAAATCAGCTTAGGCCAACTTCAACCATGGTTCAACCAATGCAGGTACAGCTCTTAAGTAATACATGTGCAACACCAGGAAGTGCTAATTCTAAGAGGGAATCCCTTCTATATGATCCAGATGTTCCTGGTTTAAATTTTAGTCAGGCATCATCTTTTGGAGTTATTGATGGTTCTAAGCCAGTAATAGAAAGGATTACCCCTGTAAACAACTTCGGAAGGAATTCCCTGAACAGTCAACCATATCTCATCCATAATAACGAGCTGAGAGATACGAGCAGGTGGCACCCTGTTGACTTTCAAAATTCTATTTTGTATAGTAGCAACAGGGATTTCATACCTCTAAACACGGTTCAAAATTCTGACCAGTTGGCAGCAGAATCTGTTGTTTCTGAGGCTTGTGATGATGTTCCGTCCTTAAAGTCTTTGTCATCCCCTATCCCTCCAGATATTGGAAAGAGTAGCCGCAGTCTACATGAGCCCTTTTCTTCCTTGTTCCATAATCACCAACCGTGGTTAGGCAACAAATTTCATTCCACAACTTTGCAAGAAAACCCAAGCCATGAGATAACACTACAGAAAAGCAACGAAACATTTACTCATGATATTTCATGGGAAAATGAGGGTCGTTTCAAAGAGGATGATCCAATAATCTATGAATATGATATTGGATGTTATGGTGGCACTCAAAATAATAATTTTGGTTATGCAAAGCAAAAAAGTAGTGTTTTTTCTCGATTATCTTTTATGCAGGATATCAACGAACAAGATGGACACAATGATTTCCATACTTCAGTTGATGAAGTGATGAAAAGGGTTCGGCAGAGTCACAAAAAGTGGATGACAAAAAGAAAGCTCAAGCCCAAGCGCAACAAAGCTGAAAGTTTGAAGGATTATACTCAAAGAAGTAGCTTGAGGACGAAGGAGGGTGATTTCTCTGAAAATACCTTGAATGATCAAATAATGGATTCAACTACTGCAACTGTGGGCAATACTAACAAAACAGCCGAAGACACATGTTTTGTGGATTTCAAGCGGCGTAGCAAAGTCAGGAAACCTAGTGCTGGAAATGAGAATTCGGTGGTTGGGCAACAAAAGAGAAGAAAGTTGATCCGCCCAAATTTCATTAAGAGTTTAACTTCTGATGATAAGGTCATCGATCTCGATGCTTCTCAAAACTTACGACTTGGAAGTTGTAGTGTCGAGGATGTTAAGGAAAGCTGCTGTGCTTTGGTTCAAACTGAGGTTAACACTAAGGCAGGTGCTGAAGTAAGAGACATTATTAGTGAAATACATTCTGATGACAAGAATAGTTGTCGTGCTAGGGGATATGCCAGCAGTGATGGAGGAGAAAGAGCATCCGATAGTGCTCTTGCTGTATTTAATGATAAGTCAGAATGTCTGGATAGCATTAAAGCAGATACTAATATTCAAAACATTAATGGTGGAACACATACTGAAGATAAGGAAACTAGTCATGCCAGGGGATATGTCTGCGATGAAGGAGGACAAAAAGCAAACGGTGGTGCTCTTACTGCATTTAGTGATGAATCAAAATGTCCGGAGAACGTAACCCACAATATTTTTTCTTCAGCTTCTTGCAGAGGCAATAGATGTCATACCAAGAAAGGTTTATGTACGATGGATATTATAAAATCAATTTCTCTGAACTCAGAATCATCGTTTTCAATTTGTCAAGACCATCAGGTGCATAAGATCGTATGTGCTGGCAAAGAAATCCCCCAAGAGTGCAGCTTAACTATTGCAGTTAAAGATGGTTCAGAAAAGGTTCTAATTGAAACTTCTGCTCCTATAAATGAAAGTTTACATGGGATTGATAGTTTAAAGCAAGTACATGCAGGTACAGACTCAATGTGTTCAATATGTCAAGAGCACGATACTGGCAAGATCACTTCCTCTGGCGGAGGAAGTGATTCTAGAGAACAATTGTCGAAAGATGGCAGCTCCTTCGATGCAGGAGTTAAAGATGGATTCGACTGTTTACAGAACTCCAACATTGGAAATGGTGCAATTGTTCCTTCTTTTTTCGAGGAAGTCTTATCTATGACTGGGAGTAAAAAGTCAGTATGCTCAGATTCAGAATCACTGCCTCCTGTATGTCTAGAATGTCGTGTTGACAAGGGTAGATGTGCTGGCAGGCCTATTAAGACTGAGGATTGTAGATCCTCCGTTATTACTGAAGTTAAAGATGGATCGGACGGTTCACAGGACTGTGACTACTATACTTGTAAACAAAAGATGATTTGAGCGTATTGAAACCTCATTTCTAAGGTGTGGCTCCTTGCTTCCGTGGTTGTCATGTTTACAAGGGGTAAATCAAGTTGTTGATCTTTTTTTTGCATATCATGGTTTGAATTCCCCAACATTGAAGAGTTGGTTTTGTTAGCTGAGACAGCGTTGGGGATTTCTTTTCCATGGGTTTTTAGCTTTTCTTTTCAATTTCCGTTCACCAAACAAATGATGGCTTTAGTGTCGTCGTTCACACGTCTTATTCGTAAGTTCTGAAACATCTATAGGATGTTCTGAGACTTACTATAGACCTTATTTTGGGAAGGCAGCATTTAGAAAAATTGAAGAGTTGCCTAAAAGCCTTGTTAGTGTTTGATCAGATGCTGAAATATGAAAGTCTGATTTTAGAACAAGTTCAAATGTTGAAAACGATTCGATTTTCACCTTGAAATAGATTAAATTCAACTTCAATCAATGGTTTTTAATGATTTTTTTCTTTATCCAAAAACTAACTGGAATAATTAAAAAAATACAGGGAGGTTTGTACATCACTTTTATAAATTTAAGCATTTGTTTACGCTTAAATAAGTTGAGCGTAAGTTTTGCTGTACCTGTTTAAAACGTAATAATAGCCATGCATGATGAAGAAATGGTGATTCGTAATTATAGTATAAATCTTTATCCCCTAGATATGTGATTCAAAATTATGTATGTGTTTTTCAATAAATGGTGAGGGTGTTTTCTTGCTTATTTTTAAAATTTTATTCCTCATGTTCAGAATTATTTCCCTTCATCTTTGTAATGAGAATGGTTATTTATTGTTTACGTCGTCTTCATTTAACTGTCAATGATGGCCACAGCATTCATATTTGCGAATCTCATGACCGACTATAGCCCCAAATAGTAGATTCCTGTGTTCATATAGCCATAAATAAACCTCCTCTATAAGTGCCCAATACCATTCTATTCATATTTGTTTACTCTTCCTTATTCTGAAGAGTAAGGAAAAGAAAAATGACAGGAGTGACAAAACAGGCTAATATGGAAACGGGTTAAAATGCATAGTCCGTCCCGTAACTGATGGGGTGGTTGATGTCACTCTTTTGATTTTTTTTTTTCTACTGACCAGACTCAGATTTAATATTTTTGTTAACTGCAAGCCCAGTTTGTCATGTGATAGCTTTTTAAAAGCACAAACAAATAAGTGGCAGAAACCAAACAAATAATAATACTCCTGTTAATTAGGAAAAAAAATGTGATTCTCAAAGATGCACGAAATCAGCATAAATACAATTACAAAAAAATGTGATTTAGAATACATAAACAGAGAGTAAATAAACCTTAATCCATAGGATAACACAATCAACAATATGGAATTGGATAAACACAAAATCACAACTTAACAAAATCGCAAAATGACTCAATAATTAGTCTCATGTTAAGACAAGATCGTCTAAAAAGATTAAATTGTTTAAATGACATTAAAGTCTATTGCTAATCGGGAGTTCTCTTCATGCTTATATGACAAATTATGCTTAGATAGCAAAGGGAATAAAGCCCTCTAGTGCTAACATCATCTTCAACTGACACTAGTCCTTTGTCCCATCCACTCCCTTTAACATTTTCTTCTCCTTTCTCAAGGTTTTGATGTTTTCCTTCCTCTTTACCCTTTTGATATTTATCAAATAAGGGAGAAAAGGAAATGCCAAGCACCTCATGCTGTTAAACTCAAGGGGAGTTTACAATAAGATGGAGCTAGCATTTAGGTGTTAGAAGAATAGAGAGCATGCATCCATTCATGTAAACATGTTTACTTAGTGAAATATGAAGTATTCTTAATGCTCTAAATTTATCTTACATGCTCTGATACATTATGTGTATGTTGTTTTGATATTTCTTGATCTGATACATCAAAATGAACTGATATGTTGAGAAAATGAAATTGCTCTGATATTATTAGAAAATATGTCTTTAATGCTGATACATAACATACCGAAGTTATACATCAACTGATATATTGGATAAAACCTACATAATATTGCTAAGAGTATTCTCAATTAAGAATTGCTTTGATACATACATGTTATTTGAAAGCAAAAGATTTGATACAACATGAAATGCTTGCTTTGATATGTACTAAAATTATGATTAGCTGAAGCAGGTTAAGTTAAAAATCTAACACGTCAAATGCAAAGATAGTGTCTAAAAATAAAATTTTTGGCACCAAAATAAAAGCTCTGGAAAACTTGTATCACACAATCTGATACAATAATATTGAAAATATCATCAAGAAATATACTATGAATGCTATGATACACATGCTCTTAAAAATAAATTCAAAATCAACTAGTTTAGCATGGATATTTGTTAAACATAAAAAATGGAAAGATTGGTTAAGATAAAATTGTCTAAAAAGATTAGACTATCTAACAACTTAAAGTTTTGAAGTTTAACAAATATACATAATGAAATATTCCTTAGAAAGAACATCGTCCGAGAAAACATTCACTAGGACTAATTGAGTCTAGACAAGGAAATCCCAGATGAAAAACAAGTATAGACAAACTAGCTCAAAATGAGAACAAATCATGAAACAAATCGAACACTATCTAGAACTTCTAAAGTGGACCATGGTGTCACATTGGTGATGGTTGTTGGTAGCCGAAATAGGCCACGACCAGCCTGACTAAATACACAAGCTAGCTCGCCAGGTTGATAGGTTGGGCGGGTCGAGTTAATGAGGATTGGCGATTTGAAATCTTTGTGTACCAACACAAATTTTTTGGGTGAGTTGGCTTATCAAGTCTGGCCTATTTTGTCATCCTTAAAGAATGCACCAAAGATTACCTCCAACTGAGACTATAACTAGTGTCTTAAGCCATATGCTTAAGAAATTCATTAGCAATGAGTATCAACCTCTTTAGGTTACAATGAGTCACTCCTTTCTAGGTATGAGTTTATCCTCTCTAGGACCACGAGTAAAAACCTTTGTAGGTTGTAATGAGTTTAACGTCTCTAGATTACGAGTTTAACCTCTTTAGGTATCACATCTTAATCTCCCCTTGAGATAAAGTACTAATAATCAAATGACCTCTCACACAGGAAGAGTTACAATAACATTCATAGGGTTTACTTCACATAACGAAGGATTTACAATGGTTTCACTCAACCTAATTTCACTCTCTAACAAGATGAATATGACAATATAAGCTCTTAGAGTATTCTCTCTTTCTATTTTCTCTTTTCTCTTCAAGTATGAATTTGGCAGTATTTCAATACATCTTATTTTTCTCTCTTGTCTTTTGTCATCTTCATCTACGTCTTTATATATATATATATATATATATATATATATATTTGCTACTCAATTCTCTTAATCATTTTGATCATTAGTTTCAATGTTCAGATTTCATTGATCAATTTTTAATTGATCTTTATAACCCTGTGTTTCGGTAGATTTCTTTTGTGCCATTATAAACATGATTTGTTTGATCAATCTAATACTTATTTCATTTTATGACTCTTTACTAGTATAGCCATTCTTCCATTTAGGGCGTCTAATGGAAGTACTCGTCTAATAGGTTTTCAACATTATGCTTCATGAGTTGATTTTGACTCGTCTAATAGATACTTGTCTAATATCTTTGTGTGCCTTTGCATTGACTTGTCAAATGCATCATATTAACTTGTTGTAGTTCTTTTGACTCATCTAATGCTTCTTTTGTATGCTTGTATGCTTGCCTTGACTCTTCTACTCCTTTGTATCCAGTGCTTTGTTACTTTAGGTTGACTCGTTTGGTCAACACGATCGTCTAATACATTCATCCTACTCTTACACTATTTGAATCGTCTAGTCTTTGTATTTTGACCTGTACTCTTAAGTCATCTAACAAGTTCAACTGCCTCAAGTCATCTGACATTTGTGTAGAGCCTGAGTTTTCTAATGACTTGGTCCTCTGATCTAACCTTCAACTCATCTAACTAGTACTTTCAACTAAGCTAGTCTAAGCCTTACTTTTTCATATGTATGTTTCTTTCTTTCAAGCATTTACCTATTCTTTGTTGTGTTATGCTTGGCTTAAATTCATTGAACACACAATAGCTAAACTAAAACACACACACACACACATTCATATTCATAAGTAGTTATTGTACACATTCCTGGGTTATCTAATGGTCATGTGTGTATGTCTTGTAAGTTTATTTACTTAAGTGACCTTTTTTATGTCCAAAACTTTATCTAAGATATTGTATAAATTAGTCTAAACTTATCTAGAACATGTATATTTACTTATGTGTACTTGTTTCTTCATACATTTTGTTATAATAAAAACCTATTCAATCTTAGATTCATCTAATGGACTTTCCAACGTCCAATGCTAACATTATTTGCATGGAATGAAAACAAAAGGCCTAATTGTTAGATTCAAAATAAAGACCCAAAAACTTATTTATGTTAGTTTTTTTCTCTTTTGTAAAAAAATGTATAAATAATTTGGAAATGAAGGGAATAAGAAAAATGTTTAGTTATCATTTGAAGTGAGAGAAATTCTTTTCTAAGATTTTTTATTGAATCATTTTGATCTTATCAAGATTTCTATGTCTTGTGACGATCTTCAAGACTTACCTTATTATTTGTGCGGTCTATTTTTATGTTTTATTTATCTAATTAAAGGTTTGCAAGTCATAATATATATTTCCTAATTTTGTAAGTTTTAGGATCAATAATTGATGTTATCAGTTTTTAAATCTCATTTTTGTTTATGTTTGTTCATATAACTTCATTTGTATTATGAGTTATCTTTAAACCCTAGTTAGGTCCAAAATATATTGAAATTAAGAATAATTCTCATCCTTTAAAAAATCTTCGTCAATTTGTTGGATGAACAAAATAACAATATATACACAATCATAAAAAAAGTTATCTAAATTATTATTTTTTTCTTCCTTTTTGTTGGTAACTTTTTTTTTTCAATTATTTCTTCTTTCAACTCCTCCTTTTTATGTTTTTATCTCTCAACTCCTCCTTTTTATTTTTTTTCCGAACTTCTCCTCTTTTATTTATTTTTCTCTCAACTCTTCATTTTTTATTTCTTTTTTTTTCTCAACTCCTAATCTTTTTTTTTCTTCATTAATTTATTTTTCTTTATTTTTTTCATGACAATTTGAACATGTCTTTTTTAATATTCATCAAATATTTGATGTCAATTCCATGAATCATGACTTTCTAAGATTAAATATGTTAGTAGTCTTTAAATTTAAATGCAAATTTAAAATTATCCTGTTGTAAACTTTGATATATTTTTATTTTTAAATTTTAAAAAATAAATAAATATATTCCTCTTTAATCTAAAGTAATTAAATAAATAATGTTTTAAGTTGACAAAACGTTTTAAATTATATAAACAACTTAAACGCTAACTTAGAAAAAAAAATTAAAATAATTAAATTAAGAAGACTATTTATTCATTTTCTATATTTAATTAAAATGATAAAATTATAAAAAAAACTTAAAATTAAATATATATATATATATATATATATATTTTATGTAAGATTTTATTCTAAAGAGATCTTAATAAAAAGAAAATGGTATGCTTGATTATGTGAATTGCAGAAAAAAAAAAAAGAAGTATTCGGACATTATGACTAAACAATTGAAATGTGAATTGTTTAGTAGTCTTAAAAGAAAATTGAGAATAATTAAATATGTAATTACTGCTAATTTGTTTACCATGTAAATATAAAAAAAGAGAATTTGTTAGGTTTGTGTTAATAATTACAGTTTATATAACGAATTAATTTAGTTAATATGTATGAGACGTCCAGCCCATTAGAAAACATATTGTAATGTATAAGTGTATAGAAAAAATAGATAATTATATTTTCAACATTTTATTGCTCCACAAAATCATGTTTTAAAACATAACTTCATTTCATCATTTGAGAAGTAAAATATAAACACGACTTTAATATTTTAAAATAATATAATAAAACAATTAAATTGAATTTTTAATTTCAGAAAGTGAAGTCATATTTTAAAAGTACGGATATATACAAACCCAAAGAATAAAAAATATTTAAAAGATAGTTAACTGTATTAATTATAGTATATTATTTTACTATTCAGTAATTAGTGGAAGTTGGGTGAGTGATTATATTATACAAGTGGTGTGTGCAATGCGAGGTGATCCCTATTCAAAAATGGCGGAAACAACAGCAGAGCACCACCGTCACCGCCGCCGTAACCACCACCACTTGGTACTCAAATCTGCAATATGTTCCAGACTCCTCCTCCTCGCCCTAATCGTCTTCTTCCGCACTCTTCTCTCACCGTACGATACATCTGCAGCGTTAAACCCTCCGTGCCTCTCCACCCCCAACGCCACACTCTCCTCCCCTCTCCAAAACGCCGTCGTCTGGGACTCCGTTTACTTCCTCCGCATCGTTCAGTGCGGCTACGAGTACGAACAATCCTTCGCCTTCCTCCCTCTCCTTCCTCTCTCTCTTTCCCTCGTCTCCTTCCTCCCCACCCAAACACCCCTCTTCGTTCTCTCCGCCTACCTCATCAACAACCTCGCCTTCGTTCTCGCTGCTCTCTACTTCTACAGACTCTCCTTAACCCTATTGAAGGACCCCGACATTGCGTTAAGGGCTACTCTTTTGTTCTGCTTCAACCCCGCCTCTGTCTTTTACTCCTCCATGTAAATCTTCTTCTTCTCGCACCTCTTTATGGATTTCTTGCCTCTGTGTTTGATTTCTCCTGAGATGGCAGATACTCCGAGAGTTTGTACGCTCTTTTGTGTTTTGGAGGGATGTATCACTTCGTCTGCGGCCGAAACAATTTGGCCGTTCTTTTCTTCGCGCTCTCCGGTTGTGCGAGGTCTAATGGCGTGCTTAATGCTGGCTATTTCTGTTTTCAGACTATGCATCGCTCTTATCACGCCCTGTTTCACCAGAAGCGTCTTCTTGTTAGTTCCTTCCCTTCCTACATTTTCCTTTTACTCTTTTCATTCCCACCCTTTTGGATAAACTTTTTTTTGTAAATCTGTATGCTTTATTTTATTACACTTATCGCTGTCTGATAATTATACCATTAGTACAGGCGTAGCATTGGGGCCTTGATTTTATTTATTTATTTACTTATTTTTCTTATGAAAATCCAATACAATTTGAGACATAGAAAACATGTTTAGTTGGAAATGTAGAAGCATTGTCTCTTGATGAACTAAAAATGGATCTTGTTTCCCTCTTTGTGGATGATGTCAAGAAAGGAATGAGGTTTACAATGGGTAATCCTACTTGTAGATGGTGGAAAGAAATTTGTGATGATTTTGTTTTTAGTAATGTCAAGAGGTATTTCTTAATTTAGGTTTGCAGAATTGCTTACAATCATGTTTTATAAGTTTGTATACTTGTTTAGACGTGTATTTTAAATAATACTCTATCCTACATATTTTTTTAGAATAACTGTATCGTTGTATCTCATTCACATGTTAGATCTGTGTCATAATAACTTCTTGATGTGCGTAAATTGATCTGTGTCATAATAATCTGTCTTTGTATTGATTAACGATGCAGCTGTTTTCCATGTCTGGGAATTTGAATCAACCATGTTAATAATTTGCAAAATTAGGAATGTGGTTGCTGATGTTTGATGGAGAAAGAGTGGTGAATTCAATGAACTTGGCTGCTAGCCTGAAGAAATATATTGCTTCTTCAATATGTGTAATGTCGTTTAAATAAAAGACTATTGATGGTTATGATATTCGGTGTGGAAGATGGGGGTAAAAAGTGGTAGGGGTGTGATATTGTATGCTACAAAAAAAAATGGAGGGAATTTTGTAGTTGTGGATATTTCATGTGATAGGTCATAAAGTAGAAAAGTGTGTAACCGGAACTAATAATTTTCTTAACCTGTTTAATTTGTTTCTTAATTATGTCCTTGATGCAAGGACCCTCATTAGGAAAATGCATGTGCGAAGACAGAAGAATAGAAATATAGTAACTAACTCACAGTGTTAAGTAGTTATAACTCACTGGGATACAAACAAAGTCGTAACTAACTCAGAGCAGTTATAGTAGCTATAATTAACTTCTCTGTCAGTGTTAGAATAAATTGGAGGTTGGTCTGAGAGGAGAGGAGAGGGAAGGGAAGTTGTTCGTAGTGTTTACTGGGAGAGTTTCTAGGCAGTCTTTAATTGCCACGAGATGCACATAATTTTCTATTGCCTGATATGTATAAAGGATCCTTTAATGAAATCCGTTGTTTTTGCTTTGGATCCCTAAATCTTACCCCTCACTTCCATTCTATCAGTGCTAAAGAAACATTTGTAAACTGAGGTATAGATGCAGCTCAAATAGTTAGGGTGTTTTAGGATTGATTCCCATTTAAACTGAAAAGAAAAAGGTTTTCAATCATTGCTATGAATTATAAACTGGAATACTTAATTGATTCTTTGTCATTTTTCCAGTTGGCTTTGCAGATTATTTTTGTTGGAGCTTTACGCACTGCATGTATTTTTTCTCCATTTATAGCTTTCCAGGCTTATGGCTATTACAATATGTGTGTTGGTCGTTCCCATGATGAAATAAGGCCCTGGTGCAAGGCAAGGATACCGTTACTTTACAGCTACATTCAAAGTCATTATTGGTATGTTCACTATTAAGTTCCAAAATTTATGTTGATTTATTTTGCTACTCATATGCTATTGGCTGATTATTATACTCTATTCTATGGCTCTATGCAACCTATTATGATGTGTTTTCTTCGTAGTGTATAATGTTAGAATTTGGATGTTTAAATATTCAGTTTTCCACTTGATCATTGATAAGTTCTGATTGTCCAGGGGTGTAGGTTTCTTGAGATATTTTCAGCTGAAACAATTGCCTAACTTTCTTGTTGCATCCCCAATACTGTCTCTGGCACTGTGCTCGATTGTCCATTATGCCAAGTCAAGGCCTCAGAACTTTTTCTCATTAGGTTTTTTAGCTCCAATGGAAGAAAAGAGCTGTGGAGTTGTGTTTTTGTCAGATGATCTCTCAAGGTCCAAAGAAGCTGATAGTGTGGGGAAGTCCTCCTCTGTTAGGGTAGAAGGTATGATTCTCAAATTTACAATTGTGTTTTGTAATTACTTTGCACACTTTGAAGTACGTTACTCTATGAGGAAAGGTGATAGGTAGTTCACCAAAATGGGTCATAACAATTTAATCATCTGCTTTGACAGTTTTTATATGGTGGTGTATCCTTTTCATTCTCTCACATGCGGTTTGGCCATTTTGTTGTTTATCTGGTGTTCTGGTCATTCCTTTCTGCTGTATATGTACAGAACTACAAGCTATACTTAATTGCTTCATCCATTGCTCTGTACAGCATATAAGCATGCATACATAATCTTGTGACTTTGAATATTTAATCAGGTTTTATATCTTACTTTCGCAACCGTAACACTACTCACTCCTGCAACAGAACACTTAAATCTTAGGAGAAGAAAGAATGTGATCAAGGGAGACGTTGCCACTGTTCCCATAGAATCCGAGTCAGCAGAAGCATGGCCAGGATACTTGTCTGCATCTGTGCTCCCATTCGTGTTACACTTGGGATTCATGGCATGTACTGCTTTCTTTGTCATGCATGTACAGGTTAGTGTCAACTATCATGTTTTTTTTTATCATGCTTTTGTCTTTCATATTAAGAGAACTAACCCGTGTAAACTTGAACTTTAGCTAATCATCATATTTTAAGACCTTGTCCTCTTAAATGTTCTAAACTTGGTAACGAGGGTGGGCTTAGTGAAAAATGGGGCAACGAAAATCGACATGAACTTTTTGCACACACATCTCTCTATAAGGACTTATAGAAGAGAAAAATAAAAAGAAAAAATGAAATGATTTTTTCCGCAAGTTAAAAATAGTTTAGTTACGAGTTTAAAAAATAAAGGTTCAGAAAGATTACGAATGAACTTTTATAAATTAGCTCATGTACAGACTAATTTGAATCTTTAGATAAACTTTTGTTCTTTCTATTTTCTCTTAAAAGTTCTTATGGGGAAGTTTTTTAAATAGTATTTGACAACAAGAAAAGTATTTGCAGGCATCCTGCATTTGCCATACTCCGTTTTCTGTTACTAATGGGAACTTTTGGTGATTGCGATTTAACAGGTGGCTACTCGTTTCTTGTCAGCGAGCCCTCCTCTTTATTGGTTTGCAGCGTACATAATGGCATATCCTACAAAATACTATAGATGGGGATACGTGATATGGGCATACTCTATAGCATATATATTTCTTGGTAGTTTGTTGTTTCCAAACTTCTATCCTTTTACTTAATGAGAAGAATGGAAGATGGTTCTCCCTCAAAGCTTTTGGTCTTCTATTTCATGGAATGCCACGCACAAAGGCATGACTACCCACCATGAAGCATCGCTGATAAATTTTAGATTTCTCTTTGTTGCTTCGATTGAACCAATGCACCTTTCTTTTTTCTCTTTTTGTAATTTTCACTTTGTTTATTGTTTTTTCTGTGTTCGATACTTATATTGTATCATGTCACAATACAAACACGAATAGAAATGAAATACGTTTTCCTCCACCTCTGAGTTGATATTTTCTTGTAGTATCTTGAAACTACTCGAAAGACATGAATGAACAAAACAATTCAATTGGTACATATGGTGTGCACCATTGAGTTGATTCAGTAAAATTAATTTTTAAAACTCATCATTTTGAAGAAAATAATTAATGCAATGTAAAAGGAATTATGTTTTTGTATCCTATTTATTTAATTATTCCGTATTGTGAAATTCGTAGAGGGTGAAGGTCAATAAATATATAAATATAAAGATTATTTTCTAATTTTTTTTATCTTGTTTGAATTTCATCATCAAATAAGGAATGTTAAAGAAAAAAAAAACTCAGACCCTAGTAAAGGGTAAACAACACTATTTGCATCATACTGTTTTTTTTTTCCTTTAAACAAAACAATGTGTGCAGTCTACTCACATCTTATTAGGATCTCACCATCGAATATGAAAAATTGAAAGAAAGAGCTGCTGTAAAAAATAACTAAAGGGAAATAACACTATTTGCACCACATTATTTTTTTTTTCAAAGAAAACAATGTAAAAAAAGGAGATCTGTTGGTTATAAATCCTAAACTGTGATTTACACTATTAGGTAGAAAAAAAAAGAAACAACTTAGTTTCTTTTAAACTTAGATTCAAAATTGTTTTAGTAGAAACAATTTCTCAGTCTTTTTTTCGTTTTTGCTCAGAAAAATTATGAAGAAAATCTATTTGAAAGTTTTCTGCATAATTCCTCCAACTCTCAAATTTTCTTGAACTTTATTAGTTCATTTAACCCTTTAAAATTCACTTAGCGAATTTGAGTTCTACACCTTAAAATTTAGGTCTTCTGTTGCTGAAGCTATTATGTTTAGTACTTGGAATGTGCTAAGCAAAAATAACACATTTTCTTAGTAAACGTATTGTCCCTCAGCAAATGTAATTTGTTAAAACACACCAATTTTAGAATTTGCCCATAGGAATGACTCCACTTAGATAAAGGAGTTTTTAACAATTGACTTAATTTGGAATTTTCTCCAAAAATTAAACATTGCAAGTTTAGTATAAATAGTCCAAAGTTGTTTTATTTTCTCATTTCGAGTGAAAGATAGGTGAGAGAAATTGGAGCTCCTTTCTATAAATAGAGTTGAAAGAAATTGGAGCTTCTTTTATCTTTCCTTGCCTCCTTGTCATCTTCCTCTTCAAGTTCCATCAAATTCTTTTCTCTATAGCTAAGTGATTCTTCTTTTTCCATATTGCTCCTCTTTATGGTATGATATGTGACCTAGGAACAATCTAGTGTCATGGGTTACCAAACCCTAATTCCTTCATTTTTTTTTTATTTTTTATTTTCTAAAATCATGGGTTTCCCAATATACAATACCATGTATACATAGACTTTTAGTTTGATAATTATTTTATTAGTTGTTTGAGAAAAAAAGGTTTTCAAATATACATGTTTAAAGTATATCACTTAAAAGGTATTAAAGTGTTTGTCACTAAATGACTTTAAGAGGATTTTTTTAGCAAGTATAAGATGAAATGGAGAATTTTAAGATTGCTTAAGCTCAAGATTAAAGTAATAGGATGATAACATAAAACTTAAAGAAAAAATTTCATAGAAAAATAAATATTACTAATTTCATGAATTTTATAGAATATTTCCTTAAATTTGAAATATGGTTTATATGTTACTTTTGAATTATTAAGTTATAAAATATATTAGTGATCAATTATTTATTTTATTTTATTTTACCACTCAGTGGGTTAATATTATTTAATATTATGTGTGTTTAGAAGTAGTTGGTATAACATGTCTTCCACATGATTTTTAAAATTTCATACAACTTTCTAAAGTTGTTTAGTGAAATTTTTGTTTTTGTTTTAACTTTGGGCAATTTGAATTAAAAATTATGAAAGTGGTGTAATTCTTTTAAAAATTATCTACTAAGACAAGTTGTAAATACAATTCAAGAATATGTTAAAGGAATTGATTTGGCTACTCATATCAATTAAATGAAGTTTTTCGAAGAAGTGTGCGAGTGAGAACAAAACACACTAAAAAGTTTCGTGTTTATGTGTAAGTACAGTCAATATTTTCTGTAAGTTGTCGGGGCATTACATCATTCAAACACGATTTCAATTAAATTGAATTGGAATCTATGACATACTAAAATGCTTCACACGATTTTGATTAAAGTTAAGCATTCTGTAAAACAATCATGCTAAATCAATGATTTTATTTATAATATAAAAGTCGTATTATGTTCACATGATTTCCATATTCTCAGTTTCTACTCTCTTAATAGTATTGAAATTAAACATTTGTACTCTCCTGCACTTTGTTAGTATGGTTTTTTATCACTACAATAGCTGCTCAACGAATTTCCAATAAGATAGAAACTATTTTAAATATATTTCTATATATTATATTATTAACATACAATTTAATCTTTATAATTTATATTGTATTCTAATAATAAAATACAAAAACTAAACTACATTTTAATAATAATATATACATGAAATAAAAATAACTACGAATGATAAAGTTATTTAAGGAGTATTTATTTTAATTTGTTTAAATATTATGACTAACATTTTTTTTACAGTTTTATTGACTAAATTAACTATTCAAAATAAGATTGTTATATTAAATTTTCAACTTTTTCTTTTTTTTTCTCATCTTATCTGATTATAAGAAGGTCAATAATTACCATATGTCCAAATCTCACAATAAAATAAATTAGTAAACATTGAATAATCCAACCGCAAATACAAATATCTTAATGACAACCATTGTAAATCTATATTAAATTAAGGTTGTGAAAACATACTACAACTTCTATATTATCAACAATGCATTGAAATCGTGTCATTATATTAGGATTTTTATATTATAAATGAAATTATTGAAGTCGTGTGATGTTGGCACGATTTTGCTTTATAGAATGATTAACTTTAACTAAAAATGTAAATAAGATTTGATTGTTTAAGAATTTCTGAAAAGATACCAAGTAATTCATAAATGTTTGATCTTAGATGAAATTATCGTGGTACCAGGTATTATTGAGCCTATACAAGGCATTGACTACCAGTGTTTCATTTAGTGATATTGTTTAGTGTAAGAGCGCGATTATGACCGTGTTAGTTAACATATTTGTTTTTGGAACGTTGTTTATAGTTTTTAGTGCGTTTTTCAAAAACATCATTTAACACATTATTTTGCAAAGCATAGTGAGAGATCGTTTAACAAAACATATTGATGCATTTTATGAGGATATTGTTTGATAGTGTATCTACTAAGATATCAACGCGTTTACTAAAGCTTTTCTTCAAACATCTAGATCTCACATCGCTTTTTCATAAGTTGCTTCTTATTCTACGATATTATTTTTACAAAGACAATACTTTGTCAAGTACTCATTTTGTTTATTGTTTTTTGTTAAACTGCAAAACATGAAAGTGTTAGACGATTTTGTCTTATAAAGGATATTGTCTTAACAAAGTGCATATGCATTTCTTCCCTGTCCAAAGGCACTATTTGTATGTTTCTATATATGTATATATACACATTCATATACTTATCTATGAATGCCCATGATTCCAAAGCTTACCAAACCAAACCAAACAAAAAAGCTTCAACTTTGGCATTAGTGTCGGCGTCGCCTTCCTAATCATCGCTGACCTCGCTTATTCTGCGCATTGCGAGCAATCTCGTGGCCTCTTTGACATCATTCTCATAGTCAAGCTCTTCTTCACCCGCCGTAGTCATTCCTAAAACCTAAAATCCAAATATTTGAATCAATTTTAACCACTAAAAACACGAAAGACAAACCCATGACACGTAGAACCCAAAAGCGAATGAGCAATTGGAAACCCAAAATTATTAGAGTGTACAAGAAGGGAAGAAAAACGGGTTAAATATATGAAACCCTAGATTATGGGGATGAAAGTGGGAGGAAAGATTTTTGACGTGCGATAGGAAACCCTAGATTAGGAGATTTGATTTTGAGTGGTTTATAATTGAAGTAGAGAGGGAAGAAATGAGTGCGAGAAGAACGTGAGAGTTACGACCTTTTCAACTTCTTCTCCAAGAGACTTTCTTTTTTTTAGTGAGTGCGCATGCAAGAGTGAAAAGTTTTAGGAGAGTGTAGCGCTAAACTTTAATTTTATTTTTAATAATTATTTTTTTGAAATCTGTATGTAAAATCGATAGCTAAATTTTGTTTTACTAATATTATCTATAGATCCTATATAATTACATACGAATAAAATCATTCGCAAAAATCCCATTCTAACACTCCAACATTACATAGGAAAATCGGTAGGATTTTTTTTTTTTTTTGCATTACCTATAGAAAAATCCATATGTAACTCGATTTTTCATATCCGTATGTAACAACTAATTTCCCTAAGGATTCGAATCCGTATGTAATTATTTACAGGTAAATTACATTTTTCTTGTAGTGTTTTTATCACTGTAATGTAGTTTGAAATCGTAATATGAAAGTGGAGCATTTTTTAAAAGAATTTACAGTGAGGGTGAGTCATGGAAAGATGTGATGACTTCATTATGAAGAAGTCATAGGAAACTAACATGATTTCATTTAGATTGTCCTAAAGTTGTCCTACGTTTTGGTGACTTTAGTACAATTGGTGAAGTCGTCGTAGTCAGACATGACTTAAGCTAATTGAAATTTTAGACGAAAGCAAAGTCTTGCCATATTAGCACGACTTCAGTTGGAGTTGAAGTCATCAAAGCACTATATGACTTTTGTGTAATGTAGTGTATGTTGAAGTCGTTGTAGGCTTGTACGACTTCTTTCTGAATGCCATTTTTTTTTTATATCTTTTAATACTAAATACATTAAATAAATGTTAAATATTTGTTGAATAAAAGATAGGAGAAGAAAGTAAATAAATCAAAGAAGGAAAAAAACTGTTTTACTTAATAAGAAGTACATCTAATAAAATCCTTGGTAAAAAGAAAATAACATATATTAAAACTAAAGTAAAAAAAGTTGATATAATGCTATGATTACAGACTCTATTTAGGTAGGTGCTTTTACTATGGCCAATACTTCTATAATAGGAACATTTTGTTGTGGATACAACTTGTAATTGGTCTTTCTAATTCTTTGTGTCGCATGCAAGGGTCAGAAATTAAATTTTTACCGATATAAATAGATCAATAATATTCATTTTTAATAGGATAAAGTTTCACCTCATAAGCCTTGAAAATATTCTGGAAATTGTAGACAAGATTTACAAATTTAGTCAGCTATAAATGGGAGTACGAGCAAACAACCATTACATGAAGACAAGGTAGGTGAAGAGCTTGAAACTCTTTTCAATCACACCATCAATCATTTAACTTAACAATGTATGACATTGGGTGGTGTCCAAGTTGGGGAGTAACAATCTCATCGACACCAAACACAAAATTCTATTGATTAAATCTCTGGACACGACACATGATTGATTGTTGTTCATTTTTTTATGAATAAAGCATAAATATCCTCCAAATATTAGTGGTCAGCTCGTAACAAGCATTCAGTCTTTGTCCCCCGTTCCACAAACCATGTTTTGGTTCTTTGGAAAATTGTCTTAACAAGAGCACAAATTGACAGTGATCTTGCTCCCTTTAAAATGGAGTTCATACATTAAGATAATTTTGTTGATGTTTTCGTACCTTTTGCCTTCATCATAAGCTTGGGTCCACTTTTCCCATGGTAGTTTGTCTATCTAAGAAGGTGCTTGTTGAAATTTGTCTTTCATAGCAGATAACTTTGCTTCAAGGATTAGTTGTTTCATTTCATAACCTATGACAATGTAAAATTAGAATCATCTAAATATCTAACATGTTTATATTTGTAAATTGAAAAATAATTAATATAGGTACCCATGTTTTTTAGTTGTCTCTTCAACACCGCATTTTTGAACCGTTCGTTAAAATTGCAACATGACTTATGCAATAAATAGATGCGAGTCCATCTCCTTTCAAGCAACTTTCGGAGATTGCAATGATGAGAGTATGGTAGTTGTCTCTGCTAGTGATCAAGCATACATTAGGTTGAGCTGTCATATATTCTCACAACAATCGGAAGAACCAAATCATAACTTCCTTTGTTTCACCTTTAACAATATCAAAGGCTAAAGGAAATATGTTGTAATTACAATCTTGACCAACTGTTGTCAATATGGTACCATGGTATTTTTCAGTAAAAAATATTTCATCAACTTGCAATGTTGGCTTGCAATAGTTGAATCCATCAATGCAAGGCCTAAAAGACCAAAGAACCCTTTGTAAGATGTATAATGACATGTTTTGTACACTTTCAACAGTATAAGGATGAGTCACATATTTGACAATTGTACTAGGAACACTATTTTTTGCACAACATCAAACAATTTGGAAGATAGTTATAAGATTGATCCCATTCACCAAATTTCATTGCAAGTGCCTTATGTTTCACAATCCAAGCTTTTCTATATGACACAATATATTCAAGCTTTTCTATATGACATCAAAACATCATATTCATACACATCTGAAACATCATGAACATAACAAACCATTCCCATTAGAGAACCTCAAAAACCTCACGAAACTGTTTAACACATCAGAGACAGACTTGCTGTCTCGAGCTGCAACAACAACCCAAATTTAATCCAGATTCATTAAATTTACCTTTTAATCTACTCTACCATTTTCTCTAACATTTCGAACCTTCCAAACATCCAAAATTCACCAACTATTATCATAGATGCTAAAAATCATTTCAAGGATTTATGTTCTAACTTCACATCTCATTTTCAGAGTCTAAATCGCGTACAACCATCATAAACATTAGATTTACCTCCTGACGCATCTCTTAAATTCATACATAGATTCTACCTAGATCATACTAACAGCCTAGACTCATCAAAATCCTATAAATATCCAAAATCGACACCAAAATCAACATGCTCATGAACGACAATGGATAAACGGTACTAACAACATCTGGTCATAACATTCCTTCCATAACTATCATCAATATACTAATCTAACAAAAAATGGAACATAAACCCATTCTATAAACATTCACCGATTCAAAATACATAACAAAAGCTTAATCTCGTTCAAAATCCATAAACAATCTCAGAATCATCAAAACATAGGCATATCTTCATTTCAAAACCTTTCACCGATTCAAAATATACAACATAATCATATTCTTACTCTAAAACCATAAATAGAACCAAAATCCCAAACATATTCAAAAATCAAGATCATACAGAAACAAAAGACTCAATGTTAGCTCCACTTACAGTTTCCTCCTTAGCTTACTCTTCGAAAGCGCTTTGTAGACGTTCCCGTGATTTAGAATCCTTTCTTGCAACTCAAACTCAGCTCTAGTCAGCTCCAAGATCTCCACGCCTTAGGTCTCTGGTTCGACTTATGAAGCATTTTCAGCCTTAGGATGCTCGTTAAATAGCCAAAAACGTGTTCTGAATACAAGGTCAATTCGCTTAAGCGAATCCACTCGCTTAAGTGAACCCATTAGCGCGCTCAAGCGAGTTGCTAGTAAATAAACAAATCTCCACAACTTTTTCTACTTTCAACGCCTTTTCAAAAGGAATCTTGACTTTCCAGCCTTGCTCAAGCGAATCTTCAAACTCGCTCGAGCGAAAGAAAAAAGATATAGACAACTTTTTTCACGTTGTCAGGCACTTTTCAGAGGAAAATCCTAATTTCCATGTTAGTAGCTCGCCCAAACTAGTCTTCAAGCGAGTCCAAACAAATTTTAACTTTCTAAACTACTAAATTTTCTTTCACACGTGTGATAACTCGTCCCGTTAGTATGTTTTGACCTTTCAGTAAATCAAAACTTATCTTTTGAAACTTTAAGAGTCTTTCAATAAACACCAGAAAATATTAACCAAAGAAAAAAAAAAAGACAATGGTATTGAAATCTAGTTCAACCTATTCAAATAAGACCTGAAAAAAAATAAAATTTGTGAACGTTATCTCATAAATACTTTTTTTCACCACTTTGTAATGAACAAATAATCATAAACATGCTTTAGTATTTATATTTCAGATTTACTTTCTATAATTCATTATTTTACTCAATTAAATAACTACAAAAATATTTAATTTTTATTTAACTTACAACAAAAGTCGTTGTAATTCCAAACGACTTCCTATCAAAAAACTCGTACCAATATAGCATAACTTTAACACAATCTTATTAACACTAAAATTCGTTCCATAATACTATGGATTTTTCGTTTCATTTGTATCATAAAATCTTGTTATAATATTACGACTTATTCATTTCATCAACATTATTAAAGTTGTGTCATATTGGCAAATTTTACTTTGTTTAATAATTAATTTTTAATCAAAATGGTGTGATTATCTAATTACTTAAACTTATATTAAATTTTTTTATTGTTTCGGCATAACTTCAACTGAATATAAATAACTCAATTTAAATGTAGTAACGTGTGAGGCAAAATTAAAGTTAAAAAAAAAGGTAAGTTAAACTTAGAATGTAGATTTGTACATAATAGATAGATAAGTCAAACAATAAAATATATATTGTTTTGAAATTCTACTTTTGAATGTTATTAATATGTTTTTTTTTTCATTTAAATGGAGTCAATATAATTACTACTTTTAAAAATAAAATTGTTATTATAATAATATATGGAGCGTCACACTATAACTAATTTATAATCAATTTAATAAAAAAGGACGAAAACTTTGATAATATAAGATAAAAATAAAAAATAAAAATAAAATCCAGAGACCAAATTTAAAAGTTGACAGTAAGAGTTAGAAAAAAAAAACAAAAAAGGACGCTGAACTAATAAAATATGAAGTGATTAAGAGCTGTATGTGAAGAACACAGATTGGTATCGTCAATCTGCATAAGACTGTCCAAATAATTAAATGTGATTTCTTGTTTTCAAAGAGTCAAACAACAATGTGCTTTATCCTTCGCATTTCACAGAGATCGTGGAATTGAGTCAAATGCTACGATCTCGGCGGCGCTCCCCTTACGGCGCCTACCTCTGCGCCGTCATCTCCGCCCTGCTCCTCCTCCTCTCCGTCTCCCTCCTCTACTCCCGCCTATCCCGCTCCCACCCTCACTCCGACCATCTCCCCCGCCCCTCCTTCTCCCACTCCGCCGACCTCTCCGCCGCCGATGACCCCATCGACGAGGTCGACTTCGTAGACGAAACCCTAGACCCTCCTTCCCTCCGCCTCAACCCTTCTCCCCGTTACTACTTCGACCCCCTTACTGCCTCCATTCGCCGGTCCTTCCTCTCCCCTCCCTCCCTCCGCCAATCGCGCACCGACAACGACTTACCCCTCCGATCCTTCCCCGACCACGACCCCTCCAAGGCCGCCTTCGCCTCCGATGACGTCCCCGTCGATGACGCTGTCAGGAACATGGCCACCCGCGTCACCACAATCGAGGACGCGCTGCTACTAAAAAACTCTCCCCTCAGGGACGGCTGGGGCGACTGGTTCGACAAGAAAAGCGTGTTTCTCAGGAAAGATAGAATGTTTAGATCCAACTTCGATTTGTTGAACCCCCTGAACAACCCCTTGCTTCAGGATCCCGACGCTCTCGGCACCACCGGGCTCACCAGGGGCGACCGCACTGTCCAAAAGTGGTGGATCCACGAGTTCAAGAAAGTCCCCTTCCCTAGTAACAAGAAGGTTCAACTTAACATCAATGTACTACCCACTCCAGTCACCAAAGTTGGAGCAGAACGTAGAACTTTGAACCATAATACCATCACCAACAACAATAATAATGAACATGGGATTATTCAGGAAGTTATGAATTCAGGTACCAATGGTGGTGAATCAAACATTCAGAATGATGCAAATGTCATTGGTGCTGGGATTCAGCCTAGGAAGAATCATATATATGCGGATGGGGATACTTGGGGGTACTATCCTGGGTTGCGGTTGCGATTGCCATTCAACGACTTCATGGATGCGTTTTTCAGGGTGGGGAAATGTGTTACCAGGGTGTTTATGGTGTGGAATTCGCCTCCTTGGATGTACACTGTCCGGCACCAGCGTGGCCTCGAGAGTTTGCTCTTTCATCACCCTGCTGCTTGTGTTGTTGTGTTCTCTGAGACGGTTGAGCTTGATTTCTTCAAAGAGAGCTTTGTTAAGGATGGGTAATTGTTGCCTCTCTTGGTTTAGCTTTTGCTTCCTTGCCGTGCAAGTTACTGTGTTTTTTAATTTTAAGGACTTACTTTTACCAGTTACAAAGTTGCTGTTGCTATGCCAAATCTCGACGAGTTGCTGAAGGATACGCCTGCTCACATTTTTGCTTCTGTGTGGTTTGAATGGAAGAAGACAGAGTTCTATTCCACTCATTACAGTGAGCTTATCCGCCTAGCTGCTCTGTACAAGTAGGTTTTCATGGTTGTCTTGGCTATTAGGTGGTTCGCTATATGCTTATATTTGTATAATAATTTGGTGAAGTATTCGACATGCTGAGAGTGTTCAGTTTTGCTATGTGTGTATATGTGTGTGTGTGTATATATATATATATATATATATATATATATATATATATATATATATATATATATATATATATATATATATATATATATGGAGTAGGCTGTGAGCTGACTGTTTCGAATGCTATTTTTTTATGGGAAATAAGAGTAGGGATCAATTATGGCAATGCTTTTTTTTTTATTGTTTTATCAGGTATGGTGGGATCTATCTAGACTCAGATATCATTGTTTTGAAGCCAATTTCTCTTCTTAATAATTGTGTTGGTATGGAGGATCGTGGTGCTGGAAGTGCTTTGAATGGTGCTGTGATGGCTTTTCAAAGGCACAGGTATTGTTTCCATGCTCTCTATATTTGCAGAATATTTTCATTTTCTAAATAAATAATTTTCAAGGACGCTATTGAAGTGAGGGTAATCTCATGAGTGTCCTAATTCTATTCTGTCATGGACTGGCTACGTTAATTCAAGAGTTGTGGTGTTGTTTGTTCTCTTGCGTCTCAACGGGATAAGAGTTGGTTTTAGTTGGATACTCTTTCCATAATACTTTTATGTGTTTAGTTGGTTATTCGGAATGAGAATTTCTTGAGTATGAGAAATCACGACATGTGAACATTTCTATCTTGTTCAATTTTGTTGATGCCACCATAACTGTCATTTGGAGAAGCACAACGTTGTCTTCGTTCACTGCCTCTTTTATTTTTGAGTGCCCTTTCTTTGTGATTAGAACACTTCTGTTTCCTTCAGTACATAAGCATGGGTAGGAATTCCCTATCAAAATAGAGAAAAGGATTATTTTGCTGAAAATGAGCAGAACAATGAAACATGCTCTCACCTAGGGGTTTCCCCTTCACATGAAATACAATGCCTTTAATGTCCTCGATACCTTTGTTTCCCCTTATTTATTGAATTAAGTTTATCTTGTTGGTGAAGTCTTAACTTCGCTCCTGGCTTTGGAAAGGCTCACTTGGGCTCACTGATTCCTATCAACCAATGCTGCAAGTGCGTGCAGTTGGCAGTCCAGTTCTATTTAACCTCCTTTAACTAGCTCCCTAAAGTAGAATTCTGTTTATTAACATAAATACGGGGATGAATGGAAGGTGTAAATCTTTTGTTCCGAATCCTTATTCCGGATATCTTGAACTTTTAGATACTACAACAAATTTCATTACAAATATGCATACATTTCAAATGTCATGACTAAATTTTTGGATTAATCTATAGACATTCTAAATTAAATGTGTTTCTCTTTCCTTTTGTAATCATATTGAACTTTAAGGTTGACCATTCGAAATGCAGTGTGTTCATAAAGGAGTGTTTAGAAGAGTTCTATATGACGTACGATGATACCAGTCTGAGAGGGAATGGTGCTGATCTGTTGACAAGAGTTGCACAGAAATATTTGATAGAGGAGAATAAATCTGTTAAGGACTTGAAGTTGAAAGTAGAACCCTCTTATATTTTCTTCCCTGTTGGTTCTCAGAACATATCAAGGTAAGTTGACATTTTCCTCCATTGATTAGTATTGAGTAATAGAAATACACGTGTTTGCATTTTTCACTAGCCAGCTCTTTTGATAGAGTCTAATTTGGAGAGTAATGCTGCCTTGATTTTTTGTTTACTTTTTTGTGCTTGAGTACCTTACCCTAATTAAACTGTAAACAGGTACTTTATTGCACCGACAACAGAGACTGATAAAGCTCAACAAGATGTGCTGCTTGAAAATATCCTGCACAATTCATTGACATTCCATTTCTGGAACAGCTTGACATTTTCTCTCATCCCTGAACCAGATAGTCTTGTGTCTAGACTTTTTAATCATGCATGTATCCGATGCCTGGAATTACTCTGATTGTCAACTTCCACCAATTTTGTCTCGAGATTCCATTCAGATTACAGTCCAGAAAATATCGGCAGGGTCTTGTCCATGCAGTTGTACAATTTTATTGTATGTTAGTGAATCACTGGGAAGTCCACGACTAAAAGATAGCTAAGATATACAGAAAATTTTGTAAAGCAAAATATAATGATAATGTATTAGTATCTGAGTTTATAGGTTGTGAGAACATGTTATTTATCATTTCTTAATTTTTTAATAAATTATTGATTTCTTGATCTGATAGTGAGCTTTACTATTCAAGACATTGGAACTATCTTTAGCTATTACTTGTTTGAAGAGAAACTCTATCATTAGGTGATTTCACGTGAGTTCTACGTAAAAAAGAGAATGGCAAATTTTTTAAGCGAGAGTATAGTGAAATTTGTTTGATGATAAAATGTCCAATTAGCGTTATTTAACACTGTTGAGTCATTGAATCTATCGAGTAATGGTTAACGTTACTTGAGTGAATTATTAGGTCTTCAAGTTTGAAATTTCATCACAGGTTAATTTGCGCCAAAACGATGATTATGGGTTCAGCATAGTCCTTCAAATTTATCTATGCACCTTCAAAATGTCAGATTACTCATTGCTGTAACGTAGAACGCACTGAAGATTTCATCCATTTAAAAGGAAATAGAAAATGTATTTAGCTCATTAGGAACGCCAGAATATCCTTGTACATCTGAAGACATTACTTTGTAACAGACTAACCGTTTCGGACCTCTGCACGAATTGAGTGAGACACGTGGATAAAGTTCTCCTGAAAAATTACCTGTTCATTCAGCTTTACATTTCCAAGGGCTTTTTTGTTAGAAAATAATTTTTGAAACAATAATTAACTCGTCAAAAATGGGTAGTTCTTTTATTCTTTTCTTATGACTGATGTTATCAGGCCATCATCATTCACAATATCATTCATTTCATTTGTGACACATTATGAATGAATGATGATAACAAATAGAAAAAAGGTTTATTTATTTTTTATTTTTTTCTTCCCTCATATCAGGAGTTGCAATGGTATCAGATGGAAACTTTAAGGTACTAATGGATGCATGAAAAATAAGGTTTCCAGCAGATTTTAGAGTTACCTAACTATGGTTTCAAGATGTACTCTTTTTCTCAGCTCAGCACCACTGGATATAAAACCTTTGTTTTGGTTCGCTTCATGTTATCCCTCTGGTTCTTTCTCATCTCAGTTAATATATCTCTTCACAATCCTAGTTACACTTTCAGACTCCCTTCTATTCAGGTTGCAGTTCACTTTCTATGTGAAGCCTTTCAGTATTTGCGATCAAAAGAGGTCTGACCCCGCACTTCTTAACAATGTCCAACCGTTGAGATGGACCCTTGAATTTAAAGATTACTCTGAGTCTTAAGTCATTGGCATCATAGTACAAGCTTAAATCCTTGAAATCTTGTAATATGGAGGCATTAAAAGAGGGATAGTAGCATATAAATATATGATCTGAATTAAAACCTCTTGGGACCTGCATTACAGTTGTGCAATGTCCAAGAAAGGGAACACTGGGGCCAGAGTAGGAGGCAGATTTTGCAAAGTGATAACAATTGATATCTGGATCATACCCTTCATAACTGTTCTGTTGGAAACCACCAATTACAAGGCACAGAGCAAAACCTAAGAACATCGAGTCAACGAACCACTCAAGAGGAATTTCCATGTCCAGTGAAGAATTTGTTGATTGGTGGCTGAACCAGTCTGGGATTTCATTTCCTGGCAAACAAATAGAAATAAGAGGACCAAGAGGTGTTCTTTCTTTCAAAGAAGTAAAGGCTGCCTCAAAGGGTGCATCTGCAATGATGCTGTTGCGCGACTTATGGTCTAAGTTTATGCAATTCCAATAGAATGTATACCTATCTTCTATTAAGATATTCTTTGTACTTCGAACAATCTTAAGTGATGTGCAGTCAGCTGCACACAATGATTGCAGGCACTGTGGAAGCTCTGGTAGAGCCTTGAGCTTCTTGCACTCAATTAAGGTGATCTTTCGCAAGTGAACTAGATCTCTGATGCTTGTTGGCAAGCTTTCAATGTCACATCCACTTACAAACAAATCTTCCAAATTTGGCGGAAGCTCTGGTAAATATTGCAGCCTCGTGCACTTTGTGAAGGCTAGTTTCCTCATATGTGAAAGATTTTTAATGCTTTCAGGTATGAACTTAATATTGCTTTCACTTAGTGAAAATTCTTCCAAGAATGGTGGAAGCTCTGGGAGAGAATGAAACATTTTCCACTTAACCTGAGGAAACATCTGTAGTTGAGAAGTAATACCTTTCATGCTCACAAGGTGTGGATCAACTTTACTTTCACTAAGTAATGGAGCTTTCAAAGATGGTGGAAGATCCTGTGGAGTCAAAAGCTTCTTGTGGTTAATTAGGGTAAGTTTTCTCAAATGGGAAAGATCTTTGATACTTACAGGTAAGCACACAATATTACTTTCATCTAAGGATAAGTCTTCCAAGGATGGTGGAAGGCTTGGTAATGATCGCAGCTTCTTGCACTCAGTCAAGGTAAGTTTTTTTAGATTAGGAAGATCTTTGATGCTTGCAGGTAAATTCTCAACCGTGCTTCCTTTTAGTGACAAATCTGCTAAGGATGACAAAGTCCATAGTTCATCCATATTTGGCCTTTCAGAGGAGGATACAAGAGGTAAATCCTCAAGTTTTGGTCTTTCAGGAAAATTCACCAGTTTTTTACAGGAATGAAGAACCAAAGTATACAGCTTGTTATTGCGCCAAACTGATGTTGGCAATTCTCTTATTGATGTGCCTCTCAAATTCAAGTATTCCATGCTCTCCGAAGTCACAGAAAACTCTTCGAGAATTGAACAATCTCTCAGATTGAGTCTTTGAAGAGATTTTAAGTGAATCTTGCTTGTAAGACTCTTGAGTTTGTTGCAGGATTCCAGATTCAAGTAAACAAGCTTGTTCAGATGCTGCCAAACAGACTCTGGGAAATCTGCTATTTTTGTTTCTCTCAAGTCTAGGCGTGTCATGTTCTCCGAAGTCAATGAAAACTCATCAAGACTAGAACAGCGTCTGAGAATGAACATCTCAAGAGAAGATAAGTGAATGTTTCTTGGAAGACTCTTGAGACTCTTGCAGGATTCCAAGTTAAACAGAAGAAGCTTCTTGACATATTGGATGGATAAGGGAACATGAAGCAGACTTGTGCAATTAGAAACATCTATAGTTTCAAGATTTGGTGCCTGAGATAAATCTGGGAGATTAGTTAATTTTTTGCTGGCATGGAGGTTCATCTCTTTCAAGCTTGGAAGACACTGCAGCAGCAAAGAGTAAAAAAGTATTTAGGAGCACAATCATGCAACTTGACCTGTTGAAAAGTGAAATAAATTACCTTGGTTCCATCCCAAAGTTTCTCAACGTGGCTTTCCATCATGGAAAGCACAACAAGGTTGTCAGGACAAAAAGTTGATGGCAGAGACTTGGAAGGGTATCCATCCCATTGTAGGTACATTAATTTATTAGGCAAGGATTGGAGACCTGAAGGAAGGTGCAAATTGCATTTTCTACCCTTCCCCATATAGAATTTGAGAAATCTCATATTTATCATCCTTGAGAAAGTCTCACAGCTCAGCAGCAGGACTCTTATTTGAGACACATCTAAGATTATGCCTTCAACTGCTTCAGTTCCCTGATAAACAAAAGTTACAATGTTAGGTAATAAAAAGTATCACACCTAACCAGATCTGCATCATTTTCAAAAGGGGAAGTCAGTTTATCTTTCTTACCCTGTTATTTTTCAACACATCATAGACTTCTTTAAGATCCCACAGTCGGCTGCGCCTTCCAGGATCTTTGATAGATTCCTGATGAACAATTTCCCAACCCATTTCCTGTATCAATTCATGCATACAGACGTCACCATCATCAGAAAAAGTTATAAGACCTTTTTCTAGAAGGATTTTTATACCAATATATGCATAGAAACCACAAATGTCGAGCAACCTTATAACATTTTCTTTATTTTCTCCTCGGAAAAAGCATGCAATGTCCAGGAACATGTTCTTTTGTTCATAATCTAATCCATCATAACTCCATCTCAAGACATTCTGAATTTCAGTATTAGGAACCTTCTTGAATTTTCTCATAGCATTGTCCCATTGCTGCTCATTTTTGGAATGGAGAACTGAACCTAAAACTTTTAAAGCCAATGGATTTCCATTTGCATGATCAACCGCCTGTTTAGACAGCATTTCAAAGCCCCTTTCAGGATAAGTTTTCCCGAAGGCCTTTAAACTAAAAAGCCTAACAGCATGATCAAGGGACAGTCCCTTAACCTCATAGATTGCATCTACCCCTTTGCTAAGGACATGCTTGTCTCTTGTGGTGACAATGACCCTACTCCCAGATCCCAAGCAACCGTGTTGTGCAACAAGATCTTCCAGTTTCTTTGGATCGTCTACATCATCAAGTACTATCAAAACCTTTTTCTGTCTAAGCCTCTTCATAACAAACGTAGATCTCACTTTGGAAGTGCTTATATGGGGATTCGCATCTTCTAATATCTCAGAAAGAAGCTTATTGCGCAAATAATCAAGTCCTTTCTTTTCATGTTCTTCCATTACATTTGCCAAGAAGCAACTAGCTTCAAATTGAGATGATAATTTGTCAAATAAAGCGCTCGCAATGGTTGTCTTACCTAATCCACCCATTCCCCAAATTCCAATTATGCGAACTTCTTTTGACCTTAGTCTTAATAATGATTCAATAGGAGCAAGATTTTGATCAATTCCGACAAGTGTTTTTACTTCAGTGGGATACATATGGTTGAGTTTTTGCATAACGTCTTTGACAATTTCCTGAATGAGTTCATTCTCCGTCCTAATATGCAGAGAAAGAAAGAATATTTACATATATAAGGTGAAATGTGCATCACAACATGAAACATAATGTAATCACATAGTTACTTACATTAAACAAGTGCTTTACAGTATGTTTAGAAGTGAAAAGATGTAATTAATCTTCACATAACATTGATTTGACTTATGATCTGAGAAATTCTATACTACCGTTTGAAAAATTGAAGGACTCTGTTACTGTTACTGAAAAACTCTCCCCCACTATTTGTACAAACTCCTACATTATTGATTTATCTGGTTAGCATAGTAACTCTAAATATAAACTTAATCAATGACTGTGTTTGAAGAAAGAAAACAAGAGGGGAGTAAAAGATTTCTAAAAGACTGGGTATCTGTTACCTAAAATTCTTTGATTCCCACCCAACTATATCTGCCACTTCAGTGAGAGCAGCTTTCCATTTCTGCAACATGGCCATGTTTTGTTTGACATCTTCTTTATATTTTTGAAACGCCATTCTGTAAGTTCCTGTTTGCTTCCTTACATGGGAAGGGTCAATCTTATAGAAAACAGGTATCACAATGTGTCCTCCAAGTTTCCTGAGTTGAAGTATTTTGGCGAGTTCACGCAAGCACCAGGTGGAGGAAGCATAGTACTTGGAGAGAACAACAAGAGAAACGTTGGAGTGTTTGATGGCTTCAAAAATAGAGGAAGAGATCTTATCCCCTTTGTGAAACCTGTTATCTATGAAGGCTTGGATGTTCTTGTGCTGAAAGGCTGCATAGAGATGGCTTGTGAAGCTGTTGCGTGTGTCCTCACCTCTAAAACTGATGAAAACATCGTGTCTTTTAACCGGTTCTGTAGAAGAGAAAGAGGAAGAAGAAGAAGAAGAAGGCTCAGCTGAAATTTTCACCATTCTGGGTGGACATGAGCATGATGATTGTCTAAGTCTGCTGCTGCTTTTGCTATCCCCACCTAGCATACTGCTACTAACTTTGACCTTTGTTTGAACAAGGTAAGGTTGCTATGTGCTCTTGTTTTGTGGTTGTTATCTTCCAAAAATTAACTTCTTTTCTTTGTGATCTTTGCATGAGTGTTGGTAAAACAAAACATGATTTTGATAAAGTACAAACAGTTAACAGAAAATGGAAGAGCTCCATTAAGTCAAGGTCAACTATAGCATTTCAATTTGGAAACAAAACTACACTTTCCGAGTCCCAATTTTCCAGTGTGCCACTTGTATTGTTATTATTGGAAAGCCTCTAATATTTATATTTAATTAAATCTGAAAAAAAAAAATCTTCAAACATTATATAAAGACAATATTTACATTGACTTGTCTTTTTGTTTAGTTGGTTTATTCTTTTATGTCTTGCCTTATCGTTTGACTTCATTGAACTACTTTTCTTACATTTATAAATATTTGGCTTAATTAAAGTTTAAGTTCTTTGTAACTTTACATATTTTTAATTAAGTTTTTATTAATTTTTTAAATTATTGAGTAGTTAAAATGTATATTTTTAATTGAATTCTTACTATTTAATTTTTCAGCTAATTGGATGAAACCATTGTTGTATAATGTTGTTATTTTATTTTTCTTCAAGTGTTAAAATAAATGAGATTTTTTTATTAATATAAAATGATATTACAGTTAATGTAAAATTAGTTAATGTAAAATGAATGACTTTTGATACTCTATCATTTTGCTTATTTGTTTTTGTGTTAATAAATATGAGTTTTTGTGGTTAATATAAAATGATTGTTTTTAATGAAAAATGACTAATGATTTTTATTATTTTTATTGAAAAAATGTTGGATAACAAAGATTGTCACATTAATTGTGGTGACTAAGATAGTCTATTGGTTATATGATGACATGAAAGTCATTACCGATCCTAATGATTTTGTAATCCACAATACATTTCCAATGAAATAAAAGTTAAGTCGTGGTTTTTACAGTGAACATTTTATATTAATTATAAAATTTTACATATATTTATATGTGAAAACAAGTAAAGATTATATGATGAACCATAATCACATCACTAATTTAACGAAAAAAACTAAACGACATATATTCCATTTAAAATTATACAATTTTTTAATATTCAATCGAAAAAAAAATAGACTCAATTGAAACTTAGTTAAATCTAAACTTTTATTTTTATATTTAGAAATTTGATAGAATTTTGTTTTTCAAATATTTACTTTGTTAGTTTCATTATCTTGGATTATTAGTATTATTATTGGCTTATTATAGTCTGTGATTGATTTTAATTGTTGATCATAATGTTGAAAATTTAAATATGCGTCGAAGTCTCACATTAGATAGAAATAAAAAAATAAAATATTATATAAAAGTAAAAGATTCATTAATTTATTATGTTTCTCCGATAAATTTTTTTTTAATAAATCGAATAGTGGTATGGTATGGAATTGATAGTTCGTGTTGATAATCGGTTTAGACGAGTAAAAACAGTTTCTACAATTATCACTTATTTGAAATTTCGGTATTTTTTACTTGATGTATTTTTTCAATTTATAAAAAATAGTTAATTCAGCTGTGTATGAAATCCAAATTAAGATTATAAAGACGTCCCTGTCTTACTATATACAAATTTCTCGTAGAAAACGCGTTTACGAGAAGGATGTTAGTCTCTAACGCGCAACTAGACTTTCAGAAGTCTTCCAACATGAAACTGGATTAAGGTTAGTTTACATGATAAATAATGCACAACTGTTAATTAAATATGATTTTCTGAAGAAAACATGTTGAGTTTTATGTAAACATATGCGTATACGTCGAATCAGTTTTGACAAATATTTGTTAGGATTTACATACTTATTTTATTTTCATTGTTTTATACATCAAAAATTATGAAAACAAATGGGTTTGTCATCAATTGATAATACTTTTTAAGGTAACTATAATTAAATAGAAAATTTGCAACTTAATTCTCTCTTTTGTTATGCTAAATGATCTCATCTCTAGTTTTAAAATAAATATTTACTTTTTTCACGGTGTGTTTGAATAAAAATTATAATTCTTAAAGATTAAGATAAAATTGTTTAATAAAAAAAACGTATAACAACCCGCGTTTTAAAATTTAATAAACCGTGTTTAAAAAAATAGTATATAATAAAATGAGATGTCTAAGATATATAATCATATAAACTTTATTCTAAACGTTCAACGTTATTCTAAAAATAAAAATTGCTTAAATGATAAGTATACGTACCTTACTTAAACACTTAATAACTTTTAATGTATTAAATGTATGTTTAAATAGTATTTTTTTTTTGTCTATTGTGTTATTTTTATTTGTGTTAATGATAAAAATACAAAGTTTTTTTTTCAAAAGTTCTGCATTGGATCATAAGAACGTTAAGAGATAGAAAGATATTACAGAAATGTTTCTTTAAGTGTTTTACGCTCTGCTAATCCATATACGTTATCTTTGCAAAAGCACATAACATCTAACTTCGTACCAAAGGCTACCTACTTACGAGAAAGTCAATACATCTGAGTAACAAATCATTTTCGAAGAAGGCTATATAATGAAGAGAAGATAAGAAGAACAATGCTTTAAATTTTACGCTCTCAAGTCTTCATCGTCTAACACTTTCTTTGAAAAAGAAAAGTTTTATTACAGTCTTTAGATTTCTTTGTATTGAAAATTTATCCTCTTTATGAAAGTTATAATTTGTACTTGTTTTGTAAAAACACCTTTGTTGTGTTTGTATATTCAGAAGTGAATTAAAACACTTAGTTGTTTAACTCAGTGAAGTCAAACGATCTACTCAATTGGACTGGTGATACCAAGAGTGGTGAAACTCGTCTAACTAGTTGGGTTGTTTAAAACTTATTGCAGACCGTCAAACCCTTGCATAAGCACTTAAACACTTTTTTGCAAAAAGTTTTAAAACCTTTATTAAACCCCCCCTAGAGTATTTCCCATGTTTTAGTTGGTATTTTAGCTAACCTTTGTGGTTAGTTCTTGACAGGACTTTAGGAAAGATCCAGTCAACAATGGAAAATGAAGGTTATGATGTCAATCGCCCTCATTTGTTCAAGGGAGACAATTTTGATTATTGGAAACAAAAAATGATTGCATATTTTTTAGTCCTGTAAAGAAGTTGGTAAGCCACCACTAACCCAACACAACATGACAACATAGCCTAGCTAGCCTCCACCGAGCTCAGCAGGAAGGAACCTGGTCGGTAGTGCGACTCCAAAGCCTCAAAACACCTATTTTCCCTTTTTAACTTGTCCACGATCAGTGTCATGGTGTAGAGAAGCTGGTCAGCCACCACCAACCCAGCATAGCGTGCCAACATAGCCTACTCAACCTCCACCGAGCTAAGTAGGAAGGAACCTGGTCGACAGCGCAATTGTAGAGCTTCAAATAATGTGCAACGTAAAAGTGGTCCACACAGGATTTGAACAAGCCTCCAGGCAAACAAACATAATAACCACTTACCCACTACGCAAACAATAATAAGATTACACAATAATAGACATATAAGCCTATTTACACACATCAGGTCATTACAAAATAAAATTAGAAAAACATTTTATGCATACACATGTATTAAACTCAAGACCACTAACCCAAAACAAAGTGCTCTAACTACCAGAGATTTATAATACTTTATTTTAATATACCCAAAGGACGTCCAAACACCATCTCATAACTTAGCTATTTTTCTAGGGTCTTACATTCTTTCCACCACACAAAAATTTTGTCCTCGAAAATTGTACTCACTAAGAAACATGCACCATGCAGAAATCCATAAACTTCCCAAAAGCTTATTCACATGACACATATCATATTATCACATCATCATGGCCCCCAAAAGAAAGTTATCAAAACATAAGAGTTTACTGATTTAGTTTTGACATAGTAAAAGAACCCCATGCAATCTCCTAATCATGGCCCAACAATACATTAATTCCAAAATTGATCATAACTTAGCTATTTGACCCCTGACCTTTTGCGAATGGGGAATGAATATTTTGGGTCTTTTTTGCTCTAGGCAAAGGACAAGTTAAATTTTTCTTTTGAAGCGAGGTATCTTGATATATTATTAATCATTCAACTCATACAGAGATGAATGAGATGAGGGAGAGAATGGTAAGAGGTATTTGGCCTCAACTTTTGATCTTAGGCTTGAAAAGATTAATATCGTGAGGAGTAGGGTGATAAACCCTGTGTATATGACTTTGTAGAGGGTAAATACTATTATGAGTGCATACCTATAGTGAAGCTATATGTCAAAATATATATCCGAATAATTGAGCCTAAACTGTTTATGTGTGTTTATATGAATTATTGTATTTCATAAATGTTTAGCTTATATATGATATAATTTAATTGTCTTAAAAATTTTGTCCTCGAAAGTTGTACTCACTAAGAAACATGCACCATGCAGAAATCCATAAACTTCCCAAAAGCTTATTCACATGACACATATCATATTACACATCATCATGGCCCCCAAAAGAAAGTTATCAAAACATAAGAGTTTACTGATTTAGTTTTGACATAGTAAAAGAACCCCATGCAATCTCCTAATCATGGCCCAACAATACATTAATTCCAAAATTGATCATAACTTAGCTATTTGACCCCTGACCTTTTGCGAATGGGGAATGAATATTTTGGGTCTTTTTTGCTCTAGGCAAAGGACAAGTTAAATTTTTCGTGGTTGGCATCAGCTAATTCAGCAAATGGATCAAGGTTGAGCCCTTAGCCACCATAATGGGACAACAGGTTCAGCGATTTGTATAAAAGAACATAATATGTCGATATGGATTCCCTCAAACCATAATCACAGACAATGAACAATATTTCATTGATAAAAAGTTGGCTAAGTTCTACTCATGATTGAATATTTGGCATATAAAGTTTGATGGAGCACCCTCAATGTAATGTGAAAGTTGAGATCGCGAACAAGGTCATTCTCGTCGAATTAAAGAAGAGGTTGGACTCAACCAAAGGCATATGGCTAGAAGAGTTGCTGGAAGTGTTGTGGGCATATCAGTGCATGCCCTAATAAAAAACTAAGGAGACTCCCTTCAGCTTATTATACAACATGGATGGCATGATTCCTGTTGAGATTGGCGAACCCTTCTTCTGTCGCAACAATAGTATAGCAAAGAAAACAATTAGGAATGTATTAGCACCAACCTCAATTTAATAGTTGAAAAGAGGGAGAAGGCCCAAATATAAGAGGTGACTACTAAACAAAGAGTTTCACGAAGATATAATTCCTAGTTGGAACCAAGGATGTTTAAATAGATGACTTAGTGTGGAGAGTGGCAAGTAGTGGAAGGAAGACTAATGACAAGTTCTCAGCAAACTAGAAAACACCATTTCGGGTACTAAAAGAAGTCAGCAAAGAAGCCTACAAGCTAGAGCACTTGTCAGTACAACCAATCCCCAACAATTGAAATGTATCTCACTTAAAATTTCATTTCACTAGTAACCTGTTGAACAACTGAATAACATTGTAACTAGGGGTGGGCAAATGGAACTGTATTGCACTGTACTGTTAAAAACTGTATTGAACTAAAAACTAATTTGTTTAAACTGAACTGAACTGTAAAATAGTTCAGACAAACTGAACTGAACTGTTTTTTATTTTATCAAACTGAACTGAACTGTACTGTACTAAATTGTACTAAACTACAATATAAACTAAACTGAACTACTAACTGAATTGTAAATTGTACTAAACTACAATATAAACTAAACTAAACTACTAACTGAATTGTAAACTGCACTAATTTTAACTACTATACTATTTTTACTTTTTTTAAAGGAAAAATACTCTTATTAGAAAGAGAAAAAAAACCCACCTGAGTATATAAATTAATTAGTTTATGTATAAATTTGTTTTTAAATTTTCAATTTTTTGTAATTGTTTTTTACTTACATTGTTAATATAGTTAAGAACCAAAGTCAAAAGTTATAAATTTTTTTTATCTTGTATAGACATGTTTTGGTTGAAAGATCGAAGTATGATTTCGTTGTTTTATTATTTTTCGTAAGTGTAAGTAAATGTAATCATACATTACTCCCAAAATGTTAAGACAACTTGTTTTTTATTGGTTATGATGTTCAATATTTCAACTATTATACATTTGTTCAATAATTAAAAAAAAAACCACATCAACGTAAGATAGTACAGTTAACTGCAGTTAACTGAATCGAAAATTTATTAAGTTCAGTTTTTAAAAACTGAACCATAAAACAGTATATTTAAGTTATAGTAAAAATGGTTCAGTTTTTTTTAGTATAATATAGTACAATTAACTATAGTACAATACAATTCAGTATTTTTTGCCCAGCCCTAATTGTAACCTTATGTGTACTCTTTCCCTACTTAGTTTTTTATCCCTACAGAGGGTTTTGGTCGAGAAGGTTTTAACGAGGCACCTCATTAAATAAAATGAGGGTTTATTCACATAAGTCTTATTTAAATTGTTTTGCAAGAAATTATGTTCCTTACCGGTTACCTCGTTGGTCCTGGCCGAACTTCGATGTAGTATCAACTACCTTGTCAGTCCTGGTTAAACCTTCCATGTAGTTCCCTATTGGTTACCCTATCAGTCCTGGTTGAACCGTCCATGTCTCTCCCTATTGATTCCTTTGTTGGTCCTGATTAAAGAAAGAAAACTACAAATTTCTCTAAGTTAAAAAACCTATTTCCTACTAATTAGTTTCATCATCATTTTCCACCTCAACAACCATGGGTTCAACTTAAGTGGAAGGACTAACTCGGGTACCCTCCTCCCCAGATCCTTCCCCGACATATTCCTTAGCAGCGACATCTTCGACCTCCTTAGCAGGGTACATAACGTCATGCCTCAAAGTCGTTATCTTGTCCATATCAAGACTTCACCCCTCGTAAATATCTTTGTTACCATCAAACCAAGTGTCGGTTGTTGACACCTCTTTATAGAGGAACTCAACTTGACGCAGGGCCTTCTAGAACCCTTTCTTATGCTCGACGAAGATATACCCTTACAACTCTTTCATTTCAGCCTTGGTCGCTTGCCCACTCTCTTCGTTCTCCTTTAAAGACAACTTCAAAGCACTGACTTCATCCTTCAACTCCTTAACTTCTTCCTTGGCCTTTTTCTCGTAATCCAAGCATCGAATTTTCCAGGTTCTCATCCGTTGGTCCTCTTCCTCCAGGAGTTTCTTCTCGTCTGCCCAGTTCCTCTACTTCTTTGCCCAAGACTTTTGCTCCTCCTTTCAGGCCTTTTTTCCTAACAATTAATTATTCAACAATCTTCTTCTTATAATCACCCTGCATCTCTTTGTGGGCCATATTCACGATCCTACGGCTGAGAACAATAAACCAACTCCAGAACTACAGTAAGCCTCGAAACAACACCTTTAGATCAACTTCATCGACTACCTTCAACTCATGCTTATCTATCCTAAAAGTCACTCCCTCGCGCATGCATATTAGGGGGCCTTCTAGCTCGCCTAGATCCGAAGACTTGTCCCTAGAAATGGTCGAAGGACTTACAGAAACTTCTTTGCCGGCACGGAGAAGTTCAACCCTAAGTCTTTTCCTTTCGTTGCCAACACCCCTTAGTTTTATGGGTATCGACCTCTTCATACTGACACTTAACTTGTGGATGTCTACTTCGACTTACTAGAGGTTAAGGATGTCAGACCTTCTACTTCTTTTGCTTCTTCATCCATCTGACCCTTAAAGTAGTGGAACAAGTCATCCTCCCCTAACTTTTGGAGCATGATGAGCCATAAAACTTGCAAACACAACAAAATTCTCATATTAGTTCAAAAGATATCTAAGTTAGAAAAATTCTTGACACTTATCTTTCAATTTGATAATTTGTTTGCTACACAGATAAATTCTAACGAGATGTTGGTTGGATGCTTTGTGGCAGCTTCTCCAAGATGCCTATAATTCTTTGGTCGTCCAAAGTTAAGGAATCTCGAGGCCAATCCTAGTACCCTAATGGGTTTTTGGTCCAATAGAAGGGACATTTCTTGTTCCCTTAACAACAAAGAACACCCATTGTGAGCTCATCAAAGGGGAGTCAGACATGAAGTTGGGTAACGCCCCAACAACTTACAAGGAATATTGACTGCCCCCACACATTAACACGAGGCTTTCCAATGTGTTTTGTCCTCACTCATACATTTTCCGGGAAAACTTCCCAAAAGGTCACCCATCCCTAAATTACACTAGGCTAAGCACGCTTAACCATGGAGTTCTTATGGGTTAGACTACCGAAAAACAAATACATTTTGGTGATATGAGTAGCCAAATCAATTTCTTTAAGCTATCCTTCAACTGTATAGTCCCATACCTATATAGTCTCCAGTTCCCTCTCATTCCGGTGTATGTTCGATTCGTCCATGTGCCCCTTCCAGTGGAAGCCTGCCAGGAGCCGCTCCTTGTCCGTGCCTCTTGCACCGACGATCACTCCCCACCCTCGTCATTGTTGAGCGACCATTTTTGTGATTGCTTTGGCGTTGAGCAATGGTAGGGAGTCATTGAACACCATCTTGCACTTCACGTCTGAAGTAAATTTACTTCCAATATGCTAAGTGGTAGGATGGTATCGCTAAGCATGACATATTGCAAGAAGAATGGTGTTGAGCGCCAAGATTGTCGTTGAGCGCCACCTTTTGTGAAATGTTTGGTGTTGGGTGTCAAAATTGTTTCTGAGCGCCACCATTGTATGAGAGGTTTCGCGTTGAGCACCACCGTGAGCTTCATTCTATATAATTGTTTTGGTTTCTTTTTTTTTGTTGTTTGGTATTGATTTGTATAATCATTTATTTTTCTTGTGAGTATAGTAACTGAATGTATGTATATGAGGATCTTTGGTATGTTTATGTGTGGTATGGTTGTTGAGAGAATTTGAAGGGAAATTTTATGTGATGGTGTTGTTTAATGTATGCTTTGACATATGGGAGTTTAGAAGCGAGGTATCTTGATATATTATTAATCATTCAACTCATACAGAGATGAATGAGATGAGGGAGAGAATGGTAAGAGGTATTTGGCCTCAACTTTTGATCTTAGGCTTGAAAAGATTAATATCGTGAGGAGTAGGGTGATAAACCCTGTGTATATGACTTTGTAGAGGGTAAATACTATTATGAGTGCATACCTATAGTGAAACTATATGTCAAAATATATATCCGAATAATTGAGCCTAAACTGTTTATGTGTGTTTATATGAATTATTGTATTTCATAAATGTTTAGTTTATATATGATATAATTTAATTGTCTTAAAAAACCATTTTTGCATATTAGCTTACTCTTCTGTTTTCTTTTAATGTTTTCTTGTGTTTTTGTTTTCTTTTTTTCTCTTTTTTTTTTACAATAATCACCTTATTAGAGTGAATATATGAAAGATAGGAGTTGAAATGATATGATAGAGGATAGTGGTGCTACATAGTATTTTTCATGGTCAGTCAATAATTTTCTTCAATTGGTTCATATATATTATTAGTATAATTATTTCTTTAAATAACTATATTAATATCATTTGTTGAGACAATTTAGTTTCTTTTAATTAATTTTATAATATCTGTTGTAAGTTAGCGCCAAAATTAGGGATATTATAAGTTTTCTTATATAATTCTTTTTTTTTCTACATTATTTCTACATATTTAACTTTTAATTGTATCAAGACATTTTTGTAATGTAAAATAATATATATATTGAACTTTAGGTATCAGTGTAATGTCCAGCATGCAAGGTTGCTTTGAACAAAAGGAAAAAACAAAAACAAAAAACGTTGCTTCGTGGATACTTTTATAGTTTAATCATTTGAATTGATTTTTTTGATGTTGTTTTGAGTTTCTGCGCACTCGTGTAAAATAGTAACATAGACTTACAATGTTTTAAGAATAATCTGAAAATGCAGTAGGTATTATTGAAAGTTCTTTAACAATATTTTGGTCTATTATTTAATGTTAGTGTTTGTCCATTTGCATCACCAAATGCATGGATTCATTGAAATTATGTTGTGTCTAAGATCACCGCCACGCTTCAAAAGCACTTTTCCCTTCTCTGACTTTTGTTACAACTACTACCACTACAAGGTGCGTTTCATCAACCAATCTCTCTTTTCCTCTCTTCATTTTAGGTATGTAATAGCCATGCTGCGAATTCTTCTATGTCTAAACTGTTGATTCTTATGAAAACTATCTGTTCTTTCTTTTCTCTGCCAAGAATTTTCTTACACAGGATTACCAAATTAGTTTGTTGAAGAAAAGATAATTGTAAGATAATCGTTACTACTACGGTGTATGCTTATTTGTGAATTTCGAATCCTTTACGTATGTCTATGTGGCTCGATGCATGGATTACAACGAGTTTCTTGTTTAACTAAATTTTGTTTTGCTCCATTCTTCACTTAAGATTTGTTTCTGTTTGTGATTGGTTCGTGAAATATCTTCTGTTAGCTTCTTGTTGGGATGGCACGCTCTTCGATGGATGAGATATCAGACACTGGAGCATTTGTGAGATCTGCTTCCACTTTCAGAAACTGGATTTCAAGTGACCCGAATTCGCCATTTCCACCGGAATCAGGGAGGTATCATCTCTATGTATCATATGCTTGCCCTTGGGCTTCCAGGTGCCTTGCTTACTTGAATATCAAAGGACTTAACAAAGCCATCAGTTTCTCGGTTAGTTAGTAGCCTTCGTGCGGAGTGTTTTTCAACTGGAAAGAATACATGCTTAGTTCATTATGCGATTTCATTTCCTGCGTGTTCAATGAACAGGCAGTCAAACCCATCTTTGAAAGAACTAAAGAATCAGATGAGTATAAGGGGTGGGTTTTTCCAGATTCAGAAACAGAGGTCCCTGGAGCTGAACCTGATAGGTTGAATGGAGCAAAGAGTATTAGGGAGCTTTATGAAATTGCAAGTGCTAACTACACGGGAAAGTACACAGTTCCTGTATGGAGATACTATACTCTGTCTTCTTTCATGATTTTTATGATTGCTTTGCTGGGTAAGCTTTTTTTATTTCCAACTGATGAATTTTGATCTGCATAGGTGTTGTGGGATAAGAAACTCAAGACAGTTGTTAACAACGAGAGCTCAGAGATAATCCGCATGTTTAATACTGAATTCAACAATATTGCAGAAAACCCCTCTATTGACTTGTATCCCGCTGATTTAAAAGCCCTAATTGATGAAACCAATGAGTGGATATACGATAGTATAAATAATGGTGTTTACAAGTGTGGTTTTGCAAAGAAGCAAGAACCACACAATGAGGTACGAAGCTATTTTTAACCTTTTTCTAGCGACTGTTGGTTCTTTAATATTTGCACTTGTATGAAAACTTCTGTATTCGGGTGGACTGCGAATGTTTATCTGGTGCTTTCTTTCTGCAGGCTTCAAGACAATTGTTTGAAGCTCTGGACAAATGTGAGAATCTATTAAGCAAGCAACGCTATATATGTGGCCACACACTCACTGAAGCAGACGTTCGCTTGTTTGTCACTCTTATCAGATTTGATGAGGTAAAGTGTACGTGTGGATATTTATTTTATACATTTGGAAATATCATGTGTTTTACTGTTGTTACTTGTATTGTGCAAAGTATAACACAAGAACTGGAGCAAAGACAAATTAGAGAAAAGAAACAAATTAACTTAGTCCTCGGTCTAGCAATAAAATTTAATTTCCACACCATTTTGTTCTTTTAAGCTATACAAATGGATCATGAAATGCAGTATTTGCATGAAAAAAAGGATCATTTGTTATTCCAGTTGCAACTTATTATCTGCATGAGTCTGTGTTGGCTCATTTTGCTTCATATTTATATTTGCTAGCATTTATGATCCAAATTGCTTGATTTCTTTATCATTTTCTCTTACATACTCTTCCTTTGTATTAAGGTTGTCTAATTTAACCTATGACCCTTCGAAATTGTCAAGCTTTCTACAGCCAGAGTCCATTTTCCCTTGCTTTAAATTAAATACTAGTTCCAATTTTCTGTTTGGAAACAATAGTTTTCTTATCACTGTGAAGAGCTTCTGGTTATTGGTCATGTGTTTTGTGCAGCAAATGTAAATCAGCCATGAATCACTTGGAACTATTAAGTGCTCTATGCTTCCAAGTTTACCACATTTTCCACACTCAACATTAGGCCTCCACGAACACTTTCTTTGTGGGTGGTTCATCTTTAGTATGGCCATTATTGATAAATCTCGTCCCTATTTTTGTTTTTCTTGTCATTGTTAGCTTTGTCACACTTCTCATTGTTGCTCTTCCCTCTTCCTGAACCTTCTGTTCGAACTTGGAGAGCACCCTTCAGATTGTTATTTTCTCTTCATTCAACTTTTTTTTCTCGTGTGTGCAATGCATTTTCAATTCTTTTCTAAAGCAAAGAAAGTATGAAAAAGCATCCTTACATAACTTGCAGTCCCAACTATGTTGACAACCCAAGTTATATCAATCATTTGCAGCATATTCAAATTTTATAATTAACAAATACAAATCAAATGGGGGATTATCCCAAAACCCATTCAGAAAACAAAACTAGAACTAGGTAGATTCCATTTGTTCCTATAGAAATGAAACTTAATAATATGATTCCACCACCTAGTACATCTGCGTTTAACCATAAAAGAAGCAAGTTTATCAATTCAATAGTCTATCTCCCAATATATGAGAGAGACCAAGGAATTGTATGTTGAGACAGAAAGGAATCTCACACTCTTAAAGCTTATACAACATATTCTTCTAACAGTTACGAAGATACAAAGTAACTGTATGTTGGTTGAAGAAAACTTTCACCACCAACATAGAATCACTATCCTGTCATAGGCTATGCATCCTTCTCAACTGCTACTTCAGCTGCACGAATAGCACTAAAAATTTCTGCATATGTAGCTGCTTTCACACCAAGATAACCAGTAAAACATCCAACAAAAGTAGCAAATTTATCGTGGAACAAACCCCATCAGCAGCACCATCAATATTGAACTTCAACAAATGACAAGGAGGAGAAAAATAAAAAGCAGGATGACAGAAGGAGCAATACCCAACTTAATAAAGATACTAAAAGGCTTGAGAATATTGAACTCTTTAATGTTATACCTCATAGAATAAGAGCATAGATCACGAACCCAATTCACATTAGAAAAAACTTGATTCTTCAGGCTTGAATGAAAGACCTTATGGTTATCCAAACAAATGGAATTACTGCTATACCAAATGGATTCAATTACAAAAAAGATAGCAGCTTTACTCCAGGAGCCATGATTCTTTGCTACACAGAATGAGAAATTTCGCTGCAAAATAACATTAAAAGAAAAAGTCAGCAACAGTTTCAATGTGATGAAAACAATGATAGCATCGTGAAACTATAGACAAACTACATTTAAGTATGTTACAATTTGTAGCAAGCCTCCGAATAAGAAAGGATTTTCAGGGAGGGATGAATTGATTTCAATGCTTATAACCAGAACCCAAGGATTGGATTGACCAGAAACTAGCTCATAAGCATGCTTCATGGTGAGTATAACATCAGAAGAACCATTCCAATACCTTCTATCTGGAATACGCTCTACTGGAAAGACAATATCTCTAGTCGGGACTGGATATCTAGAAGATATGAAATTCAAGTCATACCTCTGACCGTTATGTATGAAATCAGAAACCTTATCTGACAACTGGTTGTGCAGAACAATAGGGATGTTCAAAGAATCCACCATAGGTGTTAGGTTTCTTTAGTCAAGAAATCAATCTTTCACTCCTCACAGTACCCACTCACACACAAAAAGAAAGAATATGAATGTATATTGTTTCTGTAATCAAAGACTGAAGTGTTTACAATCTTTCCCCAAGGGAGCACTCTCCCTCCACAGGAACAACCTCCTATCAAATACACTGAAATATCAAAAAAGCTCCCCCCTACTAGACCTCCCTTGCCTTCTTATAAAGGCAATCCACTTCTAACTACCCAACAACAATTAATTCCTAAACTGATTTGATACGACCCAACAGATTAGGCCCAAAGTCAAATATGTGTATAGAAGGAGATACAAACGAGAAGCAGTGAATAAAAACTCGGGAGGAGAGGAATAACAGAAACTGCACAGCTGGCAGCTTGGAATATGCGTGACAGGAAGTTAGTTACAAGGGAAAATGCTTATAGTGGAGGGGGGAAGAGAGAGAGAAGGGGGGGCTGGAGGGCTAGGGAATGGACTGGATTGTTGGGTTTCTTTGTCTTTCTGATATTTCTTAATAGAATAACAGAATTGGTCTTGATTCACGTTGATCAGATCAAATTTCAGAATATACTTCGTATTTCTTTCTACGTTTGAGTTGATTTCATTGTTGGTTCTTATCAACTGGTATCAGAGCTCTTGATTCTGGGAGCTTGAATGGTTGTCACACGATCTACAATGGAGAGCAGAATGGAGAATGTCGAACGAAGCTTACAAGCTCAACAATCGGAGCTTAGTGAGATTAAGCAGATCCTACTGCAAAGAGATAAACCTCGATTTTATCGACGGTTCCATCGACCATGTAGCGGGACCAGGATTACGGATGAGGACGAGGAAGGGAGTAATTATTCGGTGTCAAGATCACGACCACCACGGAGATATGGGAGCCCACCTCAAGTGTATGATTTTGGGGGAAGGAAGATGGAGATTCCGGTGTTCAATGGAGATGACACATACGGTTGGCTCGTTCGAGTGGAGCATTACTTTAAATTGAATTCAGTTTCGGAGGATGAGAAACTAGATGCGGTGATGGTATTTGGAAGGCCAAGCCCTGAATTGGTACCAATGGTGGGAGGAGCAGACGGCAGTTCGAAGTTGGGAGGATTTCAAGACAGCGACACTCCGACGATTCCAACCAGGATTGGCTCAAAACCCATTTGAACCTTTGTTAAGCATTAAACAAACGGGGATAGTGATGGAGTATCGCGGGCAATTCGAGATGGTTTCAGCACCGCTGAGAGGAACAGATCGTACCATGTTAAAGGGGATCTTCCTTAATGGCTTGAAGGAGGAGATTAGAGCTGAAGTCAAGCTCTATGACACCAACTCTATAAGTGATTTGATGGATCGATCCTTATTATTGGAAGAGAAAAACATGGCGATGAGAAGAGGAGGTTTCAGATGGGAAGAGAAGAAAGGTTGGCGAGATAAGGAGAGTGGCTTCGTGAAGGTTTCGAGGGATTAATCTCGGGGAAAATCGATGATATCCATGGGGGAAAAAGGAGGAAAATCTAATCCTGAACCTCCAGGGGAGAGGAAACTGCTAGAAGGGAGAAGATTGACTCAAGAGGAATTACAAGAAAGGAGTCGAAAGGGGTTTTGCTTTAAGTGTGGAGAAAAATGGGAAGGGAGCATGTATGCAAGCTTCGACATTACGAACTTGTATTAGTGGAGGGCCAAGAAGATGGTAAACCAAAGGAAACAGAGGAAGATGGCGGTCCAGCTGAAACAGAGGAACCAATAGTGGAATTAGAAAATAAAAATCTGCAGTTGTCTTTGAAGAGCAAAGAAGGTCTTTCTTCAAGAAAATCCTTTAAGATAAAAGGAACAATAGGAGGGAGAGAGGTGTTGATTTTGATTGATTTGGGAGCCACGAGTAACTTTATTTCTCAACTCCTAGTGGCTAAGTTACTAGTGGCTAAGTTACTAGTGGCTAAGTTACAATTACAGGTGACAAAAACTCCAGAGTATACAGTGGAGATGGGTAATGGACAGAAGGAAAAGAACAAGGGCATATGTAAAGCAGTACAAATAGAGATGCAGGGAATTCGAATCGAGCAGGATTTTTTTATCCTTAATCTGGGACGTACGGAGGTGGTGCTAGGACTAGATTGGGAGATATTAAGGCCAACTTCAAAAATTTCACACTACAGTGGGAGGAAAGAGAACGTAAGCAGATTTTGAAGGGAGATCCCTCCTTGTGCAGAGAGCAAGCTTCTTGGAAGACAATGATAAAGACTTTACAGTCAACAAATGAAGGGTATTATCTAGCATACCAATACGTGGGGGACGTCGAAACCCAACGACAAAACCAACTTGGTTCCACTCCAATATCATGTGCCCTGGAAGAAACATTAGTAGAGTTTGGAGACGTGTTCCAAGAACCGAGAGGATTACCTCCAAAATGAGATCATGATCATGTGATTTTGTTGCAGGAAGGGGGACAAATACCCAACACACGACCATATAGGTACCCCTATTACCAAAAAAATGAAATTGAGAAGATTGTGGGTGAAATGTTGCAGGCAGGGGTGATAAGGCCAAGCAATAGCCAATTCAGTAGCCCTGTGATTTTGGTCAAAAAAAAAAGATGGTGGGTGGAGATTTTGTGTGGACTATAGGGCACTCAATAAACTCATTATCCCAGATAAGTTTCCGATACCCGTGATTGATGAATTGTTGGATGAGCTAGGAGGGGTGTAATTTTTACGAAACTGGATTTGAAGTCTGGGTATCATCAAATTAGAATGAAAGATGATGATATTTCAAAAACAACATTCAGGACCCATGAGGGTCACTATGAGTTTCTAGTTATGCCGTTTGGTCTCTCCAACGCACCTTCAACTTTTCAAGCACTTATGAATAAGGTACTCAAACCTTACTTGAGAAAGTTTGTTCTAGTTTTCTTTGACGATATTCTCATTTACAGCAAGAGTGAAAAGGAGCATGAGGAGCATTTGAGAGTTGTATTACAGGTGTTAAGGGATCACAACTTATTTGCCAATAGGAAGAAATGTCATTTTGGGCAGCGAAGCTTGGAATACCTAGGTCATATCATTTCTGAACATGGTGTGGCAGCAGATCCTGGTAAAATCAAAGATATGCTCACTTGACCTGCTCCCAAGGACGTGAAAGGGTTAAGGGGCTTCCTCGGTCTCACCGGATATTACAGAAAATTTGTGAAAAACTATGGAAAAATTGCGGGCCCTCTCACACAGCAGTTGAAGAAAGATCAGTTTCAATGGGGAAGTGATGCTCAAAAGGCTTTTGAGCAGCTTAAGGCAGCTATGTCCACAGCACCTGTCCTAGTTGTTCCTAATTTTGAGAAGCCTTTTGTAGTGGAAACCGATGCTTCGGGTAAGGGAATTGGTGTAGTATTGATGCAAGAGGGAAGGCCATTGGCGTACATGAGTAAGGTTCTCTGTGAAAGAGACCAAAGTAAATCAGTATATGAAAAAGAACTTATGGCAGTGGGTTTAGCTATTCAAAAGTGGAGGCCTTATTTGTTGGGAAGGCACTTTGAAGTACACACTAATCAAAGGAGTCTTAAATACTTGGCTGAACAACGACTAATGGGAGAGGAACAACAAAAGTGGGTTTGAAAGTTGTTGGGGTTTGACTTTGAAATAAAGTATAAACCGAGAAGGGAGAATACAACAGCTGATGCACTTTCCAGACAGCAGCTATGGGCATTAACCACTGTCCAATTTTATGAATGGGACGAAGTTGATCACGAAGTTCAAATGGATGAAAAGTTGAGGGAAATTATACAAGAATTATTAAGAGACCCGAATGCTCATAAAGGATACAAATTCTTGCATGGTAGATTGTACTATAGAGGAAGAATAGTAATACCAAAAGGGTCTTCTAAGATTCCATTAATACTTAAGGAGTTTCATGATACAGCAGTAGGGGGCCATTCTGGATATTTTCATACATACAAAAGGATTGTAGGGTTGTTGTATTGGGAGAGAATGAAGAAACAAATTCAAGAATATGTGCAGCGGTGTGAAATCTGTCAACGGAATAAATACCAGGCCTTAACTCCCTCGGGATTATTGCAGCCTCTACCTATACCGACACAGGTGTGGTCTGACGTGACCATGGACTTTATAGGGGGACTCCCAAAAGCAAGAGGGAAAGATACCATTTTGGTGGTGGTAGATAGATTAACGAAGTATGCTCACTTTATAGCCATGTCTCATCCTTACACTGCCAAGGATATTGTTGAAATATTCCTTAAAGAAGTGGTGCGATTACATGGGTTCCCTTCCTCCATCGTGACTGATCGAGACAGAGTCTTCATTAGCTCCTTTTGGACGGAATTATTCAAACTTGCTGGAACCAAGCTTCGGTTCAGCTCGGCTTACCATCCACAAACGGATGGCCAAACTGAAGTGGTCAATAGGTGTGTTGAGACTTATCTGAGGTGTTTAAATGGTACCAAACCAAGACATTGGCCTAAATGGCTAAGTTGGGCTGAATTTTGGTACAACACTAATTATCATGAATCTACCCATACAACCCCTTTCAAAGCTCTTTATGGAAAGGACCCACCACCAATAATTAAAGGGGATATAAGGTTGACAGCAGTGGAAGAAGTGAGCAAGATGACAGCAGATAGAGATGCAATGTTAGAAGAGTTGAAAGGACAATTAGCTAAGGCACAAAACCGCATGAAGTAGCAAGCTGATAAACATAGGCGAGATGTGAAATATAATGTGGGAGACTGAGTATTTCTGAAGATTCAAGCATATAAGTTGAGGAGTTTGGCAAGAAGAATGAACCAAAAACTTAGTCTGCGATATTATGGGCCATACGAAATTGTCAAAAAAATTAGCAAGGTCGCCTATAAATTAGCACATCCAGCAGAGAGCTTGATCCATCCTGTTTTTCACGTGTCCTTACTCAAGAAGTTAGTAAGTGATGATGTCCAAACTCAACCTCTGCCCAAGTGTTAGACAGAGGATTTAGAGCTTAATGTGCAACCTGCAGAAGCCTTAGCAATTGGTCAAAATCAGCAAGGAATCAGAGAGGTTTTAATTAAATGGCACCAGTTACCAGAATGTGAAAATTCATGGGAATATTTGACTGAATTACAGAAACACTTTCCAGGATTCCACCTTGAGAACTAGGTGTGTCTTGATGGGGAAAGGGATGATACGACCCAGCAGATTAGGCCCAAAGTCAAATATGTGTATAGAAGGAGATACAAACGAGATGCAGTGAATAAAATTCGGGAGGAGAGGAATAACAGAAACTGCACAGCTGGCAGCTTGGAATATGCGTGAGAGGAAGTTAGTTACAAGGGAAAATGCTTATAGTGGAGGGGGGAAGAGAGAGAGAAGGGGGGGCTGGAGGGCTAGGGAATGGACTAGACTGTTGGGTTTTCTTTGTCTTTCTGATATTTCTTAATAGAATAACAGAATTGGTCTTGATTCACGTTGATCAGATCAAATTTCAGAATATACTTCGTATTTCTTTCTACTTTTGAGTTGATTTCATTGCTGGTTCTTATCATGTTTCCTCTCTCTTGCACCTATTACCCATATAACCTATCATATTATATCCTATCAATAGGTGTATCAAGCATGGTATTCAAAATATCCAAAATGTAAGATCCTACGGGTCTATGATCTTTTTCTCCCACTCCGATCTCGCTTAACTTAAAACTCGCAATTCATTGAATTATTATTATTATATTCATTATCACAAAAAAAGATAGCAAAAAAGTAACTAACATGATCCTCCAAGTCGTTGTTGTCACTGATATGTCTATCCTCATTTTGTCAAAGAAGAGGTATGTGTCATTGCTTGATTAATCTTAGCAGACGGATGAAAAGGGGTAGTGTTTTTTTCACCCTCAATATGCCAAGTATATGTCACTCTTTTTCTAAAGCAATCAAAGCATTTTTTTTTCTGCAAAATTAAGTCATCATTTTCAGCATGAGAATCCAAATTTGTTTGAAACCTAGCCAGATTATTCATAGCATTAGTGACTGTGTCAGTCACATTGCCAAAGACATTTCTGCTCCAATCAAGAAGCCTTCTCTTAACTTCTATCATCTTTTGATTCAAAACATATAAGGGAGACGGCCAAACCAGGAAGTGTTCCAAGCATCAGAAACCAACTCACAATCAGCTGTAGCAGCCACATAGATCAATCTTTAAGGGGCAAAGAATTCCTTTTGTTTTATTCTGACTGAAAAAGAATAGGAAAGTGATCAGAAAAATATTTAGTTAAAGTATTACAAGAAATACTAGTCCAGGAAGCAATCCAATCCGAATTGCAGCAAGCTCCATCAAGGTGTTTGCCAATCCTAGCAGAATCAACGCATCTGGGAAAATGATGCAGATGATTCCCATCTATCCAAGCTCCAAATTCTTTAACAGGAAGCCTAGCCACAAAATTGGAACCGCTATGCTCATGACTACCTCAAACCACATTGAATCACCGATAAAAGATCAAGGACCAGGATTAGAACCCATAAGAATAGATAAATCATGCCACAAAAATCTACCCTTGATTAATAAGTAGAATCATAGATAATAGCAATATGATAAGTGACTTTAACTGCAAAAGAAAGGGACAACACAAATTAATCAAAACAGCTCAGCAACTTAACATGATTAGTAAAACGCCATATATTTGAAATTTCCCTATTATTTTGAGTATACAACTGAAAAATTCAAATATCTCCAAAAGTTGACCTCAAATTATCAGTTCTGACAAAGGGTTCAGCAAGAAACAGAAACCTTGGTAGTGAGATGAACAAATCTTTTTGAGAGCCAATTAGGACTTCTTATTCCCAATGCCCCTAATATTCCAAAATAAAGCTTTTGCCATTTAACAATATTGAGATTTTCACCCCTAGCTTGCGTCCAAATGAGCAAAGCCTCCTTTTAGAACTCAAAATTAAATCAAATCGCAGGTAGGCCCAAGTTAGTGAGTCTGTGTTTCATGACCATTTTTCTTGAATAAATATGGAGTTTGTCCTGTAAGTCTTATTGCATTTCTATCGTGAGATTAAAAACTCAATTTTCTAACCCGGGATTGGAATGTTACATAGTTGTGGCTCTGAGTGTCGTCTTCCAAATGTAAACATAAAGAGAAGAAATAAATTTTCTATAGTTCAGAGTAGTCTGATTTTCCTGCTTTTTGTTTAGTTCTTTACTCTGAATCAGACCAATGAAAACAAATCATCTCAGTTAGTTCATTGTTTTATAGTGGCTATAGATGATGAGAAAAATACAAACTTCTCTCTTCAAGTAATTGACCTCTCTTATAATTGTAGGTTTATGCAGTTCACTTCAAGTGCAACAAGAAACTGCTGCACGAATACCCAAATCTTTTCAATTACACTAAAGACATTTTCCAAATTCCTGGCATTAGTAGCACAGTGAACATGGAACATATCAAGTTGCATTACTATGGAAGCCATCCTTCTATCAATCCATTTGGTATTGTTCCTGTTGGGCCAAATATTGATTATTCTGCTCCTCATGACAGAGAAAGGTTTTCTGCATAGGTGGTTGTTTTGTATAATTATAAGATTTTTTGAGAATTTTCCTGTATCTTCCAAGTGAATTGCTTTGTTGAAAAAATGCAGAAACAACGATGCTTTGTTGAAAAACGTAATTTCAAAATAAATTGAGGCAGGTCTCTGAGTGTGAGTATACCTCTAATGTTAGAATTCTTCTGTGATCGAGCTTCATTGATTTGTTTGTCAAAACTGTTTGAATTGTAGCCAGACACATCCCACAATTCGTATTACTGTCTTATTATTAAATGGTTTGGAAAGATCACCTGTATTTGGTGTTGAAATTTGAGCTGGACTATTTAGCTTGTTGAATCTCGTGTAGAGTCAGACTGCTTTGGATCTAAAAGAAAATGATAAAAGTGAGAGAGAAACTAAGGTACAGTGATAGAAACCTGTAGGAAAGAACTTGAAGAACAGAAATTCACCTGGAAAGAGTGCCATATGATCAACTAGTTCTTGTTGTAGTTATTATTATCAGCTAACATACCAGATATTATATCTATGCAATTAAATAGTACAATTTTTATTTTTACAAATAATAAAGACAACAGAGAATAGAGAAAATGTGGGTTATATGATGGAAACATAGAAAGAGGGAGAGAAAATAGTGGCATTAAACTGTTAGGAACTCTCTTCTCTCTTCCTTGTATCACTCGTCTTATTTTTGTTCTGTCCTATTGTGTACTAAAAAAGTTGTAGTTTCTGAGTTTGCGCTGTTCTGACATAATTTGTAACAGTTAATTAGCATACTTCAAATCTATAGACTCTAAAATCATGACAGTATGGGAATTTTAGCTTCACGAAATATAAAAGATATATTATACAAAGAAGTTTGTAATTTATTTTATTTATATACATTATATATATATATATATAAAGCAAAAATACAATACAATATCAAATATCATAATATCTCATTCTTTACTTCTTAAATTCTAAATTAAAATAAAAAATATTTTCACTTTTATGTAAAAATATTTAAAAAGAACTGAAAGATTCCTTGAAACTTAATTCAAATAAAAGATATTTAGGCCAGCAAAGTGACAATTAAGTTATTGTTACAAGATTGTAAAGCGTAATTATAAATCCCTTGAATGAAGTCTCTATTGAGAACTGTATGGTTCTCCTAACTGTCTGAATGACAGTTATTCTGTTTATTTCGTTTTTCCCATGGAACTCTATATATAGAGTTCCTTCCCTTTCCCCTTATGTATGAAAAATAATGTTTACCATTCATGTTTACTGAAATAAGAAAAGGATTCGTTTTCCTTACCTCTCTTGCTGCGATCTACATTTTTGTCTTCTACGGCACCGGCAACCACCGTGCCTGAACGTCGCCGGCAGCCCTTCGTCAGCTTCTCCCTCCATCGCTTCTCGCACCTTCGCGTCTCGCTCTCTCTCCCTTTTCTTTTCACTTCAGTCTTATGTCACGCAGGCATCTTACCCTCAGATTTATTCCTTTTCGGGCCAACACATGCATTGGGCTTCCTTCAGCTTAAGTGCACAATGTTGGGCTTCGTCTAATATGGTATCAGAGCAGGTCTAGTGCCTGCTCTGCTTCCATTGCTCTTCCGCTGTTCTTGGTATCTTCTTGGGCCTTCTTTCTTCTGCCATGGATCAAGCTGATCAAGCAAACAACCCAACCAACCCTTTCTATCTACAGCCAGGTGAAAACCCAGGCCTCACTCTGATTACTCAAGTTTTAAACGAGAATAACTACTCATCTTGGAGCAGAAGCATGAGGAGAGCTCTGCTTTCCAAGAATAAAGTGAAATTCATTGATGGGTCCATAAAAAGACCTTAGAAAACTGATGTTGTTTATGACGCCTGTGAAAGATGTAACATGATGATTTTATCATGGATAACGAAGACATTGTCTCCACACATTGCTGAAAGTGTGATTTACGTCGAAGAGGCTAAAGAATTATGGGATGAGCTCAAGGAAAGATTTTCTAAGGGAGATTATTTTAAGATCTCTGACTTATTACAAGATATACATTCTATCAGACAAGGTGAAAGAGGGGTGAGTCAGTTTTTTACAGATATGAAAATCATGTGGGAAGAACTAGAATCTTTGAGACCTATACCTACTTGCACATGTGCGACTCCTTGCAGCTGTGATCTATCAAAAGTTTCATTGAAATATAGAGAAGCCGAGCATGTAATATGCTTTTTGAAGGGATTAAACGACTCTTACAACACTGTTAGGACACAGATTCTTTTAATGGATCCTCTCCCCAATGTCAACCGTGTTTTCTCGCTTATCATTCAACAAGAAAGACAAGAAAAACAAACTCCTACAGAGACCAAAATCCTGGCTAATGTTGCTGAAAGAAACGGACAATGGAGACCTGATCAGAATTGGAAAAATCAAGGAAGGGGTGTTGTTTCCCGTGGTCAAGGCAGAGGAAGGGGAAGAAATCCTAATTACGGAAAACAATGTTCATACTGCAACAAAATGAACCATACTATTGACGAATGTTATTCCAAGCATGGCTACCCACTTTGGTATAAAAAGGAAGACAAGAAAAATGACTGGACTACTGTCAACACTTGCAAAAGCAATGCTGAATCAGAGGGCAATCAGAAAGCTCAACAGATCAACAATGGTAACAATTTCAATCCCTTTACACCAGAACAGATGTATAAACTACTCAAAATAATAGACAAGATTGATGAACCATCTACACACAAAGTCAATTAGGTTCAAAGAAATGAAACCGAGAATAAACAAGGTAATTTGTCTTGGATTATTGATACCGGTGCTACAGATCATGTTACCCATGACAAAACTAATTTTGTTACCTTCTACAAAATTAAACCAATTTCTATCAAATTACCCAATAACACTATACTTACTGCTGAACATGCAGGAACAATGCAATTTACTAAAAATTTTGTCATTTTCAATGTTCTTTACATACGAGATTTTTGTTTCAATTTGATATCTGTACAAAGTCTTATCAAAGATCTGAATTGCAGCCTAATTTTTTCCTCTAAGCATTGCCAGATAAGGGAGAATTGTACATTGAAGATGATTGAATCTGCTAACTCTTGGAACGGGCTCTATTATCTACAAGCTCTCCCTAAACCTGATCAAAATTACACTTCAAAGACTGTTTTCTCTTTTAAGAATGTTGATGTTAACCTGTGGCATCTTAGACTAGGCCATCCTGGACACAGAGTTATAAGACATATATGTGAAAAGTTTCCTTATGTTAAGATAGATGTTAATTTTGTTTGTGACACTTGTCATTATGCCAAACAACACAAGTTATCGTTTCCAAAAGGTTTTTCTGTTACTACTGAATGCTTTGAAATCATTCACTGTGACATATGGGGTCCTCTAAACACGATTTTTGTTCATGGCCGTAGATATTTTCTCACTATAGTAAATGACTATAGTAGACACACATGGGTTTTTCTAATGAATAATAAAGGGCAGACTGGAAACCTACTGCAAAATTTTATCATTAAGGTCAAGAATCAGTTCAACAAAATGGTTAAAAACATTAGATCAGACAATGGACCTGAGTTTAAGTGTGGGAATTTTTATGACATGCATGGAATCAATCATCAAAAGAGTTGTGTTGAAACCCCTGAACAAAACTCTGTTGTTGAAAGGAAACATCAACACATACTCAATGTAACACGAAGTCTCCTTTTTCAATCTAACATACCTAATGCTTATTGGTCATATGTTGTTGGACATGCTGTCTATTTAATAAACAGGATGCCTTCACCTATTCTTGATAATAAAACTCCTTATGATATGCTTTATAATATTCCTCCTACTTACTTAGATCTCAAGGTTTTTGGATGTTTATGTTTTGCTTTCACCCTAGAAAACAACAGAAATAAACTGGATCCTAGAGCTAGAAAAGGAGTTTTTTTAGGATATAAGAGTGGTGTCAAAGGTTACATTGTGCTAGACATAAATAACAAAGAACTTTTCATAAGCAGAAATGTTATATTTCATGAAAACATTTTTCCTTACAATAATCTGCAAGGAAATAGACAGGATACTATCACAGAAGAAGAGAAAGCCGATTCTCTCAATGGTCTTTTAAGACATCATTATTCCCTTGATGAAGACATACACGATGAGTTAAATGTTTTTAATCAAGAAGAACAACAGTCCTCTACTGACAGAGACAACAACAACAACAACATCACTGATAATCAGGAGAATCACGGACATAGGAGATCTGACAGGCTGAGAAAGACTCCTGAATACCTAAAAGACTATGTTCATCAGGTCAATCAATCCCTAACTGTAAAAAATGTTTTTAAAACTCCTTACCCAATTTCTGATATGTTATGTTGTGAAAATTTGTCAGAAAAGCACTCAAGATACACCATGGTTGTCACTAGCAATAAGGAACCACAGTCTTATAATGAAGCTAAAGTCAAGAATGAATGGGTTGAAGCTATGCAAAAGGAGATTAAAGCTTTACAAGACAATGATACTTGGGTCCTAACTCAGTTGCCTCCAGGAAAAACTCCCATAGGATGTAAATGGGTGTATAAAACTAAATATAGAGCAGATGGCAGTATTGAAAGGCACAAAGCCCGATTGGTGGCAAAGGGATACACTCAACAGGAAGGAATAGACTACCTGGACACCTTTTCACCTGTGGCCAAACTTACCACTGTTAGACTTCTCATTGCCCTTGCTGCCTCCAACAATTGGTTCCTACATCAACTTAATGTTGACAATGCTTTTCTACATGGTGATCTAAATGAAGAGGTCTATATGCAATTGCCTCCAGGTATGAATACCCACAAAGAAGGACATGTTTGCAAGCTGACTAAATCTTTGTATGGTTTAAAACAAGCCAGTAGGCAATGGTTTGAAAAATTATCCTCCTATCTAATCTCTGCTAATTACAACCAATCTAAATCCGACCACTCATTATTTACTAAACGAACTACTACAAGTTTTACTGTTTTGCTTGTATATGTGAATGACATTGTGTTGGCAGGAAATTCTATGGAGGAAATTAACTGCATGAAAGAACTTTTACACAAAAAGTTTCGAATAAAGAATTTTGGAGAGCTTAAATACTTCCTTGGACTTGAAGTAGCTAGATCTAAAAAGGGAATTCATTTATGTCAGAGGAAGTATGCTTTAGACATACTTGAGGAAACAGGGATGCAGGGGTGCAAGCCTTCTTCTACTCCTTTCCTAAAAGACACAAGCCCATTGTACAGGGAAGACAACTATCTGGATGATTCTGAACCCTATAGAAGGTTGATAGGGAAGTTACTCTACCTTACTAATACCAGACCTGACTTATGCTTTACAATTAATTTGCTTAGTCAATTTATGCAATCACCCACTAACTACCATTATCAGGCTATTCAACATATTCTTAGGTATATTAAATCCTCACCATCTGAAGGGTTATTTTATGCTGCTGATTCTCCTAAGCATTTAAAGGCTTTTAGCGACTCAGATTGGGCAACATGTCCCAACACAAGAAGATCTACTACGGGATTCTGTATTTTCCTTGGGTTATCTCTCATTTCCTGGAAATCTAAAAAGCAAAGGACTGTGTCCAGATCCTCTACTGAAGCTGAATACAGGGCACTTGCAACCACTGTATGTGAGATACAGTGACTCCACTATCTCCTACAAGACCTTCAAGTAGAAGAATCTGGAGTACCTGTTCTATTTTGTGACAACAAATCAGCGCGCCACATAGCTCATAATCAGAGCTTCCACGAACGGACCAAGCATATAGAGTTTGATTGTCACGTTGTTCATGAAAAGATACAAGAGCGTCTTCTGCATCTTCTTCCTGTCCGATCCGACGAACAACTGGCCGACATCTTCACCAAATTTCCGCACCGTGTCAGATTTGGAGTTATTGTACCCAAGCTTGGACTGATCAGTATACACCGTCCAGCTTGAGGGGAGGCTATTGAGAACCGTATGGTTCTCCTAACTGTCTGAATGACAGTTATTCTGTTTATTTCGTTTTTCCCATGGAACTCTATATATAGAGTTCCTTCCTTTTCCCCTTATGTATGAAAAACAATGTTTACCATTCATGTTTACTGAAATAAGAAAATGATTCGTTTTCCTTACCTCTCTTGCTGCGATCTACATTTTTGTCTTCTACGGCACTGGCAACCACCGTGCCTGAACGTCGCCGGCAGTCCTTCGTCAACTTCTCCCTCCATCGCTTCTCGCACCTTCGCGTCTCGCTCTCTCTCCCTTTTCTTTTCACTTCAGTCTTATGCCACGCAGGCATCTCACCCTCAGATTTATTCCTTTTACGGGCCAACACATGCATTGGACTTCCTTTAGCTTAAGTGCACAGTGTTGGACTTCGTCTAATAGTCTCCATGAAGTTTTATTCCAAAAGGGGTAGGGTTTATAAAAATTCTTAACCTGTTTAGAGAAAAAAAAATAGTTGAAATATGTGATAAATGATATCCTGGAACACGAAAAGAAGATGTGGAGAAAAATAAAGAAAATGATATGAAAGATGAAACATCGTTTTTAACAATTGGATTAATCTTATTATCATAATTCACTGGATAGTAGAGTTTTCCAATTCTTCAAGGAATGTTTCTTCGACTATTATTCATTGTTGATGGATGTAGTTTTTTTATTATGACATTTTCTTTTTCTTTTCTTTTCATGTGTCGCTCATTTTTACTATATAGGGACAATTTTTTGACCTTAAAAACTCAGTATGATCTTCTATGCAAATTACATAATTAATTCTGTGACCTTCATAATATTGTGGTGTTTTGGTTTTCATTTATTTTATTTTCTATCTGGCTTTCATCATCCTTAATTTTTTATTTTTTTTTTACTTTTTATTCTGGTTAATTATCCCAATTAACTATAATAGTCATATGACACATCTACATAGTTATAAACTCAATATTAAAAACAAAAAGTAGTGTCTTTATGAAGGAGTGAAATAAAAAGTGACATATATTAAATATGATTTATATTTTCGTGGACATGTTATGCATATTTGTGTTGGTTCCAATAATTTGTTAGAAAAATTTGTTAATCCAGTCATTTTTAATATTAACCAACTTTTTCATGTTATTAAAATACAATAATTCCATTATTAAAAAATCATAATAGTCAATTAAATATAATTTTTTCTAATTAATTTTGTTTTTTTTTATTATGAGTGTTTATGAATGTCAATTTGGGTTATTAGATATAGAAATACCAAAATATAGGTCTGTGGGTCGTCCTCAAAAACTATAAAACACATAAATATTTGTTAGATCAAACCCTAATAAAGTTTTGAGTGATCCAAATAAATATTAGTTTTCTATCATGTCTTGTAAAATCTTCATTTCATGAACACAAAGGAAGTGAATCTAACTATCACTATGTAAAAAAACATAGTTGTATATGTTAAGCAACATTTTCATATAAATCATATAAAAGTTTTCATCTAATAACATCCTCTCAGTCTATTTCTTTATGATAATTTCATATAGATTTTTTCAATGCACTTCCTCTTGTTTCTCCTTTTATCATTGTTCTGATTAAGAAGCATTTATCACACAATATTTAAGCTTAAATATTATTAATGAAGTCAAGTTGCAATACAAGGCGCATTCTACAAAGAAGATAATACATTTATTTTTTATAAATTTTCATGCTAAACATTATTTTATAGTTTGACATCTCAACTAAACTAACATATTTAAGCAAAACAATCATTTACATCCTAAAAACTTTATTAATAATAAAGAAAGAAAGATAAAATAAAAATATGGGGGAGTCAAACCAAACTCATGTAATAAACAATTCTAAATTTAGATAATTGAAACGTATTATGAAAAGAATCAAACACTAATTAAGGTGTAATGAGATCAAAACATTTAAGGTATATTTAATTCAACTTTCAACATATTAAACATGCATACACTTGAGTGTTCCAACCTTTTTAAGAAGGAAATAAAAAAAATAATAACATTTTTTTGTTATCTTTTTTGTCTCAATATAGTTTTCATTTTTGTTAAAAATATCAATAAGATATTTTCTGGTAAATTAGTGTTGACATCATTTACATAATAACAAATGACGATATGATAGTTAGATTTATACAATATCATATGTAATTTATACATCACATTCTATGTTAATACTAATTTTATGTGAAAACCACATTGACTCTTTTTAACAATAAAAAAGAAAACTAAATCAAAATTTAAAAAAATTAAGAGATCGTTCATATAGTTTCAACTAATAAAAAGGCAATGCAAGAGACAAAAGTTGCATTGTGTTAATCTAAATTAGAAAAAAAAAATATTGGATTAACTAAAGTTAATGTTGCCCATCATGTGACATCAATTTTCACATCTCTATAATAAGCACAAGTATTTTTCAAAATAAATTTTTATTCATATGGTAGAAAATGGTGAAGAAAATATGTGAAACATTGTGGCTATTATTAATCATTGACTAGGTAGCTATATGTGTAAGGCTTCTGGTCTGAACACGTATGTGGTAATTTATAGTGCAAATATGACCATTAATAAATGTGTGGTAGCTGAAAGATGAAAATGATGGGGTTAGGCTCAGTTCTTCTCATGGATAAATTATACACTAATTTTATTTTACAATAATATAATATGCTCTTGATTCTATAAATCTGTACACACAAAAAATTCAGCATCAATTTTTGGTTATATCTATAATTTCTGTAATATGTAAATATAACTAACTATGTAGATAATCAAATTATACATTGTGTATGAGTTAATTCATACTAATGTAGAAATGAATTCAAATTATTTTTTAAAAGATATTAATTCACTTATTAAAAGATTAAATATTTATTAGAGTAAAAAAAGAATTTCTTTTATAGTACTCTAAGTTTTTAGTGTGAGGGATTTATTTTGCAGAACTCTAGTTTTTAACCTAAAAAAGTTGTCTCCTAGTACTTCATATTTTTAGCTTCAAAGAGTTTTTAGAATTTTTCTATAAATGCAATGCTATTCTGAAATAGAAATGGGATCTGAATTCTGACTTGAAACCATTACACTTTAAACGAGAACAATTGGTCTTCAGAATGGGATCCGATCAAACATTTTCCGACATCCTTCCTTTTATTATGTAATAATTTATTCTATATCTTTTTATTATTTTTCTCAATTTAAAAGATTTATGATTTTAAACTATATATATATATATATATATATATATATATATATATATATATTTGCAATCGTCTTGCTTTTGATTTTGAAATTGAAAAAAGATAAATATTTTACATTCTTATCCAAATTAATTTTCTTACAACAAATTTCTTATTCCCGTCTTTTTATATATTTTTTCACTTTTGTATTCCAATTTTAATTAAATAACTTTTTTGTGTAAAATTATTAAATGCGGTAGCATGCTCATAAGAACACACGGATATAATATTTATTTGAATGAGATTTCTCTAGTACAAAATTATACCTTAAAATAAATATTCTCTGTTAAACAAGCTTTATAAATTTTTTAATTAAGTTCAGAGTTAGAGTTTGTATAAGAGATGATGCAAAGGATGATTTTATAAGAAGAATATGTTTTAGCATTCATTTTGGCATTATTAGAATGTATTAAGATTCGAAGAAATCTTTATAATGGTTTGACATGAAGTGTCATGTAACTTAATTAATTTGTGAGAGCTTGTTTGACATGTCATAAAGCAAAAGTGAAACATTAAAGACTCCGAAAGAGTGAAGAAAAAATCTACATGCAAAGTCACAAGAGTTTAAAAATAAGAGTAAAAACCAACTTACTCTATAACTGAAATCAATCGGCTAGAAATAAAGATCTCACCTCATGGAACTCTCAGGCGGTCTCTGATCATCCAATAAATGAGTAGGGAGTTAGAATTTTTAGAGAGAAGGAAGAAGAAGTTTTAAAGAAGGAAGTTTTAAAGAGATAAAGTTTCTTAGATAATGAAACTCCTTATTAGTAAATTCCATTTATATTTTCATATTTTAAAAATAAAATAATGGAGTATCATTATTTAAAACACTCTACTTCATCTAATACTCTATTTTTGAGGGTCTTACACTTTCTTCTTAGTATATAATATGTTTTCTCTTCTTCTTTTTTTTATTGCACTCACATTGTGATGATTTTCATTAGTATGCATATGTATCCTCTTAGGAGGAATCATCTCATTGGATGCAGCTTCCTTAATTGAGGATGTGCTAAGTAGGGATCATAAGGTAAAAGTCCTCCTTGGTTAGGTACTTCTTGGGAGGGATCATCTCATTGGATGAAGCTTCCTTAATTCAGGATGTGCTAAGTAGGGATCATAAGGTAAAAGTTCTCCTTGGTTAGGTACTTCTTGGGAGGGATCATCACGTTAGATGAAGTTTCCTTACCCATATAAAAAGATAATTAATTGGGAGGGATCATCTTGATAGATGAAGTTTCCTTACCCCAATGAAATGATAATTAATTCGAAGGATAATTTCAGTCGATGAAGCTTCCTTACCCACTTATAAATCAAATAAATAATTGGGAGGGATCATCTTGGCAGATGAAGCTTCCTTACCCACATGAAACTTCATTCATCTTAGCTTAAATTATAATAATAAGTAATGACTGAAATAATATGATATGCATTTGATTGATGTCTTGTTAAAACATTCTTGACCAAAACCCTTCCCATCTAGGTTATTATGCAGATTTAGGTAATTACAAATTCTAGTTTCTTCTTTCCTTTTGTATGGCTTCATATGAACAAACTATGTCTTTAAACTTGGTCTCAGAAGCCTTTCTATTATTCTGGTTTTAATTAGGATGATATTGCATTGTTTTGGTTCTTAGTTTCAACATCTGTATGCGGTGTTGTTTTAAACCCGAGATTTATAAAAATGAATCATTAAGAATTACATATATTATTATGTAGACAAGATAGTCATGTGTGGTTTTCCTTAACAAATAATGTTCAATCAGTTATCAATAGATACCAAAATCATGTCCTCCTTTTTATCACGTCATAATCACGTATCACTTCAAATGAGACGTTATATGATGATCCTTATGTTATCTCATAAAATATCTTCACAAATTCTAGTTATCAATATTTTCTTCATGTAAGAAATTCTTACATTTTAGTAATACAAACTATGTTATTTAATGTTTTGTCATGTCATGAAGTAATCCTTAATGAGCTATTATCCCAATTCATGATGAAATTGAATTTGAAAGTCTACCTGAATTTGCAATTAAAAATTACATGGATTGTCATATTAACAAGGGGTATCATTTTTTAAATGTAGAGGGCCTTAGGTACTTTTACATTAGTTGTTAAGAATTTATACATCTACCTTGATTAGTAAGGATTTATACTTTTACTTTGGTTGGTAGAAACTTATAGATGAAGAGGACAAAATAGAACACATAAAATATGTAATACATAATTTTGTACGAAAATAATAATAATGCATAAAAGTACATGGTAAATTTTTCATAAACTAAACAAGTTATTATAAAGACAGAATATGTAGAACATGATGATATAGTAATCAAACAATTTGGATTAGAAAAATACTAACATTATAAATATGAAGCAAAATGAGTCAACATAATCTCATGCAAATAATCAGGTTGCAATTGGAGTAACAAATACTCTTGTGTTAAATTAAACTCATTTATTGCAAGACTAAGGATTAAGTATTTTTTTTTTTTTACTTTTGCTTTTGTCTTTAGTTCTTGTGTTGTACGTCATATAATACATAGTTTATTTTGAAAAATTATAAAAAAAAAATCATAAAAATAAGACATAGTCTACAAATCAAGATTTTAAATTTAGAAGTCAGGTACGTGTAGGATATATTATGATAATAAACCCTTATTAAGAAAAATCATCTTTAGAATTCTTTTTGGAGACTATTAAAATTTCTTAAGAGTAAGATGGTTGGAGGTGGCCTAAGAAAATAAATAAAACAAAAAAAAAAAGAGAGGGTGTGTTTTACTTTTGCTTCATATCCAAAAAGGAAAGGATTGCGTCGTAGCATTGGCTTGCGCTTTTGGTAGTGCCTCCTTCAGGCGTTGGACGAGAGTGCGCTGACCATACTAGCATGCGTAAGGGACTCCATTTGTGGTGGGTCCCACCCATCACAAATTATTGCCTTCTTCAAGTTTTTTCCACAAAATTAAAATTACCTTTTTTATTTATTTTCATATACAAAATATGTTTTAAATAATATCGAGCTTGATAAAGACAAGTGCATAAACATGTAGTACCTTGAAATATACATGGCAAATGCAAAAAACCTAAACCCATATCCTAGAATATCTTGTTTTGCTGCCACAATGGTTTATTCCATCTTTGTCTCGGTCCCCTACCTAGTAAAGTTCCCATATCTACCTCACTTTTACTATAATGTTTCACTCTCTCCAAACACACCCTTCCTTCTCTTCACATATAATGCAACCACCATGGTATAGCATAACAGCTGATCATCTTCATCTGTGCTAATAATCTACATATATATATATATATATATATATATATATATATATATATATATATATATATATATATATAAATATAATAAGACCCTTTTCAGTCTTTGCCTTAATAATTTAACATGAGTTGAAAGATATCATGATTTGATGATTGAAAATTGAAAACCATGATGTGACTAATAATAGTGAAGATAATGTGAGGATAATGGATGATTGGATTGGGAGAAAGAGAAAGGCAGACAGAGACAAATGGTTGTTGTTTCTTTCTTTGTTTTCTGCGTAAATATTTTCTTGCCTTCTAAATAGCTTTAATTTGTGGCCGTGCGTCTCTGTTTCTTTTTGGTTTTTCACAAATATGTTTCTTAAAACAATATCACACTAAGCACGATTAGAGATTAAGAGCTTCTTCACCCTCGTCATATACACGTTCCTCGATTGGCTTATACAATCTCAAACAGGATTTCGCATGTTTGTTTTATAACGATTTTAAACATAATTCAATTTTACAAAATCGATTTAATAAAATATAATTCAATTTTATAAAATTAATTTATAAGATAAAATTTACATTCATTTATATATTATAAATTAATCTTATTTATAATTAAATTTGCTTTGAATATTAAATTATTGAAGTATTCAAGTTAACTTATAAGAACTTCTTTATAATGAGATAAACATAAGCCAAAACCATTAAAGGTGAAACCCACTTTGGTTCATAAAGTATCTCTCTAATGATTGCTTTGTTCAAAGAAAAGAAAATGAGTTTTCATCTCTGTTTATAATATTTTAATAAATATTTACATTACATTGAATAACTTTTTATCGTCGTCTCTATATTTATCGTTTAATTAGTTGATAGTCTTTACATATGTATATGTATTTTTACTTGATTAAATTTTAAATATTTTTAATTAAAACTTTGTTAAAAGATTGTTTTATTTAGATTTCAAAAATAATTATCTTCATTTAAGTATTTGTTTTTTCATTTTTATTTCTTCGATAGATCATTCCTAAAAAAAAAGAGTAAGTTTAGTAATTTAAAAATATTAAAAAGAAACAAAGGAAGGTGAGCATCAAATTAAAGAAAGAATAGAAAAAAAAGGTTAATAGAAAAAATCAAACTGTATAATATTTAAAAGAAATTAAATTTGGTGATGGAATTCTTTTAGTAAATATTTAATTTAAAGTATTTAAGTTTATAATATACTTAAAACTTGACTAAATTTATATTTTTTATTATTATAAAAATAATATTTGTATTAATGATTTACTAATGCAGAAAAACTTTTTTATACTTATTAAGAAACTTTTTAAACCAATTTTCAAACCTTTATAAAATAAAGGGGTATAGAAAATATTGAAATTCACTTTATATATCTAGTTTAGAACCAATTTAAAAAATTGACTTAGGAAACAATTTTAAATTTATAAATGAAAAAAAAAATTGAAAAACAAATAGATTGGAAGACGTTTGTTTCCTGATTTACATTCATGTAGTGCTGCTATAATGTCTATATAGAAGGAACCTCACAATATGTATGCATGAAGCCACTTTTGGAGTCAAGGAGATCAAGAATCTTTCGTAGAAATCAATTTTAAACATTTTACTTGGGAAGCAATTTTAGATTTATAAATGAAAAAAAAATAGATTGGAAGATGTTTGGTTCTTTTTTCAGTAAAAGACACTTTCACGGCTGATTTGCATACATACAGTGTTGTCATGACGTCTCCATTGAAATAGAACCTCCCGACATGTATGCGGATAAGTTAGAGCATGAAGCCACTTTTGGAGTTGAGAAGATCAAGAGTCTTCCTTAGAAATTAATTTTCTTAGAAGGTTAAATACTACAAGCAACCTTAAAACAAATCAAATTAGTCGAAATATATGAAACATGTAAGTAGCCAAATACCAACACAGTAGAGATCTTACCTTAATATCGTCATTGGAAACACCATAATCTAGACTAGATATGTAAAGTTTCGTCCCTGTTTCGATGGAAGAGCTCAACCACTTTAACCTACGAAATTTGTTGAAGTACTTGGAAAAATACTAGAAGAGAAGGGGAGGAGGTGAATAGCATTACTGGAAAACATTTTTGCAAACGATATAATATAGCCCTTTTGTCGAGGATCAAATGATTTTAGGTAAGTTGTTAGACACTTGACTTTAGAAAGTAAGTCCTTTTTAGTTGTTGAAAAAGGTTTGCTACAACATTTTGATAAAGTTTGTTCTTTAGTAAAGACTCGTTTAGTAACAGGAGCTTTAATATCGATTAAAATAAGGTGCAATTACATGATTTATAAAAGGGATGTTTAAAGAGAATAGAGCAATAAACACAATCATTTTTATTCATTTTTACTCTACTGCGTAATAGTAGATATCTTACTGTCATTACTGCAATAATACTCAATGCTTTATCTATATTGCATACATTACTTGAATATTGGAAAATACACTTGATATCAAATGTTATTTTTATGAGAATTCAAAATAAATGCTCTAATACATATTTGTCAAATACATCTAATATATTATTTCAAATTGATATATTGAGCTCTGATACACACTCTGATAATGTACTGCTCACATATTGTTATAATGCTACATCTTTTTATGATAGGGGAGCATCATATTCTTAAATGGTATGTAAGTAATTTTGATGTTCTTTAAGCACAATTCCATGTTACTTGTTTTGCCATTTTTTGCTAATGCCTAAGGGAAAGAGTAACTGGAAAACATGTTTCTTGTTGGTCATCATCAAAATAGAGGGAGATTGTTGATAGGGGGAGCTAAACCTACCCTTTATATCTATGTTTTATAGTTTTTTTCACAATAAATGACATAACAATTGTCTTATCTGTATCTTGTTTGTGCTTGATATGAGAATTCATTATTGGTAAATGAATCTTACTTTAAACAGATTGAATATATCATTTATGGATGAAATAATCGATTTAATATAGTAAATAATTTGTTAGATTTCACCAGATCTCATTGTATGTTTAATAGGACCAAACTACTATGTAGTAATCGATTACATAAGTCATATAATCGATTAAAACAGAAAGTTATGCCATTATATGTTTCATTAGTGAGTTGATCTGTTTGAAATGGAAATTAGATTGAAAATTTGCTTAAGTACAAGATTAATCGATTACATAAGTTATATAATCGGTTAAATCAATTTACTATATTTAAATCTATTTCATTTAATAGCCTGAATTGTCATAACGGTCAAATGAATTTATAACTCGCTAGTATGATTAAATAATCAATTACATGCTTGGATAATCTGTTAAAACAGAAGCAAACTTGTTAAAACAGAAAGAAAAACTTAACAGATTACATAAATAACTTAATCGATTAAATTGTGTCAGGATTCAGAAAATTATATATATGCGTCTTGAGCTCTGTTTTAATACATACAATTGCTATCACTTTCATATACTAACTATTTCATAAGTTTTGATTACAGGAGCGATCAAGAAGTGACTTGGAGAATCAAGGTTTAAATTGGGTTACTTACACATCAAGATTCTTTCAAGAAAGTGGGTTGAACTATTCTTATTTGATCTGCACCAAGAAGAGTGTGACTGGAAGATCAGGATCATCCTCGACAATCTATATTTGTCTACCTGTGCATATTGGCCAGGTGTTGAGAGTTGTGACTGTTCTCAAGGGTTGTAAGAGAGTGAAGGTAGTCATTTCTTGTTTTGCTATATTTGATTTTGAGTGTGGTGAGAAGTGCATTGAGAGGGGTATCTTTGTATTTCTGTAAACTCAATCAATTTATAGTGGATTCCCTTCAACTAAGGTTGTTGGACTAGATGTAGGCTTGGGATTAGCCGAACCAATATAGATTGTCTGTGTTGATCTTTTTCTCTACTCTTTTCTCTTTTATTGTTGAATCATCACTTCTTATTTAATTGATTTTAAGAAAACCAAAGATTTTACAAATCTTTTGAAAAGATCAAGTTTCTAAGGCATAATCTAATTCCCCCCTGGCTTGAGATATTAGGATTTCATTTCTAATAGTGCGTTTTATTGATCTTTTCTCTCAACGATGTTCACTTGAGCTCTTTCTTTCTGTGTGTAATTTTCTTGATTCTCTTTTCGAATCACCTTCTATTTAAATTATTCTCAAAGAGATATTCGTTAGACAAAGCTTTTTCCTTGATCTTTGAGTCTTCTTAGTCTTGCCATATGAAGCAGCCGTTGGTTAAAGTCCACTTCTAATCTATTTAGGATAGAGCAGGTGGATGTGTGTAATAAGCAATCTACATAAAGTAAAGTAGATATTCATGCAACATATATGTCTTTTTTCTTATTACTTTTGTTGTTTTTAAACATTGAGCATTTAATGACATTTAATGCATGTTCAGAACAATAAAGTGTTTTTTGTGTTTTCTATCGTTCAGTTCGAATTTTATCATTTAAGTTTTACACTAAGATACCAAACAATTGATTTAAGACTTCATTGTTGGATGAAGTGAGTCGTTTGACACATGATATCGTCTAGCTTATGTAAACGCTTAAGAATTTTCTCTGTTCTATTCAACACATACGCTTAGCATGATGTTTTTTATCACAAGTTTTTGGAATATCACTTGAGACTTTCAGTATATGCTTTCCAAAAACATTATCTTGACACTTTTTCCTTCTAAAACATATTGGGAGTTTGTTTAATTATCATATAGCGATGTATAAAACTTGCATTCAGTAAAACTTTCATTAACGCATTAATTTGGGAAACATGGTGCGTCTTGTTTATACCTAAGTGTTTTTATAAGACTTTGCCTAAGTTATTTGGTTTTCTCTGAGTATTTTCGTGCATAACTTATATTTCAACTATTTGTTTTTCTAATGATAACATTGTCATATGTTCATTTTCTTTAATATTATTTATTAAATTTCAAAACTTATAAGAACGTTTGAATAGTTCAGTCTTATAGACGATATTATCTTAATAGTTATAGCGTCTAATTAATCGATATACATATGATGGTGCTATATAGACTCTAATATCTATACAAGGCAATTCATTACAGTGAGATGTATTATGATACAACGCGAATCTACGATTAAAAAAAAATATATTTACTTATTTTGTGTTCATATCTAATTGAAAAAAAATAGAAATTAATTACATCTATATTTAATGAAGGCTGAAATTCCTCTTAAAATAAAAACCAATTTGAATAATACTCATATAAACAAATTTATTTATCATCTCTAATTATCTACAGTAGCCTAATATAACAACATCCAAATTAAAAATTAAAAGAAATATATTAAACTTATACCCGCACAAAGTGCAAAATTAGACAATGATACGTGAACTAAATACCCTCCGGCTACCCATCAAAACCAAAATTTATAATTTTATCACAAAATTGGTAAAAGATAAACTACATAAACGAAAATTTAGGTAGATCCTAACAAGAGATTCAATGACTAGCATTAGGTTATTTTTTTTTTTTTAATGAAAAGAGGTAATAAATGCATTTAGTTTACTCTCGATAGTTTTACGATTAATTTAATTCAAAATCAATAATTAAAATGTTTATTATCATATATATATATATATATAATATTTCTCATATTGGATAATTATTTTAACTATTAATTCAGTTAAAGATATTTCTAATTTTTCGAACTATTGATGAACATAAAACTTATTCAATGAAATTCGACAAATAGAAGTATTTATAAATTACTACTTAACATATTCTATCTAGTAAGTGTGTTTTGGCCACATGTCGATGAAGTAAGTAAAAAAGTATGATAAATTGGGTAAAGATCACATAAGCTACTTTAGAAGCTTCTGGTCTGCTACGACCCTACATTATATTTTATTTTTTTAAATAACAGCTGCAGATTCTGTATAGTTGAACGCAAAACGAATCATATTATAATTTATTTTTTATTATTAAAAGTTTTTAATATATAATCTTTAGATAAAACAGATTAAATTAGCCACCGACTAGGTGCCTTTATTTTAACTTGTCAATTAGGAAGGAGAATTTTGCTACCTATAGTAAAAAAAAATCATTACTAAAATTTGTTATCAATTTTTTTCACTAAATTTGGTTTAGCAATTCTTTATTTTGTTTTAAATACATGAAATAACATCATATTAATTAATTTTTTAATATTTTAAACTTACACTTTTACATATTCCCTATATTTATAAAACACTTTGAAATCCACTAATATATTTTCTTTCTTCTACGTTTGAAACTCGTTATGTTTTTTTTTCTCTTGTTCCAAAACTCATTTTCCTTAGTGGTGTTAAAACAAATTCGGACTTTTAAAATAAAAGGTTTAGTTACACTATAATCAATTTATTAATTTGTTGCAAAATATATCTTAGCTATTCTTTTACACACATTTAGTCTCATATGTATCAAAGTTTTCTTGACGTGTGGTATTTGGATTGTTAAGATTACATATTATGTTATTTAATATAATAAGTGTTTTGAGTTTAATTGAAGAAAAACATGTATAAGTGAAATAATAAATGGAAAAGAAATTGTTTAGATTTAAAAAGTATTTGTGATTTACATTCTATTTGGTGGAATTTGTTGACCACACTTAAGATATTATATCTAGTTCAAATGGGGAAATCCAATATTCAAGCCATATTTAGATTGACTGAGCAACTTAATTATTTTTCTTTGATGGTATTATTATTAAGCATTATATTAAGTAATCAAGTGATGAATTATATCATTATCTAGAGTTTGGACAACGGAGAAACACTGGTAAAAAATTGGCTTTTTACAGCGCACATTATGCCACGGTTCACCAAAAACCGTAACATAATGGTGCGCGGTGGCATTTTTGAAAATAATTCGACATTATAGGTCGCAGTTCAGAGGGGAACCGCGACCTATACCCTAGTCAAGTTTATGACTTTGACGCCACGTCAGAAAAACAATAAATAGCAGAGGAATAGGCCGCGGTTCTCAGAGCAACCGCGGCCTATTCCCCTTGCTACCTTTTGACATTCCCCATCAGTCAGCACCTACAATAAGTTGGCTGGGAAATAGGCCGCGATTGCTCTGAGAACCGCGGCCTATTCCCTTGCCAATGGGGGAATAGGCCGCGGTTGCTCGCAGAACCGCGGCCTATTCCCCCTGCTGCCTTCTAACATTGCCCAAAAGGCAGTTGGGAAGGCAGTTGGGGGATTCAGAACGTCAGGGAATAGGCTGCGGTTGCCCTGAGAACCGCGGCATATTCCCTGATCTGAATAAATTTTAAATATTTAAGGGAATAAACCGCGATTGGGCACTGAACCGCGGCATATAGTTTGAAAAAAATTTCAAAAATGCCATTTTCAATTATTTTTTTCAAGAGAATAGGTTGCGGTTAAGTGGGGAACCATGACCTATACCCCGTTATTACCACGGTTAAGTTTTGAACCGCGGCATATTCCCCTTTTTTCAAGAGAATAGGCTGCAACAATATCGTCTTCTTCGCGAAACAGTTTTAGAAACATTGCATTGCTTCCACCGTCGACGACGCCGCTTCCATTTTCCATCCGTTTAAACTCAATTTTGTTCGGTGCATTTGCCATTTTTTACGTTGGGGAAGATTTTTGACCGATCAGAATCGTCAATTTCTACTTGGAGATTGAACTTCTGCTGCCATTCCTCTTACGTCGTGCCATTGTCGCGCCATTCCTTCTCGCCGTGCCCATTCCAGGTATTTGATGCCCTTCGTCGTTTTTGATTTTTTCAACATGATTTGTTCGTTGTTTTTGCATAATAACAATTACTGTTGTTTGATACATAGAAAATATATTGTTTTGGTAATTTAGGATTATTATTAGAATTTTTATAATTATTAGAATTATTAAAATATGAAAACATAGAAAATATAGAATAATGAGAATTCCTAAACCTTAAAATATTTGAATAATCACTAGGTGAAATTATAATGTCGGTATGTATGAAATTGCAAGTTTGATTTTCAGTAGCTTATATTTTTATGTAATATTTAGGAATGGATCGAAATTGGATTAATTTACCACGCATTAGTGCTGAGTACGAGAGAGGTGTAGAAGAATTTATATAATTTATGCAACGTAATGAGGGGAGAAGTGACGATGAAGTGAAGTTTAGATGTCCTTGTGTGAACTGTTTGAATGGGAGAAAGTTCAACGCAACTCAAATTAGAGAACATCTTATCTGTGATGGTTTCCTAAGATGCTATACAACATGGATATGGCACGGCGAAGAAATGCACTTTCTGACTGACTCGCAAACTGAAAATGTTACTAATTCCACCATGGAAGAAGATCGACCGGATGAAGACAAATTAGAGGACATGATCCGCGATGTTGGCGCAGAAAATTTTGCCAAAGCTCATGTGTATGAGACGATGTCGACTGATGCGGAAACACCTTTGTATGTCCGTTCAACTAAGTTCACACGTTTGTCAGCGGTGTTAAGGCTCATGAATTTGAAGGCGAGCAATGGATGGACTGATAAGAGTTTTATAGAATTGTTGACGTTGTTGAATGAAATGTTGCCAGATGGAAATTCGCTACCCACTCGTAATTATGATGCGAAGAAAATTCTTTGTCTAATGGGTATGGAGTATAAAAGGATACATGCCTGTCCCAATGTGGCTTATCACGATACAAGTCAAAAAACAATAGTGAAGATAATGGTCAGATAGAAAAAAATGGATCTGCTTTGAAAGTAGTTTGGTACCTTCCAATAGTGCTCAGACTTAAGCGTTTGTTTGCGAATCCCAAAGATGCTAAAAACCTTAGATGGCATGCAGATGAGAGAAAAATTGACGGGCTGCTTCGTCATCCAACTGATTCAAAGCAATGGAAAAATATTGATCAACAATTCCCCCAATTTGGTAAAGAGTGTAGAAATCTTAGGCTTGGTTTAGCCACTGATGGAATGAACCCATTTGGTAATCTGAGTACCAATCACAGTTGTTGGCCAGTTATATTGATAATTTACAACTTATCTCCTGCATTGTGCATGAAGAGGAAGTACATGATGTTGTCTATGATGATATCTGGTCCAAAGCAGCCTGGAAATGACATAAATGTTTATCTAAGCCCACTAGTTGAAGACTTGCAGTTTTTGTGGGTTGATGGGGTTGAAATATTTGATGCATTCGCTTATGAGACTTTTGTGATGCGTGCAATGTTATTTTGCACCATTAATGACTTTCCAGCTTATAGTAATTTTTCAGGATACAGTGTCAAGGGTCATAAAGCATGTCCTATCTGTGAACACTCCAGCTCATCAATTGAAACACGGAAGAAAGACAGTGTATCTGCGTCATTGGAGATTTCTAAAACGTAATCATCCATATCGAAGGTTAAAAATGCATTCAATGGATATCAAGAGAGGGATGAAGCACCAAATCCACTTACTGGCCTTCAAATTCTTGAAAAAGTTAATAAAATACATCATGTATTTGGGAAAACATCCAAGAAGTCATCTGTAACGACCCCTTGGAAGAAGAAATCAATATTCTTTGATCTTCCATACTGGTCAAAGTTAGATGTTAGACATTGCATAAATGTGATGCATGTAGAGAAGAATGTGTGTGATAGCTTGATTGGTACATTACTCAACATTCAGGGAAAGACGAAAGATGGAGTGAATGCTTGTTTGGATTTGGTTGACATGAATATCCGAGAAGAGTTGGCACCCAAGGAGATTGGTAAACGTACTTATTTTCCCCCTACATGTTACACAATGTCTAGACAAGAGAAGATAAGTTTTTGCCTTTGTTTAAAGAGTATCAAAGTACCACAAGGATACTCTTCAAATATGAAGAGTTTAGTGTCGATGCAAGACTTAAAGCTTGTTGGCATGAAGTCTCACGATTGCCACGTCTTAATGCAACAATTGTTACCGGTGGCTATTCGTGGAATTTTGCCCAAAAATGTTAGCAGACCATAAACAGGTTGTGTTCATTTTTCTCGTCAATATGTAGTAAAGCCATCGATCCGACAAAGTTAGATGAACTTCAAGCCGAGATTGTTATCATCTTGTGTCAACTAGAGATGTTGTTCCCTCCATCTTTTTTTGACATCATGGTACATTTACTTGTTCATTTGGTTAGAGAAATCAAGATGTGCGGACCGGTATACTTAAGATGGATGTATTCTATTGAGCGTTATATGAAGATTTTGAAAGGGTACGTTAAAAATCAGTATCGTCCTGAAGGTTTAATGATTGAAAGGTATATTGCTAAAGAAAGTATCGAGTTTTGTTCAGATTACATGACATCAACGAATCCAATAGGAGTTCCTCGCACATCATGGTTGAATAAATTTGCTACAAGTAAAAGCATCTGAGGTGTGCATGTGGTGACAAAAGATCGCAAAGAATTGTTGCAAGTGCATCCTTATATGCACAGATGAGGTGATCCCTTTTTTGGAAGCACACAAAGCCATTGTTAAGAATAAAAATCCAAGACAATCAGAGAAATGGCAGTTGATGGAGCATAACAAAACATTTATGTCTTGGTTCAAATCTGAAATTGACAAAGAGCCACATTCTTCTCAAACTTTATTGTGGCTTGCAAATGGTTTAAAGTTTGATGTCGTGTGTTGTACAGGTTTTGAAGTTAATAATTGCACATTTTATACGAAAACTTTGGATGATAGAAGTACAGTACAAAATAGTGGAGTCAGTTTAGAAGCTGAGTCGCTTCAATTTTCCACATCAAAAGATCAATCTCCTGTACTTGGATCAATGAGATATTATGGTATAATAGAAGAGATATGGGAGGTTGATTACACCAAGTTTTTTGTTCCATTGTTCAAATGTAAGTGATTTGACAATAAGAGTGGTGTGAAAATAGATGAATCGGGTATGACACTGGTTGATTTTCGAAAGGTGGGTTACCGAGACGAACCGTTTATCATGGTACATCAAGCATCTCAGGTTTTTTATGTCAAAGATCCTGCGTCTGACCATTGGTATGTCGCTCTTCAAGGCAAAAAACAAATTGATGTTAACGAAGACAATATAATTAATATTCATATTGCTGACAACCATTCATTTCAAGCTACAACAAATTTGGATGACCAATCTCTAGTTGACGACGATGTACATGCAATTCGGTCAGATCATGATGAGGGAATATACATATGATGAATCCATATTTTTATGTATGAATTTCCAATTTCTGTATAAGTATTTTATTAATATCACATAATTTTTATTTTTATATATTTCCTATGATTATTATTACATGTTTTGTTAAATTATATGATATTACATAAGTCTTTTATTAATATTTCATGTTGTTATTTATTTTGACAGATATATGGCTGATCATCCACATTCTTCAGGGGATGAGGCTCCCCCTACCAGATCCACTAGAGGACCCACTAGGATGAAACAACTTTTGATCAGAAAGAATAGTGGTGAAAGAACTCCAGTGAATGTGAACGTGATCACGGGTGTGGCAACTGGCCCCAATGCTGATGACTTCCGATCATACCTTGGAGTAGTGGTACGTGACAAGATTAGTATTCTGACTCAATCTTTTGACCATGTGTCCGAGGTTGATCGGAACATTATATGGAACGATATATTGGTAAGTTAGTTAATATCATTTGAATTACAGTTTGTTTATATTGATAATTTTGTACTGATACAACTTTATTATGTTTATTTCAGCTGAAATTTGACATTCCAAATGTCGCAACACTTAGAAATAAGTGTTTGTCAACTATTGCTGAAAACTTCAGAAACTTTAAAAGTAAGTTGACATCAAGATATATTTTTGGAAAGCATAAAAATAAGTCTCCATGTAGTACATATAAGTCCATTGATGAGGAGACTTGAAGACTCTTTGTAGAGAGTCTGATGTCAGAGGAATGACAGGTTAGTATAGTTGATATTATTGAATTCCTCATTAAAAAATATATATCATATGAACTAATTAATTAAACATATGTGACAGACAATTAGAAGCAAAGCACAAGGAACAAGTGCTCATAACAAAAACCCCCACCTATTATCTCGTGGTGGGTATAGGAAGCTTGAGGAGAAAATCCTCAAGCAAAAGGCAGATGCTAGACCACCATCTCAGGGTGGTAGCCCCCCTCAACCTCCTTCTCCACCTTCTCGACATGAAAAATGGAAGTTGGCTCGTATGAGACCATCAGGCACCTACTCTTCTGACACTGCACGGGAAATTTCTGAAAGAATTGTAAGTTATCACTGTTCCTAAAATAATAAGAATTTCATTTTACATACTACATTGAACTTTTTAAAGAATAATGGTGTTTTGTAATGTTACAGGACTCCTTGGTTGAGCAGAGCTCCCAAGGTCAATTCACTCCAGAGGGTCGCCAGGATATTCTTACCGCTGCGATTGGACGACCTGAGCACCCTGGACGTGTACGTGCTGCTGGGACTGGAGTATGAATTCGAGATTATTTTGGGAGCTCTTCTCGTCAGACTTCATATGCATACAGTGAAGAACAACAAGAAAGGATGACACAAGAGATCTCAAAAAAGCTTCGAGCAGACCTTACGGAGGAGATTAGGGCACAACTCACCACACAGCTCACCACACAACTCAGATCAGAGCTCAGGACAGAGATCAGAGATGAATTATATAGTGAGTTCAGCTCCATGTTCCAGCAACAATTTGAGAGCTATGGCATGCGCCCGATGCCATCTCTTGTACAGGAACATAAACATGTTGTGCCTCCCACAGGTAAACTTCATAAACATTTATGTGCAATTATTTCTATCTTTTGTATAATCTAACATTTACTCTGACAGGGAGAAGCGGGAAAGGAAGTTGTTCCGCACCAGTCGTCCCAGGGGATGACATAGACGATGCTAGTTCATGTCTGCTATACATTTTAGACGATACCGAGGCGGTCCTGGTAGCTCGTGGAACAGTGTTCAAGGCAACGACTGTTGTTCATGGTATGGAGCTATCAGAGGATGAGGTGAAGGTCTCAGTGGACGAAATGATAGTACCAGATGCCGAAGTTCCTCTGCCCATAGATGAGATTTTCACTGTGGCACATGCATTCCAGACTTTTATCGCTTGGCCTAAACATTTGGTTGGTTCAGGTTCTGACGGTATGAAATTCTACTTTACACTTCTCAATTTTAAAGTTTACATGTTATTTATATTAATTATCTTATTTTTCCATGTAACAACAGACGCAAGCACAGGAGAAAATTCCTCTATCTGAGGATGGTCCTCTTGGTTCATTGCATCTACTTGCTAACATCCTTGATGATAAGCCTTTGGAGGTTGAATATGATGCTAATGTATTTGGGAGACAATCTGAGGTCCCATTATACCTTCATAGCCAAGATGTCAGAGAGCTTGCGTCAGGAACACAAGAGTTGAATATTACAATTATTCAGCTATGGATGATGTAAGTCTATGAGCAATTATTTATATATAAAATTGATTTATATATCAAGTATCCTTATATTAAAGTTAATTTTTTATTTTAGGTATATGTGTGGGATCAGTAACAACTTGGGACGCTCTGATGATTATGGATTCATTGATCCCCAATCCATTCATGAATCAAATGATTTTGATCAGATCAACACAAATCTCATTAGAACTTTTGCAAGCGGCAAGAAAATATATTTTTTGCCTTATATATCTAGGTAAGTGAACTTTACTAACATAATAAAGTTCCATATGTGATTTTAAAATATAATAGTTAAGTTATTATGAATTTCAGGCGCCATTGGCAGCTTCTTGTTATTTCTATGCACGAGAGCTATGCTTTATGGTTCTGCTCATTGCATAGGCCTCCTCCCACAAATCTCATAGTTGATTGGTAAGAAATTCATATTGTTTGGACTTTCTTTTTTATATAAATGAATGCTAAAACTCTTTTTTTATATATATAGTTCTATTCCAGCAAGTCTGATGATGGTTGGGAGATCAATAGTTAACAGAGAAAAGATTGCATGGATTTCTCTCAAGGTTTGACATATGCTAAAGCCATACTTTCTTATAGTTTTTTTTTTGTTTTAATGTTTTTCACTAACTATTTACAGCTGTGATGATATATTACAGTGTAACAGACAGAAAGGGTCATATGAGTGCGAATACTATGTAATGTATTGGATGACCCATATTATTCGTTCTCATATCACAAGAAGCTGGGAAATGGTAAAATTTAAATCTAACAAATTTTAATTTTTTCCATAATTTAGAATTCATATACACTAATTAATATCAACTATCTTGTGCAGAGATTCAATACTACTACACCAGTTCCTGAGAAGCCACTATCATTCATGAGGAAAGCTGCTGCAAAGTATATAGTTAGATTATATAATAGTCCTTAGTTACTAGATTTAAATTACATTTGAACATGTTGAAATGTTCTTAGTTATTAGTTATTAGACTTTGTACTTTTGTGATGTTGAAATTCATTTGAATTTGTGTTTGATCTGTTGAAATTGAATTTGTATACATGTTTTGATATGTAGGTCTGTTTTTGTGGTAGTGGATATCACAAAAACATACCTGCTATTTAAAAAAACTGCAGGAGAATATGCCGCGGTTGTTACCACAACCGCGGTAGAAAGTGCCATGTTTTTTTTTAAATAGACTTTTGGCCGCGGTTGTGGCATGAATCGCGGTCTATTCCTGCCTTTTTACCGCGGTTCCAACCGCGGCATATAATGCTATGATTTTTTTTAAAAAAAAACAGGGGTTTAGGCCGCCAGTGTATTAGGAACCGCGGTCTATTCCCCAGCTTTTTACCGCGGTTGCAATCGCGGCCTAAAGTCCCAGACTTTTTACCGCGGCTGAATATGCCGCGGTTCGGAAATCGCGACGTATAGTAAAAAACAACCGCGGTCGTTTCCTTTCGCTGCACTAGTGAAATGAAAACAATTCTCTTTTCTTTAAAGGAATATTAGTCAAGCAATACCAATACTCTTATTAAGGCATAGACAGAATTTTATATGATTAATGATGACTTCTTGACAAGCATTGTCACAAGTAGTAAATGGACAAAGTTTAAAGTATTAAATCAACCAAACTTACTATATAATTATCTAACTATAAAAAAATAAATAAATTTAAAATTTGAAACTAAGAGCAAATTTTATATTTTTAGTCCTACAATTTTTATAATTAGGTGCAAGGAGACCTATGAAATTGTATATAGAACCTCTTGTGTCTTGTAAAACCTACCTTGATTGAATGAGAATTGGTTTTCTCCTTTGAAAACAATATTCTTATTCTTAAGGCATTACCCTATACTACTTTTTCTATTTTCTTTTTCAAGGAATCTTTCTTAAAAAAGAATCCTAATTTCAATCTCCTTTTAAAGTCTTTCATCAAAAGATGGAAAAATGGCCCATCATTCTGCCTTTAGGTTAAGTTCAAAATAGTTTTAATGTACATAAGATCGTAATAACTCTAACATGTTTTAAAGACATGTGATTTTTTTTTTCATGTTCAAATTTTTCATAGTAAAAATTCTTCTTTCTAAATGTGATTATAGAAATAAAACTAAAAGAAAACGAGTAGACTAATAATAAAAATAATTCTAATAGAATTAAATTAAAAACTAATAAAGTATAGTTTAAAAAAGTGATAAATTTTTAAGTAAATGTACATTTCGGGTTAATATGTGTGTATGGATGGCTGGGTGGATATATGTGTGTAATAGATACATGTCTAAATTTTAGAGTCTTACTTATGTTAACCATGATTTTAATAATATCTTGGAGATATATAATAATTTATTCAGTATAAAAGTATACATATAAGCCTCCAAAACTAAGGACTCTAAACAAGGTTTGGTTAAATAATTAGATGAAGTATGCATAAAGAACTAAACACATAAAGACTATACAAAGTATAAAAGACAAGATGCATATGAAGAGTAGATGAAGTGTACATAAAAACATATAATTATACACACTTAGAATTAGAGGTGTTAGTCTCTGGTTGGACATATTCAATCTAAGTCTTTTCAAAGGTATCAATTTGTATTGAACTACCTTGATTTCATGGAATTGAGATTTGTGTACCACTAATGCTTAAAACGAGTGATGTTTAATTTGTTAGATGTTGTGATTCTTAGGTTGTATAAAAATTATGAAGTGAATTATGATCATATATTTAATGATTATATGTGATTTTTCGTGATAATTATGATGAGGAAGAATTGAGTTATAAATTTTATATACATTTATATTTGAAAATAATTTTATTTAACATAATGATAAATTAAGTTATACTTTGTACTACATAATTAAGAGAACTTTAATATTATTTTGATTTCACTAATAACAATGGATTATTAAGTAAAAAGTACCTTTATTTGTGTTTTGTTATGCAATGACTCTTATAATTGTATCTAATAAAGGAGGAGAAAATATTTTTTCATTTATGGATGACAGTTTAAAGTAGACATTGATGCTTTTTATATTTGGTTCATTTTATGATGTGTAATTAGGGGTAGACAAAATTAAACTGAACTATTAAAAACTGTTGTAAAGTAAAAAGTAGTTTGCCTAAACTAAACTTAACTAAAAACTACTTCAAATAAACTAAATTAAACTCTTTTTTTTCTTCTACCAAACTACAATACACTAACTGCATTGAAAATGGTTAAATTATTTTTTAACACCCAATGGTCAAATTCAATCATCTTGACCAAATTTTCACTAGATCTGATTGGATCAAATCCAACAGAATTTGGTTGGATCAGCTCGGTCGAATTTGGCTGAATTTAAGTAAGGGCTGACTCGGTTGAATTAGGCCAAATTTCGATTGGGGTCGAGTAAGCTAAATTCGAACAAATTTTGGTTGTTGCTGACCTAGTCGAATTCGACCAAATTTCTATTGTGACCTACTTAGCCAAATTTCGGTCGAGACCAACTTGTCCAAATTTTGGTCGGGGTAGACTCTGCCAAATTCAGTCAGGGTTGACTCGGCCTAATTCGATCGGGGACGACTTTGTTGAATTTGGTCAGGATCGACTCACTCGAATTCAACCAAATTTTAGTTGTAGCCAACTTAGTCAAATTAGGTTTAATTTTGGTTGAGGCCAACTCGATCAAATTCAATCGAATTTCGACAGTGACTGATTGGGTCAAATTCAAACGAATTTCACCAAGACTAACTCGGTCAAATTTGGCCGAATTTCAATTGGGGATCACTTGGATGAATTTGACAAAAATTTAATCATGGCAAACTATGTCGAATTCGACCAAATTTCGGTTATGGCCAATCTCAGCCTTGTGGCTTGGCCTAGGCCGTCTCGACCTTTGATTCGAACAAGCTTATCTTGACTTTCAGTCCAGGCTAACTCATCTTGACTTTCGGTCTAGATCGACTCCTCTCGATTTTTTATTTGGACCGAGCTGTTTCGATTGTCAACCTATATATCTATTATGTGTTTCATCAAAGTAGTTTTAAGTTAATAAATAATTAACTAAATTGTGTAACTTTAGAGTTCATTTTTTAAAACTGAACAATAAAATGATTCAATTAAGTGTTTATTATAAATAATTTAAATTTATTTAATATAATATAATACAATTATTTAACAATTCAATTCCGTTTGATTAATTTTTCCGCTATGTGTAATATACACAAAACGACATACATATGCATACTTAATTTAATATTATAGGATAATTACAAACATCATAACAATTCCTTCTCACACAAATTCTAAGATTAAAGGAAACACCAAAATTATATGTTTAGCAAAAATGGTTATAAAGTTTGTTAAAAGTTGAAAAAGCTAAAGTGTGATTTTTAATAATGCGTATTCGGTTCTATATCGAACAATAAATATTCTGTTTCAAAATGGAAGTTACAAATATTTTTTTTTTATGTTGTTTGTTTACTCTTTTGTGATTTTACATACAATACATACATTTGAAACATTTTTTGCGTAATTAAGGGGTTTATAGGGTATATTAATAAAATAAAAATGTAATGTAAGTCATTTGGAATATTGTGGTATATTTTTAGAACTTTTGGAGGAACCGAATCCCATAAATTCAAAACTTCTATTGTCTAGAAAAATTATATCATCACTTAGTATGACTCAATATGACTTGATTTTATTAATTAAATAATGATTTTGCATTAATGAAATGAAGAATTACTAGTCAAATGTTCGTTATTCGTACGCATTTGCTAAGCTAGGGACTATATTTGTTAGGAAAAAATAATGATAAAGAAGAAAACTAAGTGATACTTAGTATAAAAAGTAGAGATTCTCATTTTTATGGTATCTTACTAAGAGAAGACTTAAAAGCAAAATCTATTGCAACTTGCAAACATGCTAATTAATATTGTATTATAGTTTTAATTTGGTATAAAATAGTTTTTCGTAACTCTTTTATTGTATTATGATTAGAGACCTATTGGTCCTATTAATCGAGGTTTATAGTTTATGTGTAATTTAGACTTGGTATCGAAGACTGGATGTCATAAACTGGGCATCGTGTGTCGGTATCTCCTATAGTCTATTGAGGGTGCAATGTGAAAGGACTTAGCTAAATGTGAGTCTTGCTTGACAGATAATTTGGCCATTAGGCTTTGCAGCCAATGGACCCATAAGTTATGGCCTATTCGAATGGGTCCATGGTCATAAATAACGCATAAATGATTATTTACTATTCACTGTTTGCATTAATTGAGATTTAACGGAGAGCCCTGACCAAGTGTTGACTTGAGCTTTAGAGAGTCCTTTGTAGGTAATTCACCTTTCGGTAACGGGAGCAGAAGGCTTGGAGGAAGAATACCTGGTAGTATGAAGAGAGGACATCTTTGTAGGGTGTGTTCAGTTTTATAAGAACAATTATGATCATAGTTCATTTATGATTAAGTTAGAACAAAACATAATGAACTGTATGATTTTTTAATTGTTTGTTTTTTTAATTGTTTGTTTTTTAACTCATGTTAGGCATTTTCCATCATATGAAAATATTATTAAAATGATTTAGAAGAGAACAAAACATATGTGGTCCTAACTTAATCTATTCTTACTAAATTTAGATAGTGTGTCTTTAAGATGGAGTATAAGGTTTTCGAGAGCCAAGATGTTCCTTCATACACACACTTACCCACTATAATTAACAACAATATTGCTCTTGGTATATCAGGACCTCACTCACTCTAGTTAACAACAATATTGCCTTGGATATATCAAGATCTGAGTGTTTTGGATTGAATATCCTAGTATTTCAGGCTAAATAGGTACATAAGACCCTTAAGCTCGGAAGCCAATAATAAGGTGCAAGTGGATCGTGTTGATGGATGAATGAGTTTTATCATTATCTTAATTTCAACGTATGTAATTAATTTGACGTTGCAATTTTTCAATCATTTGAAAGAATAAGGTAAAGACTTTACAATGGAGTTTATAGTTTGAGACTTTGTGATTGTGGACAAGGTTGAGTCTCTATGAGTATTTGGCATGCAAAGGTATTGGTTGGCCATTAAAGTTATTATGATGTAAGGCTAAAGTGGTGAGGGGTTTTCTTGTAATGAGTTGTTTGAAAAACGTATTGTTTATGTCCCTAAAGCTTATACTTTTTCACGATGCACAATTCTAAGGATGAAAAATTGACATTACCTAAGGATATGCCTTTTAGCCGCCACCGTTTCATGCTAAGAGGTTACTTCAAACATTTCCAGTGTTTCGTTTTCCCTTCTTCTCTTATATTAACCTTCTCATTTGGATATTTCATCTTTTAGTTGTCCACCTTATTATAAGGATACCTAAACTTTCTTCCTAGTTATGTCTTATTCGCTTCCTTCCTCTAGGTACGTTTCTATGTCTTCTTCCTTTTCTTTTTCAAATTCCCCTCATATGATAATCCTTTATTAAGTAAATAGGTGGTCCATTAGAGGAGAATCATCCTCGAGTCGTATCCCTATTAATTGAAGATGCATTCTCTCCTTCCCTAGTTGTTAGTGCAAACATTTCCACCATGTTGTCGGTGAGCGAAGGTAGAGTGGGTTCTAAGAAAGGAAAAACCCCTTCCAGTGAAGTAGACGTGTCTACAAAGGCTAAAAAGAAAAGAAAGGATAAGTTCCTTTAAATCTATGCTCTTGAGATCTTCTAGGTTCTTAGGGAGGTCATTGTTTATCCCTTTAGTTTTTCTTCTAGAAAATTGATAGGAGAGTTTATTTATTCATTTGATGTATGTCCTAATAACATGGTTGAGTATAATGTGTATGAGGCCTGTATGTTAACGATAGGGTTTATACAAAATTGAGTGTTGATGCGGAGGATTATACTTTTCTCTAAGTACTTTTTTAAAAAACTTGTTGTTCTTTTCCTCTTTTCAGCTTTAAAATGCCAAGTGTTAACATCCATGAAAGTGGCATTTAGTCAACTTCATCCCAATAGTTGGGCCGTTTTGAAAACCATTCAAATTATGCCAATACCTACATATTACCACAACTATCAATATAGTCGTTATCTCTTGAGGCTGTTTGAGGTTGTCAGGAGTCTCTTTCTTGTCATTTATCTTATCTATCACGCCTGACTAATGTGTTGCAGTTAGCATCATGGGTGGTTGTCGAGATTTTTAAACGAGATTTTGTAGCTCGTTTTGAGCTTTGCCAAGCATATGTTTGTACTCAACACTATAAAACGTGTTTCTTTCATTTTCTTGGAGGAGAGACAAGGCTTATCCTTCGGCCTAAGCCAACTCGGCTTGACCTTTGACTTTTGCCAACTCGTTTGGACTTTAAACTCAGGTTGACTTAACTCAACCTTTGACTCGAGCCGACTCGTCATGACCTTCGATCAACCCCAACTTGTCTCGCCCTTCAGTTTGGGCTGACTCGTCTCAACCTTTGGCCTAGATCGACTCAATTCGACTTTATGCCTAGTCTGATGTGGTTCAACGATTTATCTCGACTCAACATTTGGCCTACCTTAATTGGGCTCAGCCTTTGGATCAAGCCAACTTGTCTCGACCTTTGGTCTTGACCAACTTGTCTCAACCATATGCTTGAGCCAACTCGTCTTAATTTTTACATGAGTTGACTTGTCTTGATCTTCGGCCTATATTGAATTTGCCAGACCTTTAGATTATCAACCCAGGATGACTCATTTAGATTTTGGATCAAGATAAACTTATTTTAACCTTTGACTTACGTCGATTCGGCTTAACCTTTGTGATCGAGGTCGTACCCGAATCAAATTAATGTGCAAATAAAGTGCAGTATACTAGGAGAATTGGCCCCTAGGTCATCTCTCAAGGACCAAATGTGGTTCAGGAATTAGGTCGAACACGTGGTGAGGAGTGGTTATGTAGACAGTTTTGCTACTACAAATTAACACGAATTAAAACAATGATTAAGACAGGTTGGTTATTGGCTTCCCTAAAATCATTCCAATCCCTGATTACAACTAATTATACGCTCTCTTTACCATAATCCAACACCAATCAACCAACTAAGCGAAGATTAATTGGGTTTTCGTAACCACGAATTAAGCAAACGCGATTGCAACGATTAATCAATTCTACACACACGAATTAGGCAATTAAGCGTATACCTAATTTGAAAAGCCCAAAACAGATTAATATTATACAAGGTCAAGAGCACAATGACAATAATTTAATCTCATGGAGACAATGCATTTTGACCAATTGCCAACCTAGAACAATTAAGCTGCCATTGAATTAAAATTAAAACAATAAGACGAAATTGAATTCTTTGTCAAGCACTGCAAACAGAATTGAAAACGCAAAACAGAACATACAAAACACAACTGATTCTAATTCGAAATGCAACCTAGAAACGAAAACCCTAACCCTTAAAATGAAAACAGAATTGGAAGATGGCAAACAAGGCAGCAGCACAGAATACCAACAAAAAAACGCAAATGCAAAACCAATTAACAACTCAAAAATGCAATGGCATCACAAAAATGTGAATGAAACGAAAATAGAAAACGAATAAAGGTGCATAAATGAAAATGAATGCTGAAACAGAATGGGGAGAACGAATTGGTAATGGAATTGCAATTAAATTTGTATTTTAGATTCAATACAAAGAAAAGGGAAAGGAAAATGAAAATGAAAGATGAAACCTAAACTTGGAGAGCTCTCTATTGTCCAAGAAGAAGCCAAAACGTGAAATTAAAATGTGTGGGAGAGTGAGAGAGTGTTTTGGGGTTTGCCCCCCTTTTTGCACACAACCCTAGGTCAGCCCACTAATGGACATCTCAAAAAATGACCCAAAAATGGCCCAAAAAGTTAAATTTGTGAAAAAATGTCCTAAAAACGAAATTACAATTTAAATTAAATTAAAATGCTGATGTGGCGTGTGGAGAATGATGTGGCAGTCCTTTAATGTCCCAAAATAATAATCCAAAAATTTTCCTGCAATTTATAATGACAATAACTAGTTTGAGATAATTCAAATTAATTAAAATAAGAATTTCTGTTCAAATTAAGCACAATTAGCAAAATTGGGGAAATAATGGACATTCAAGCACAATTCTCTAATTAAATATAGTACAATAAGCCTAATGAAGTCGAGAAAATATTGACTCATCACTTTGACTGGGGTCGACTCGGCTCGACCCTTCAACCCATCTAGATGTTTAGGTTGGGCTAAATTGTCTAAACCTTCTATCCAATTCAAATTGTCTTAACCCTTTAACATGAGTAAACTTGACCTGAGGTTCATCCTAAGCTAGTTCGAATAAATGGTAGAGCTTAATATAATCTTAGAGGGCTTTGGGCTCCAAATCTTTTTTTCACATATATAAAATAATATATAAATATTTTTTTAATGTTTTAATATATTTTACATATTTGGTCTCTTCAAAATTTTAATAAATCTAGTTTCATTTTTACATAATATTTTTTGAAGATCTATCTTTGCTCTGATTGACCTTCAACTTGAGCCATTTCAAGTTGATATTTTGCCTTGGTCGGCTTAACTTGACCTTTGGCTGGAGTTTATTAGGCTCGACTTTTAGTTAGGACTAAGTTAGGTTGACCTTCAGTCATAGTTGACTTGTCTCACCCTTTGGCTAGACTTTAGTCTAATTCGACTTAGCTTGACCTTTGACCTATGTTGACTGGACTTCACCTTCAATTCAGACCAATTATGCTCGACCCTTCAATCTAACCTACTTTAGTCAATCTTCGACACGAACTAACTTGACTCAACATTTGACCTGTTTAGACTAGTCTCGACCTTCGACTAGGGCCAACTTATCTTAAACTTCAACTTGGACTGACTCGTTTCAACCTTTAGCTTGAGTTGGCTTAACTTGACTTAGGCTTAGGTCGACTCAAGTTTACCTTTGCCCTAGCTCGACTAGGCCAAACCTTTGGTTTAACCCTACTTGACCCAACTTTTGGCCCGACCCGACCTACGGTCTTATTTGACTCAACCCGACCTTTAGTTTTGTTTGACTAATATTGTCCTTTGATTCGAATGGACTTGTCTTAACTTTCAATCTAGGTCAACTTGTCTTGACCTTTGATCGAGACGATTCACCTTAACCCTTGGATCATCAATTCATTCAGGCCAATTTTTCTCAACCTTCAACTGGGGGACTTGTCTCAACCTTTGGTCGGGCCGACTTGTCTTGACCTTTGACTAGGTCGATTCATTTCGACCTTTGGCCTAGATTACTTGTTTCAACCTTCGGCTTAGACGACTTATCTCATCTTTTGGCCTTGTCAGCTCATCTTAACCTTTGGCTTGGACGACTTGTCTCGATCTTGAGCTTGGGCTAACTCGTCTTAATTTTGAACACATACCAACTTAATTCGACCTTTGTTACATATTGACTTAGCTCGACCTTTGGTATGTACCCACTTGACTTGACCTTTTGTTTGGAATGAAAGTCTTGTATTTAGAAATTTATAAAAATCCAAACCCACTTATCATGACCTTTAACTTACCTTAAAAAGGACTTTAAGGAAAGAAAAACTTACTTAAAAAGATTAAGTATGTTTTTCATCCCTTAACTTTAAGTAAAATTTAGAATTAGTCTCTCTTCAAAACTTTGATCTAATTTAGTTCCTTAACTTTAAAAATGTGTGAATTTAGTACTTTTAACCAAATTTTGTTTAGTTTATTTGATGTTTCAAATGCACTTCATGAAAATATTTGAGTTGTTTACATTGTTTTGACATTTTTTTAATATTAATTAAGAAATATATTTAAAATTTTAAATAAATTTAATAAAATTTGGTTAAAAAGACTAAATTCATATAATTTTGAAGATAAAAAACTAAATTAATTCAAAAAATTGATTTTAATTTTTAATAAAAGAAAAAAAATGTTGAGACTTACCATGTTTGACACATGTATCATGAGTTAAATTTGATACTGATAATGAATATTGGATAGATTCAACATTGAGTTTATTCGAAAATATAGGAATAGAAAGATAAAATTCATTACATGCTTTCTTAACCAAACATAATAATGGGGTCACACTAAAAAATAAATGAGTGGATATGATTAATAGATAAAATCGTGCCAACCATTTTTTAAATATAAATTCGTATGTGCTTTACAAGGCCTTGAATCACTTAACTTGTATTCAAGAACACTTGATGGTGAATAATAAACCACAAATACAAGTTCTTGCTAATGTCACATCTTATGAGACATGCGTTTGTATAAATTTTCAACAAAATTAAGGTAAGAGAAAAAAAGAATGTATTCCTTTTGTGTGTTGGGTTGGGTGAATTTTGTTTATAGGTAAATAGATAGATAGAAAGATGAGAAATGAATAATTAAGATTGAAAGGGTGTGCAACTTTTGGGGAGCAAACAGGGATGGCCCCCTAAACCCCACCCACATAAATAAATTCATAAATATCATATTATCTGTATCCAATAAATGTATATTATTTTCCTTATTGCCTGGGTGCCCATGTCTCCTCCATTAAAATTTCCCACTCATAATTGTTACCTGTGACGGGAATAGGATCTCCATAGCTCAAACACTTTTTAAATATTAATTGAAAAACACCAGAAAAGGGCTAAAAGAATTAATATTAATAATACATAGTTTATTGTATTGACATGTAACATAGTAGATGGTAGATACTACATACACATATATTAATGCTTTTGACAATCCACAAGTATAGCTATTAGCTAGTGCTCTTTCATCACCATCACCATTCTTTCTTTCTCTCTCTCTCTCCTCCCTCTCTCTCTCTCTCTCTCAATCCTCACTCGCACACTCTGCACGACACAGCCAAGCTTGGGAATCCTTCTCACTATTCTAATGCACCCTATTGGACTTTGCTCTGACCAAGAGATACCCTTTTTCTGCAATCTTAATCTCCTAGATGATTGATACAGTATTTACATGTACTAGGGCATGAAAACCTTCAAGCTCCTTTTTTTCGACTCCATTTCCATTGCTCCAACATTGCTGATCGGTGAGTTTTCTCTGGTCGGGCCTGCAAAAATTGTATCTTTTTCGCAACCCTTTTCGAAGAAGGGGTTGCGTTTTGTTTTCGTACTGGTTGGGCCTGAGCTGAGAAGATTTGAGTTTGTTTTTTCTTTCTTTCTGGGACGGGTCTGTTATTGCTCACACTGTTCGGCCATTGTTCCATTTTGGGTACCTATTTCTTGGAATGGCTTTCTTTGTTTGCTTTGTTTTAATTTCTCTTTCTTTATTCCGATGAAAGCATCTAGCTTGTGATGGGGTTCGGATTTCTAGGCTGTTAATGCATGTGGAGATTCTGTATTCTCTTTTGTACACTTCATGATGAGTCGCTTGTTTCCTATAGTTTTTCTTCTGGTGGGTTCATTTTGAATATATCAGTTGAAGATTTGGTATGGCTTTGGCTTTAAGGGGATTGTAGTCCCAATATTTTGATGTAGTGCCAAAGTGGTGTTGATGTTTTGTATGAAAATGTATAATCGATTACTCTAGACTACCACTGTTATACTTGAGAGCTTATATTTTATGTCTTCACATGATAAATTTCTGTAGATGCACTGGCCTTTACAACCGAAGAACTTGCCTAATGATCTCGATTTCCCTTAGTTTGTATTTTGCTTGTGTGTTGATTTTTTTCTTATATTTTGTGAAAACTTATGAAGCTTCCAGTTGAGATGTACTGGGGCATTCCCGTTTATGTTGTTTATATTATGTTCATGAAATAGTAATTTTTCACTTGTTAGGTTTACTTTATCCTGATGAAGTTTACTTTGTGTAAACGATTTTCTTCTACTGTATAAGCCAATAGACAGACCTGTATAAAATATGTTCTCTGAACTATTTTCTCCACCTATGTTGAAACTGGTTTGTTAATTGAAAAAACTTTGTAGTTTGAGCATAACAGGTCATGATGTTTTTGATTTGAATAATTGGATTCGGGTCTTTCATTTTTTATTGAAGATACGTTTGGTGTGATGTAGGAGAATTGACCGATGATTCAGAACCGATTTGACTTAAGAGCTCATCATTCTGGATCGACGCAATCAGAGGAGTCCGCTCAGGACCTGGAAAGGAGCTACTATGGTCATCTTAACCCTTCATCTAGTCCCTCACACTTGCAACCTTTTGCTGGAGGTACCCAGCATTCTGAGAGCAACGCTGCCTACTTTTCATGGCCTACATTGAGTCGCTGGAATGATGCAGCAGAAGATAGAGCCAACTATTTTGGGAACCTTCAAAAGGGTGTGCTGCCTGAAACTTTGGGTGGATTGCCAACAGGACAGCAGGCTACTACCTTGCTTGAATTGATGACTATTAGGGCATTTCATAGCAAGATCTTACGCCGGTTCAGTCTGGGCACTGCAATTGGATTTCGAATTAGAGGAGGTGTTTTGACTGATATTCCAGCAATTCTTGTCTTCGTTGCCCACAAAGTTCACAGACAATGGCTCAACCATGTTCAGTGCCTACCTGCTGCCCTTGAGGTGGGGAATTTTGGTTCTTCTGGCTATGTTGCAGGTTTCTACATGGCTTTAGTGCATCTCCTCACACTTTTCAATCAAATTATTGATGATTTACTTTTGTTGTTTCAATTTGGTTGTCTTTGTATTATGTATTTAGTATTTTACAAATAGGTAACGTATTGCTACTATGGTTTGTGGATTTACGAATGGAGAAAAAGAGAAAATACGATAGATGCTAGATATGGGAAATTTTTAAAATTTTGGCTTGCTAAAACTTTTCACTATTCTTTTTAACTTTTCAGGATTATATTGCAAATAAACAACGATTTAACATAAGAAACAAGGGCTGGTTATTCAGAAATTCTCGGGATACCCAATGAATGTGTTATTAAGGCTAAAAGCAGTATGCTTCTCCACATGCTTATAAGGCACAGTCAATATCGTTTAGTTATTTTTGGCCTACAATGGTCTCTTATCAGAAAATGATTAAGAAATTTCTAGTATAAAAAAGTAAGCTTCTCTCAAATTATGTGTATGGAAATCTGGTTGCATTAACATAAAATTTTTCTACATGTTTTAGGTATCGAATGCTGATAGAATAGTCTACCAAACTACAATGTGTTCTTTCTTTTTAGTTTTTTGGCAATTTATTTAAACATATTTTATGGATGAGCAGTAAGCATACTTATTTCTTTTTGGTGATGACCTAACTTATTATAAAATGTATTTTCCTCCAAAGTTACCATGTTAAATCAATAATGGAACTTTTGCACTATTATTTAGGATCTAAAGTATTTGTAATTTTCAATGAGGCTTTTTCTATTTAATGATGCTGAAGTCATTTCTTAATTTTCGAAACAGGGACCAGGAGGTGTTTGGTGTGATGTGGATGTTGTGGAGTTCTCCTATTACGGTGCACCTGCACAAACCAGTAAAGAACAATTATATACGGAGCTTGCTGATGGCTTAAGAGGAAGTGATTCGTGTGTTGGCTCAGGTTCTCAGGTACTTCTGCTTTGAAGAATCAATTTCCTCTGTATTACATTTTCTGCGTACTAAATTCAAGTAAAAGGAAAATCGTGTTTCTTAATTTGATATTAGAGAAGAGATTATCATCTTTTCTGTTATTGTCTTTATCCTTTTATTTTTATGTTGAAAGTAGTATATATTTTGATATTTAGCACTTTTTCCTTTTCCAAATAGATTATAATGGTACCAGTTAATATAATTGGCATTTATTTTAAAAAATGACATTTCTTCCTGATTCAAATCATGATATGTTAGGTATCTGGGTATGAAACTTAACTAGAACAACCTCTTATACTCACAACAAGCAACACAACAATGAAAGAATGATAAAGAACGAATGAATTTCTTTTATTAATGGTAGTAGAATTTTGTAAACAAAGGATAGTTGGGAGCATAACCTCCCTAGTATGGGAGCATAACCTCCCTTAGAGGACTGTAGCCGCAGGTCAACAAACTCAATAATAAAAAACATAACCCTAACAATAGACTCTAGCTCTATTTATATTAATTATTTCTCACTCATCTTATACTGAATATTTTCCTAAATATATCTTTATTTAATATAAATATCTTATACTAAATATTTTTCTAGAATATATCTTTATTTACTATAAATATCTTATACTGAATATTTTCCCTTGAATATATCTTTATTTACTATAAATATTTCTCGCCCATCTCCACCGCTACCAGTTAAGATAGTAACTCTTCAACCGATCGGTTACAACTCTTCCCCTTGCCTCCTACCTTGGCTTGCTTTCCCTTGCCTCCTACCGTTCGGCTCCCCTGCCTACTACCGTTCGGCTCCCCTGCCTACTACCGTTCGGCTCCCCTGCCTACTACCGTTCGGCTCCCCTGCCTACTACCGTTCGGCTCCCCTGCCTACTACCGTTCGGCTCCCCTGCCTACTACTGTTCGGCTCCCTTGCCTACTACCGTTCGGCTCCCTTGTCTACTACCTTTCGGCTCCCCTGCCTCCTACCGTTTGGCTCCCTTGCCTACTACCGTTCGGCTCCCTACCTCCTATCCTATCACCCTATATCCTATCAACACACCCTGCTGCAGAACAACCTTGTCCTCAAGGTTGGAACCATGAAGCTTGATCTCATGGCTCCTCTTCAATTCAGGTGTGGAGGCTTGGTTGGTGGCAAATCCTCCTCCTCTTCATCCTCCGCCAAAATAACCAATTCGTAGACTCCTTTCTTGGCAATGATGGCCTGGACCGAACGGTCCCCCACACCTGAAACACCTTCCCTTCTCTCTCCGTTTCAGGAATTCTGAATAAGGCAGATTCCTGGTGTTTCTCCCATTATTATCACTACCCTCCTTCTGTACTGACCCACACTCTCGGCAACTCCCGATCGGCAACTCCCGATCGGCCTGGGTTATAGTGATTGGCTTCGAACCGCTCGATGACTTTTGATCAGCCTGAGTTATAGCGATTGGCCTGGGGCCATGTCTCCTCACCGCTCGTTCATTCCCAAGACGATTAGTTCTTTGTCACACTTCATTTCCCAGCCTTTGCCCCGCCCTGGGCCTCCTCGACATCCTTTGCAATTCTCATGGCGATCATCAACTCCTACGGGTCAAGCAGCCACACTTGATTACGAATTCCCTCCTGTAGCCCTGCCATAAAGTACCCCATCAGCTGTTCTTCGGACACTCCTTTAGTTTGACCCACCAAGATTTCAAAATCTTGGATGTATTCTTCCACGGATCCTGATTGCTTACTGGCAACCAATCTCTCGAAGACTGATCCCCTGTTTCTTCCTCCGAATCGGATCACCATCGCCTCCTTTAAAACCGCCCACGAACGGTTCCTGGCCTTCTCCCTCCAAAAACTGAACCAATATCCGACACTTCCCTCCATGCTGATGTAGGCTAGGTGCACCTTTTCTTCCTTGGACACCCCTTGTAGTTCAAACAATTTATCAGCTCTATTGATCCAATTCAACGGATCAATCCCTTCAAAAATGGGTAACTCTACCCTTTTCCTCCAATTTGGTTGCTCCTCCTGGCATCCACCCTCTCTCTCGCCCTCCTCTTCCTCTCGCCGGTCCCCCCCTTCTCCCATTGACAAACCCCTGGCTTCCATTTGAATTTCCATCTAGTTGTCGGGCTTGCCCTCCCATCATCCTCATAAGTTCTTGTAAATCTTTGCGGATTGCCGCCATCTCCACCTCCAAACTCCCCATGGACAGCTCCACGTTCTTCAGTTTCAGCCCCATGTTCTCTAGTTTCCCTTCGACTGCATTCATTCTTTCCTCCATGATGTCTTTCACTCCTCCCAATCATTATCTGGCAGGTTCTTAATTACTTCTTGATCCCTTCTTGATCCGGCACCCCTCTCCTAAGGATTTCCGGCAGTGCTCCCTTAACGATTTGACAGGTCGGATCAATTGTCAGGTATCTGGGTATGAAACCTAACCAGAACAACCTCTTACACACTCACAACAAGCAACAAAACAATGAACGAATGATAATGAGCGAATGAATTTCTTTTATTAATGGTAATAGAATTTTGGAAACAAAGGATAATTGGGAGCATAACCTCCCTAGTATGGGAGCATAACCTCCCTCACAGGACTGTAGCCGTAGTGCATGTCAACAAACTCAATAATAAAAAACATAACCCTAACAATAGACTATAGCTCTATTTATATTAATTATTTCATGTCCATCTTAGACTGAATATTTTCCTAAAATATATCTTTATTTAATATAAATATCTTATACTGAATATTTTCTTAGAATATATCTTTATTTACTATAAATATCTGATACTGAATATTTTTCCTAGAATATATGTTTATTTACTATAAATATTTCTGCCCATCTTCACTGCTACCAATTAGGATAGTAACTCTTCAACCGATCTGCTACCGCTCTTCCCCTTGCCTCCTACCGTTCAGCTCCCCTGCCTCCTACCGTTCGGCTCCCCTGCCTCCTACCGTTCGGCTCCCCTGCCTCCTACCGTTCGGCTCCCCTGCCTCCTACCGTTCGGCTCCCCTGCCTCCTACCGTTCGGCTCCCCTGCCTCCTATCCTATCACCCTATATCCTATCATGGCATGACAATAAATTAATTTTGTTATACGTATTATAGATTTTATTTTATGTTTCCACCCATTCATTGGTCTATGATGGTAAATTCTCGATGATGTGTTATTTGTGTACGATTGAAGTATGCATATGAATGATGAAAGACAGAGTTTTTATTGTTAGCTGTATTCCAATAATAAGTATTTGTATCTGGTAACCTGTAAATCTCTCTTAAAATTATTGATGGGATTACTGAATTGATAATTTTCATTTCTTGTTTTCTCTTAACAATTCAGGGTAAGGCATTTTCTTGTTCCTAGCTTTTCGTTATGGTTGTATGCACATGTATTATCAAGTCACCTAAATTGAAGTTACAGATTTCTTGTTTTTAGTGGACATAGATAATAGTTTTCATCACAGAAATGAATTTCTTTAGATACATTTCTTAAGTATGAAATGGTGGCTAAAATGGCCGAGAAGCTGTAGTTGCAAACAAATAATTCTCCATTTAGGGCATTGATGGTTATGCTGTGCTGTTGACCGACAGCTTTATTCTTTTACTAGATAAAGAAACGATGCTATACTAAACTCATCTTCATTTGTTTTTGTACTTTTAACTTGCTCAGATACTGCTTTGCTTGGATTTGTTCTTATTTTTCTTTTTTCCTAATATTGATTTCTTACGATGCTATACTACCTTGAACCTCCATGTAATGCTGGCATCTATCTGAAGTCTTGGTAATTATTTCCCTTTCTTCCTTTATAATTTCTTCCCCTTTAAGGTTGCAAGCCAAGAGACATATGGAACATTGGGTGCTATTGTCAAAAGCCGAACAGGAAATCGAGAAGTTGGCTTTCTGACAAATCGTCATGTGGCTGTTGATTTAGACTATCCAAACCAGAAGATGTTTCATCCATTACCACCCAGTCTCGGACCTGGTGTATATCTTGGTGCAGTTGAGAGGGCAACATCATTTATTACTGATGATCTTTGGTATGGAATTTTTGCAGGAACAAACCCAGGTAATGTGGTTCTAACTTGGAGATTATCATGAATATTTTACTGGTGGTGATGAGCAAGCTGAAGTTCTCAGTCAAGCTATTTGTCCATCTTAAAATTTGGGGTCTAACTCGACTTTAATGCAAATAATAGGAACAAAAATTTTGTTCCTATTGCATACATGATGAAGTTGGGTTTCTTTACATAACAAGATGTTTCTTTAGAAAGTGTTTTGATTTTATTAGAAACTACTAACCTGGGAAAAAGAGGAACTTTGTGCCTCTTTGTATCCTTTAAAAAATAAATGAAAAATAAAAGAGCAATCTGAAGGTTAATTAATAAATAGGTGGGTGGTTTGTGGTGTCTGCTGGAGGATATGAATTATTTGGGGAGTGTAATTACTGAGGTAAACGAGAGAGAACAAAGACTAAATAAAAAAATTAAGATTGTGGGAGAGAAATAACTGTTCACACGGTAATAGTTACAAGGGTAAAATAGAGTATACAAAATGTGTACGCTAAGACTTTATATCCCGTTTCTATTTAGTTATAGATGCAAAAGAGTACTGTAAAGAAGTACCATACAGAGGAAAGCTACATCTTAATTTCCTAAGGGAATGACTTGTACTCAGAATTTGAAAGGCTTAGGCTAAGATTTTAACAATTATGGTTTTACAGTTAGAGATGTTTCTGTTTAGAGAATTATCTTGAAAAGTGAAATCTGTTACGGTGGAAGGAAAATGTAATGTTGGGAGTTTTTCTGCTAATTATTTCTTTGAGGCATTATATTGTTTTTCTCGACATGAAAAAATTGTTCTGAATAATCCATGGTGTTCTTCCTGCAGTTCGTCCACAGTAATGACTACACTGATCTATTGTCTTGGTTGTGCTTGAGATCTGATGAGCCCTATAGTGTAATTTTGGTGTCATTTTCATCCCAACATTACATTATACGCTAAATCTAATTCTTTCACCCTACCTGGAGATGTTTCACTTTAGTAGTGATTTAAGTTCTTATATTGTCAAATTCATGATATTCTCATTTCGATTTTGTTGGTTATGATTCTGGCTTAGAATTCTGTTGGATCCCCAACCCTTGACTGATGCACATGCACATTACAATTTTGGATTCTTGCAGAAACATTTGTGCGAGCTGATGGGGCCTTCATCCCATTTGCAGAAGATTTCAATATGAACAATGTAATTACAACTGTAAAAGGTGTAGGTGAGATTGGTGATGTAAACATCATAGACTTGCAGTCTCCAATCAACAGTCTCATTGGAAGACAAGTGGTTAAAGTCGGAAGAAGTTCTGGTTTGACTACAGGGACTATAATGGCCTATGCCCTAGAGTACAATGATGAGAAGGGGATTTGTTTTCTCACTGATTTTCTTGTTGTTGGTGAGAACCAGCAGACATTTGACCTTGAAGGTGACAGTGGAAGCCTTATTCTTTTGACTGGACAAAATGGGGAGAAGCCGCGTCCTGTTGGGATTATCTGGGGTGGGACAGCTAATCGGGGTCGATTGAAACTAAAAGTTGGTCAACCCCCAGAAAATTGGACAAGTGGAGTTGATCTTGGTCGACTTCTTGATCTCCTTGAACTTGATCTCATTACTACAAATGGAGCACTCCAAGGTTTGCTAACATTCAGTTAATAATGCAGTTACCTCAATATTAAAAGGCTGCACTTTCCAGTGTTTATTACTTCACAATTGTTTGAAACTTTATGATTTAGGCAAAGAAAATGAAGATAAAAAGGCTACCTATGTATTTTAAGATTGATAGTAAGATGTTACATGTAGATGATACATTAGCGCAATGCACCTATGTATACTTTTAGTTAGGTCAAGCACTGAATTAGTAGTACTTGTAGTAAAATCACTCATATTAATACTGAGTAAAAACTACTACTATATTTTCTAACACCTCTCCAGCCGAAGCTGATAACAGGTACCAAACCCATTAACTAAAGCAAAGAACATTGCAAACTTTTAAACCAACTGAACTTATCTGAAAGAAATTTGAAACTAGTATTTAACTGATGTAGCTCAGAAGTCTGCTCACCCTGTTGGATCAGATAAGTGTTGATCAAATTGTTGATTGTATTTCTGAATGCCCTGTATTGATTTGGGCAATGCTATTTATACATTATCCTAGACCCTTCTATTCTTTTAGGCCAACTAATAACTTTTTGCTTTGTCAGCAAAACTCTCAAGTAACTACCAAAACCGGAAAAGTGATGAAAAATTTGAGAAATATGCACTGGGATGACTACTCTTGGATTTGGTTTAGGCTTAATTCAACCACAAAAGCTAGTACATGAGGCGAGGATTACTCAAGCCTTTATATGCCCCACTTTAGTCATATCTGTAGTTGATATGTGATCTCAACTACTACTATATCAACCTTTTGCTTCAAAACCTCGACCACACACCCTTGGATAGCACCTTTCTTCTCCCTGGGCACCCCAAGCAAAAGACTTAAGTTTATATAGTCTGTTAAAAGATTCTAGACTATTTTTTATGATTAATTTTCATATTTTTTCATCTCAGGATTTGTTACAAAATTTCTCTGGTCTTCATTAGTTAGGATCATGATTAGAATAATTTGTTCAATCACTACTCCACTTCTGAGTTCCCTAATAAGTTGTATTTTAACTCCATTATTCTTTTTCTTCTTTTAAATTAACTGTTTCTCCTGCCGTGTCATCTTTATAGCTTGAATTTTGTCTGAGTTTTTATCTCCACCACCATGCATTTTACCAGCATGTTTCAAATAGCTTGGCTCCAAATTCGTTTCCTCAGCTAACAGATCATCCATTTCAAATACATGGAAGTAGGATTAAATGACATCAGATCACAGAAATTTAAACACTATATTGCTGTCCTAGAGTTGAGGAAATTTTTAGACATTAAATGGTGACTTTCCCATAACACCACTGCACCAGTACACATGAATTGGAATAATAAAAACCAGTGAGTATGTACTCAGCTGATGTATGTTTGTGTATATATAAAAGACGAGTACAAGCATATCTCAAAGAGGAAGGCTACAACCTATGTTCCTTAGCCTAAAGCTAGGTACACCCAAAAACAGCTTTATGTTTTCCGATCACTACACAATAATAGTCAATCATAATTTTAACACTTTCTCTCAACCCGGAGCATATAGATTGTAAGCACCAAGCTTAAAACATATAAGTTGAATTCTAGGTCTCTCAAGGACAAGTTTACAACTGGCTAGAGACATGGATCTATGTTTAGCTTCTGCATGGGGTTGGAACATTTTGTTTCTTGCTCTTCCAAGAGACAACATTCCCTCAATGAATACACCATCCTATGCTGGATCTTTTGTCAATGGGACAACCAGCGTAATTTGCCTCACAATACCTTATAATTTGAGTTTTTCCTTTGTCCTCATACAACAATCCTTGTCATGGAGTCTTTTTGGTATATTTGAGAATGGGAATTACAACATAGATCAACATCACCTTGAATTGACTAACATATCTCAGCAAAAGAAATACCAGATCTTGTAATATTGAGAAAAATGAGTTTTCCTACTAGCCTCTTATATCTTTCAGGGTATGAAAAAGTTTCACCTTGGTCTACCATCAATTTGCCAACCCGATCTCCTCTAAAATGTCAAGAAGAGTATATTTTCTTGGTGAAATAACACCTTCCTCATTGAGCTATTTTAATACCCATAAAATAATTCAGAAAACCATGATCTTTAATCTGAAAGTGGCTGAATAAGTTCTTCTTTAGTTGAGAGATCCTAATGGCATAATTTCTTGTAATAACAATACCATCAACATAGACCATTAGATAATCAAACTTTGCTGGAGAAGTATGACAATGAAAAATTGAATGATCTGCCTCACTTTGTTCCAAACCAAAAGCGTGCATAGTATGACTGAATTTATCAAATCAAGCTTGGGATGATTGCTTTAGGTCGTAAAGATAGTGACACAAGTTAAACACAAGACCAAACTGTCCCTTAGCTACAAATTTGGTAGGTTGTTTTGTGTAAATTTCCTTCTCAAGATCACCATGAAGAAAACCATTTTTAGTGTCAAGTTGAAGTGGCCAACGGGGCAGAGAAACCATTGTTCATAAGAGCCTAATTGTGCTGAACTTGGCCATGGGAGAGAAAGCAACTCAGTAGTGAAGCCCATAAATTATAGTATATCCTTCCGTCACCAACCGAGCTTTAAGGCAATCTACTTCATCACTAGGTTCAACTTAAACAACATACACCCATCTACAATCAACAGTGTTCTTTCCAGGAACAAGATCCCATGTGCCATTGCTTGGTAGAGCTTGTTGCCATGCATGATGATCAAGTTCCTCATGAATGTTTGGGACAATGGTGGCAGATAAAGAAAAACTAAAAGTGGAATATGATGGAGACACTGATAAATCAAAATTGTAAGTAGGATATGGATTACGAGTAGGCTAAATACCCTTTCTAAGAGCAATTGGCCAATTGGAAGTGGAGTAATGTGAAAGAGTTGATGGAGAAGGATCTATAGCATGAGAAGCTGTTAGAGGAGGAGGATCTAAATCATGAGACTTTGGGAAGAGTAGTGGGAGGAGCTTTGGGTGTGCTATGACGACATGTAAGGAAAGGTGGCAGAATAATGTTAGACTGGTTTTCATTAGGGTTGGAGGTAGAAGAAACCAAAATTATTGGAGGACCAAAGTTTGGAATAAGTAGAACCTATTGAATGGCCACATGAGCTTCCATGGAGGATGAGAAAATGGGTGTTCTCAAAAAATGTAACATAAGATAGTATCTTTTGGTAGTTGGACACTAGCATTTGTATCTCTTTTGAAGGCAAAAATATCTAGAAAACAATTTAATAGCCTTTGTAGAGAGTTTGTTTAAACCTAGAGAGATAATATGAAAAAAAAACAAGTAAAACCAAACATCTTTGGAGATATATGTGCTTGATGAGGGCCTAACAAAGCACGTGGTGGAGCCTTTGGTCAAGCAAACACCAGGGTTGGGTCACGCTCTTCGAGACATACCTAACCTTTTACTGGACAGAACTGCGGTGACAGCCGGTGACCAGAGACAGCAGACAGTGGTTGTGTTAGGTTCCTAATTATTGAACCTAATCGTTCTCACTCTCACAACAGTATGAACAGTATAGAAGATGATGAAAGAACTGTATTATTTCAGAATAGAATGGATCTGTACAAGGACATGGGAGCATAACCTCCCTGGGTTGAGGGCATAACCCCTCTCTACAAGCACTAAGCCTGACTTTACAGAGTACTCGATACCTCCTGACCCATAATCGGGTCTTATTTATACTATTTCTTCCACCTTCTATTCTAAACCCATTACCCACTAAGTCCTCTCCCCTGTATCCTAACATTACACCCCCTCTGCCAAACAACCTTGTCCTCAAGGTTGGAAACGGACACCCCTGGCTATGGTCTTCAATTCACGTCAGGCGGCTTGGGTGGTGGCAAAATCTTTTCTTCATCGGCTCCTTGCTCGTCCTCCGCCAAAATTATCACGCTTAAACTTTTCTCTGCACAATAGTGTCCAGGGCCGGACGGTCCACCACAATGAAAACATCGCCCCTCTTCCTTTGTCTTAAGGAATACTGGGTAAGGGAGATTTCTCACCACTCTTCCCCGATTGTCGGTCCCACCGTTCGTACTCCCTCCCTCGCTACTCGCCGGTGTAACTCCATCTCTCACTGGCCCATTACCCTCTATTCCGCCCGACCAGTTCAGGGACTGACGTTCGGTTTCGCCTCGTACCCCCGTCCCTGTCGCACGCAACCCCGATGGGTTCGCCTTGAACCCGTTCCAACTTCTCCCTCTCGCTCTAGTCGCTGCGTCTTCCACATCCCGCGCGATCCTCATCACAACTATCAATTCTTGCGGACCTTGAATGCGCACTTGCCCCTTTATGTCTTCTCGCAATCCGGCGAGAAAATACCCTAATATTTGTTCCTCCGCTACCCCGTAAGCTTGGCCCACCAGCATCTTCATCTTCTCCCTCGACATCAGAGTCAAGTGGATCATCCTTTGCTTCCTCCTCTTCCTTCTTCTTCTCGACCTCTTTAAAGGCTGCCTTCTCAGCATCCTTGTGGTCCTCTCTCCGTCAGGTGGCAGCCCCACAGGTTCACAAAACACCACATCATGCTTGTCCAAGAAAGACTCCATCTCCCTCTTTTGTTTGTCGATGAGGCCCAAACCATTCGGGCTGCTTTTTCTGGACTCAAATGAGCCCAATTCCCATACCATTAGCCCCGCCACTTCATCCATTTTTACTAAAGCCCTGGGGCCCACCACTCTTCTTTTCAAAGTGGGGTTCCTCTGCACTGTTATCTCCATCATCGTCAACTTTGTCCAATCCACCGCCACCTTCCCGAGCTTTGCTAGCCACTCCACACCAAGGATGACCGCTACTCCTCCGTGCTCAAAAATCATACCTGTTCGGCCCCCAATCTCCCCGTTCGGCTTCATCATTTGTGGCTGAGTGAAACCTCCAGCCGACAAAGCGGACCTCTCCCCTTGTTTCCGGTTCATTTCGGTCTCAACTTTCTCCCTCTCCACCTCTTCATCCTCTGATCGCTCGGTATTTTTCAATCGGCATGGATTACAGCACTCGGTCTCGGAATGTTCGGCAATCGTTCCTCGTCCCTCATAAGACTCGTCCACCGTCCCCTTCCTTTTGAAAGCCGTCAACCGCTCCATGGCGGTTCCGAACCTGATCACCAGAGCTTCCTTCAACCCATCCCAAGAGCGATCCTTGGCTTTCTCCTTCCATGCTCTGAACCAGTAGCCAACGCTTCCCTCCATGCTCACAGACGCTAATCGTACCTTCTCCTCTTCCGCTACTCCTTGAATTTCGAAGAATCGCTCCGCCCAATTGATCCAGTTCAATGGATCTATCCCTTCGAACACGGGCAACTCCACCCTCTTCCTCCAATTGAACCGCTCACCTTCTCCGCCCCTAATTTCGCCCTCGCATTTCGTACTCCTATCGGCGTTCATAGGCGCCTGACTGTCGTCAGACTGTTCCCCTTGAATGCGGTGTCGTCCCCCCGATAATCGCCTCACTTCTTGAAAATCCTGGCATGTGGCTGCCGAGTCTTGTCGAATTGTCGTCTTTTTCACCTTCATTTCCTCCCTTGACGACTCCATCTCCGCTTTGCGTCCATCCATTGACGGCTCCATTGCCGCCATTCGTTCCTCCATTATTCCTTCTAATGCGCTTAATTTTTCCCCCCTTCGTCTTCGCTCTCGTTCCTCCCCCGAGCATTCCCTTCTCTTTCTCTGATTCTCGTTGACAATACGTTGATCATCCACAGACCCCGGACTGCCTTCTAATCCCTTTTCCTGGTTCCACACCCTTCCTCCCAGAACTCGTAAGAGTTCTCTGGTTTCCTGCCGCATTTCTTGCATATTTCTTTTCCATTCTGCTAGCTCCCTTTTCTGTTCGCTGATCCTCCTTTCCCAAGAATTGTCTCTTCCTTCCATGCTTCCTCCCTTTCTTGACCACTTGTTGATCCGTTCTTGACCCCTCTTCTAAGGATATCCGGCAGGTCGGACCACTTTGTTAGGTTCCTAATTATTGAACCTAATCGTTCTCACTCTCACAACAGTATGAACAGTATAGAAGATGATGAAAGAATTGTATTATTTCAGAATAGAATGGATCTATACAAGGACATGGGAGCATAAACTCCCTGGGTTGAGGGCATAACCCCTCTCTACAAGCACTAAGCCTGACTTTAGAGAATACTCGATACCTCCTGACCCATAATCGGGTCTTATTTATACTATTTCTTCCACCTTCTATTCTAAACCCATTACCCACTAAGTCCTCTTCCCTGTATCCTAACAGGTTGACTGGTGACAGTGCTTTGATATCGACTTGAAGTTGAATGATAAAAGTCAGTTTGTATACTCAGCTGATGTGTGTGTGTAGTGCAGGCATATCTCAAAGAGGAATGCTACGGCCTATGTTCCTTAACCCATATCTAGGTACACTGAAAAACACCTTTATGTGAGCTGTACACTACAATAGCTATCATAATTTTAACAAATACAAACAAAGCAGTATACCTTTTCCTTGCAGAAACTATGACATGTCATTTATTATTTATTGAAATAGATATTGAAGGAAAGAACAATATTATTGTATTTCTATCATGAAGACAGTTATATCTGTCTAACAGAAAACAGCTCAGTCAAAACCGAAAAACCGAAAAATGAAGATAGGCATGACTGTTTAACAGAAAAATATAAAAAGAATTATATCTCTTACACCCCCCCTGAAATCTTAATGGGGATGAGAAGAAAGTATCTTAGTAACATTTATCTTGTCTCTTGGTAAAAGAAAGTGAGCTGAGGAAACGGCCCTCTGATCTTGGGCTGGAACATTGAACAAAAGAACTGTATATCCAGAACCTTCTCTAGGACAAAAAACAGATCAATTTCCCTATTTTCAGTTTTTGTTTGGAGAACGGGACTAAATCAGTTTGGTGGGATTCAATTAGTTCCAAAACCCACATTCTAAGAAGATGATGTCAAAACTCATCCTAGATAGTGTAGGCGTTGAAAGGTAGTGTCACTTACTATATTATCCATGCTCTAAGCCTGACAGTGTGGGCAGTGAAGGGTTGTTATGGGGAAAATCCAAGTCCCATGGGAGCTAGAAAATAGGGTATAGTGGGGAGTGACCTTTTCATCTTATAGTTACAAATTTTCGATGATTATGATTGAAACTTTTCATTTTTTTTCCCTTTATGTAGTATATTTTTCATTGCTTAATTATTTTAGCTTAGAAATTTTTTTCACTTTTTTTATAATGTGACAAGGTGAATCTATGTTGTGTGTCCACCCAATTATAATGTAATGGCTTATTGCTTTTTGAATGTCTTATTTTTTTTAGTATAAGTTTTTAGAAAATAAAAGATATTTATGTGATGAACAAGGCCAATTCCTCTATTCAAGTTGTCCCATGGTCTCTTAAAGGTTGGTGGCAGAAATGTTTGGAAATCTGTAAAAACATGGAGCTTAAAAGTTCACATATTTATCGGAGCAATAATCATTGTGTGGATAAACTAGCTACTATAGGGTTAGAAAATCAAATTTTGTATAAATGTTATGATGGGATGTCATCTAGGTTACAACATGATTTTTTTCATAATAATTTTCAACTACCTATGCTTAGAATTTGTTAATTTTTTATTATATGGGTTTAGCCCTCCATGTTTTTTGTATATTATTTTTTTGTTTATTAATAATTTTTTTCATGTGAAGGCAAATGATTATTGTGTTTTGGGATGTCAGCATAACTGAGATGTCAAAATACATAATGATGTCTAGTATGAATTTATAAAATAGAAAAAGAAAAAAAGGAACAAGGCCCATTGGTGTTTTTAGGTTTGTTGACCTAGTTAGACTTGTTCACTTGTTTGTACGCCTTTCCATTAACACTTTCAAGAAAGATTTTTAAACTGGCCAGACTGAGGCTTTCAGAAAAAGTACATGTAATAGATAATAAGTCAGACCCAGGTTTAATAATAATGATGATGTGGGCCATGTTTCGCCCTGCCAAAGCCTGACCTGTTTAGACTTCTATTTGGCATCCTCGTCCTAGAACCTGCTATGTTTAGCCCTGCCCTGTTATTTTCTCTTGCGAATGTTTGGTTTACTGTCTCTATACTCAAATCTTCCCTCTTTGGTATTGGGCATTATGAGAGAAAGCAGTTGATCTCATGGCTTTCCTTGAGAGATTAGCTTGGCCCCTCAACTTCGCTAGAATTATTTATTTTCTCTGAGGCTTTCCCAGATAAATCAGCTTGAACCTGCTAGTTTCTCACGTCCCAAGATTTTCCATGAGTCTGTTGGTGTCGTGACAGTCCTAGAGAATCATCTCTGCCCACAATTTTATTCATCATGGTTATTGTGTATTCTTCAACCAATTTTTCTATTTTTTCAATTTCAATGGTCATTATGTGGAAATAATTTTTGCATTTTTTATTTAAGCATATATTTGTAAGAATTGTTTTGAACTGATGATTGCCAAATTAGATCTCCCAAGCCACTTGCGTGCACACACTGTGTCTCCTGCTAACCATTCAGCCGCTGTTTTGGTGATCCTTCAGATTGAGAACACCAAACTTTGAATCTCCCAAGCCATTTGTGTCCGCACATTGTCTCCTGCCAGCTGCAGGTCATTAGGCCTCTGTTTTAGCGAGCCTTCAGATTGAGACCATCAGATCATATGGAACGTCCAATTTACCAGCCCATTATACGATATCTAATTTTCATCCACATGGCTGAATGAGAAAAAATGTGATGAAATTTGAAAGTTTGCTACTTCTGATATATAGTGAATGCCATATATAGAGGATTTAAGGCATGGCTCATTTTGCCAACCTTTTGAAATGGATTTAGAGCGTCAGTGGAAATATCCTAGCTTACGATGGTTTATTTCATTGTTGAACATTTACAGCTGACTTTTCCTTTCTTGTCTGTCATTTTTGTAGCTGCGGTGCTAGAGCAAAGAAATGGTCCCGCTGCTGGAATTGACTCTACAGTTGCAGAATCCTCTCCAACTGTGATAATAAAAGAAAAGCTTGAAGAGAGCTTTGAGCCTATTTGCTTGAATATCCCACATGCTCAAGTTGAAGATGAACCCTCACAGAGAATCAATCCATCATTAAGGCTCTGTGGGTTTCATATCAGAAATGAGATTGAAACAGTGCCAAATGTAGAACACCAATTCATACCAAGTTATGCTGGCAAGTCTCCAGTACGTCACAGCTACCTGAAAGAAGACATGGAACTGAAAAGTCTAGCTGAACTTAGGAGTGGCCCTGGTGAAGAAAATTTTGTTTCCTTGCATTTAGGAGAGCCGGAAATGAAGAGAAGAAAGCACTCAGATCCTTCTTTTTGCATCAAAGAATTAAAGTAAGTAGTAGGTTAAAAGATGAAGTAAGATGCAGCATATATACTAGATGAAGCGACTGTCTCATTTGCATGGCCATTCTATATGCTACAGAAACGCATGGCCTTAGCATGTGGTGCCTATCATGGGAGGAGCTTCAGCAGAAAAGGTTAAACAAGGTTCACTTCTGGATGATATTCTTATTCTTTTTTTTCTCTTTTATAAATCTTGTTTCGGCAAAGTGATATTATTCACTTGTGGGTTATATAATATTTTATAGAGGACAATTAGCTTGTTCTGTGTTTAATGATTTATACCACTTTTGTAGACTTTGTATTATAAGCACTCCTGATGGAGAAGCAGCTATTGTAAGTTAACGGAATGTGAAATATATCCTTGTTAAGCAGCTTCGGTCTATTTAGTATCATGTTTTATCCTCATACTCAGTTTATAGTGTTAGCCTTAAGTTTTGTTTGTTTGTTCTTTTCCCTTTTACTCTGCAGTTATTGTATTTATGCAAGGGGCAATTTACTTTCTAGCCCTTCATGGAATTCCTATGGTAATATTTTTGTAGGAGATGTTAAGGATGAGTTCAATTTTCTTTTGTTGAAACTGGTATCGCGCAGCGGAAAAGTTTTAAAGAGCGTGTTACTGTTAATAACCAAATAACTAAGAAAGGATGAGTGAATTGATTTTTTTAAAAATTGTGTTTTTCTTTTAGAACTTTTATTAAGCAGTCGGTAAACTAAAAGTGTAGAGATAGAGAAAATCACACAAAGTATTTTATTTTAATTTAAATAAAAGATTTTACGTTCAGTCGTTAATTATTATAAACAGTGATTAATCCTTTTCACTAAAATATTGTTTTCAGATTACAACAAGAATATATAAAGATGAAGGATAGAAAATTTGACAAATGAACGAAAAAACCTATTCGATAAACTTGAAGAGAACTGTTTCGACCTTAAACATACTAAGCGCAAGCTTTTCTTATTCACAAGATTAGATTAGAGTATACTAACACTTTGAGAACTTTTTCAGACTTTTTTGTATCATCAAAACGGCTTAGATATTTTCTAAAAGGTTTAACAAGATGTATTTAAAGCCCAGGGCTCAGAAATTGAAAGATTTGCTCTCAATTGCCAGTGGTAATCGATTATCATAACTGATAATCAATTATTTGCGGCTGTTATGTGGTTTTCACAAAAGTGATAATCAATTATTCTGAGAGATAATCAATTATTTGTGTGCTTTGGACAATATTAAATCAGACACTGATAATCGATCATTTTGTGTAATAATTGATTATTTACACGAGCAATTTCTTTCTACTTTGGTTCGTGATAATCGATTATCACTTTGCATAAAGATTCACTAAATACGAAAACTTCTAAGAGTTCTTACATCATCATAATTTATCCTATACATTTGTTTCTACAAAATGCATCTAACAAAGATGCACTAAGAGTTTTCAATTCTTCAGCTTTTATCAACATCAAAACTTCATAGAGCATCAAGACACCAATACTCCTTATTGGTAACAATCTCCCCCTTTTTGATGATGATCAAAATATCTTCTTGTTAAAAGCATTTCTAATTTCCTGCACAGATTCAGACTTACAAACACATGAACATGTTAGTAATAGCAGTTCTATTTATAAGGTTTTGTTAAGATCCAGGAAAATAAGGGTTTTAAAAATAAAGTAGTTTTGATATTTGGGTTTTTGTTTGGAGATTAGTGTTCTTGAGTTTATATTTTTTGTTAGAACATAATTGTTATGTTATTTCTTTTTTTTTTGTATTTTTGCCTAGGGATAAAAGGGTCTTTTATCTTTATTTAATTGGTGTAGAAATTAATTAAGAGAGGGTGTAGAAAGGAAAATCATGCAAATTAAATAATCTGGATATTTAATAAAATAATATTATGTAAATCTTTTAGAAGATTTAGTTGTTATTTTAAAAATTAGTTAAACGAAGATAGGAGATATAATCTTGGCGGGTTTAAAGATTACAATAAATATTATCATTAGAGAAAATCATTATTAGATATTCAAGATTTTTAAAAGATTTGGTGGTTGATGATATTTTAAAAAGTTATTAAGAAAGAATAAGAGAGGAAATCTTAGTGGTTTTAGATATAAACTGAGAGATTTTATTAATATTAAAAGGATAGAGATAGAATAGAAGAGGATAAAAAGGAGAAGAGTAAAAAAGGGTTGGCATTTTGTTACCCTAAAAGGAAAAAACGAAAATTAGAAATATAAGGGAGAGAAAAGACGTTTTCTAAGAGAAAATAGAGCTGAGAACGGAGCATCAAATGGGTGGACCATCGGTGATGCTGTGAAGCTTTCTTGGTGATCTTGGAAACAAAAATCGTACGATACTAGGTAAAGGGAGTGACTAGAATTACCTTGTGTGTGTAGGGTTTGACATTGTATGATATTCTTTATTATATGTTGCAATCTGTATGGTTGTTGATGTGTATGGTAAATTTAGAATGATGATGATGATAGGTGACGTGAAAATGGGTGAAAGTGGGAGAAAGAAGAAAAGTTAAGTGTGATGTGGGAAGACTATGGTTTGGTAGTGATGACTTTTTTGGCCATGTGATGTGGGAAAGAGATTCTCTTCGGCCGTGTGATGCGGGAAGAGGATGGTTTGGTAGTGATGACTCTTTTGGCCATGTGATGTGAGAAAGAGATTCTCTTCGGCCGTGTGATGCGGGAAGAGGATGGGTTGGTAGTGATGACTCTTTTGGCCGTGTGATGCGGGAAAGAGATTCTCTTCGGCCATGTGATGCGGAAAGAGGATGGTTCGATAGTGATGACTCTTCGGCCGTGTGATGCGGGAAGAGATGTGTTGGTAGTGATGACTATTTTGGCCGTGTGATGCAGAAAAGAGGTTCTCTTGGGTTGTGTGATACGGGAAGAGGATGTCATGTGACTCGTAGTGAATTTGGTTATGATGGTTAAGTAGTGTGGTAGTGTAGAGGAAATAAACCATTGAGTAGTGATGTTATTGTTGTGATGTTAATGTTTTGATGTTAATGTTGTGATGTTAATGTTGTGATGGTAATGTTGTGATGATATATGTTTATGATTTGGTTATTATTGTGGTTAATATAATTGTATATTGTATGATAAGATAATTCTGGTTGCTCACCCTGAAAGTTGTGGTTGTGGTTTCCACCTACGATGATCGTACTTGTACGGGAGTAGATGGTTTGCAGATAAGATCGGATCTGAGTAGCTGACGAGAGTTGAGATGTTATGTTCGGGGACTTGTTATTTATTTTTAAAAGTTTTTCGATTTGGCATTTTTATGTAAAAGTGATATTATGAGATTTCCAAACAACATTTGTGGTTATGTTTAGCTTCCGCATTTTTAATCGAATAAAGATTGTTATCTTTCATAAATGTTTTATAGAAAGGTTTTGAAAAAAATTGCACCGTGATATCTCAAAAAATTGGGATGTTACAGTTTTCTCCCCCTTTTTTATAATAAACAAAAAGGCCTCAAGAGAGAGGGTCCCCCTCAAATTATGCTCTCCCTTAATCAAATAAAGATGCAATATAAGACAATGAGAAATTTTATTCATAGATTCAAAGTGAAATACAACACACAAAGAAAAAGGGAAATAAAAGACACCAATCAATCAAATTTAAAAAATAGAAAATAATCTAAAAGGTTGGACTTGGTGGTTGATATAGGAGTTGAAGATTGAGGCGATTTTCAATGTTGCCTAGCTTAGTATCAAAATCCTCAAATCTCTCATACACATATTGCTGATGAGTTTGATGCATTTTCATGAGTTCATCAAACCTTGCTTGATGAGCCAAACTCA
>CM050911.1:45084014-45171514 GCA_027742785.1 Vigna reflexopilosa | reverse complement strand
TATTGAGTGGTTCGACGTTAAATGCGTGACGTTATACGCTGTTTTTGCACTAGTGCTTTATCGTATAATTGACTTATGCTTAGGAGGTTGTGCTTTAGTCCTTCAATGTATAGCACATCTTTGATTGTCAATGTATTTCCTCCACCAATATCTCCGGTTCCAATGATTCTTCCTTTGTTGTTATCCCCATATGTAACAAATCCTTGCTTCTTCTTCTCAAACTATATGAACCTCTTTTTTTCACCAGTCATGTGTCTTGAACATCCACTATCAAGATACCACAATGACTTCTTTGAGTTTGAAGATTCCTACAAAACAATCTAAGCAATAATTTAGGTCCTCGATCTCATTATGGGTCCTTAGGGTAGTACAAACAAAGAAACATCATTTCACAATTTTAACCCATGCATACTTTCCATTTGGCACACTAAAATGCTTAATATTACATTTGTTAGAAGTATGACCATGCTTTATGCAATAGAAACAACAAACACTATGCAATTTGTTTTTCACAAAAGCGTCTTTTTCAACCCAGACTTTACGAGTTCTTTTAGTTTGAGATTTCTTTCATTGATTCAGATTCTTGTTTTTAAAATTGTTTTGCCTAAAACCATTGTTTACACATGAAGAAAATTTGGTTTCTTTAGCAAGTAAGTTCTCAAGTAAATATATCTCAAACATATGACTTTTACAACAAAAGCATTCAATAGGTTTTTCAACAACATTAGATTCTGATTCTTTTAATTCTAGATTATTAATCTTGTTTCTTAGAATTACTTCTTCATCTAATGCTTTTTCATATTTAAATTGCAAGTCATGCAATTCACTTTTTAACCTATTATGTGCAACATCCAACTTTTCAGATTCATTCAGTAACTTAATGAATGCTTTTTGTAAATCTATTTCACTAGTTTCATGATAGAATCACTTACTTGACTTCCAACGTCAGCAAAGTCAACCATTAAAGATAGATTTGCCTTCTCATCCGAGTCGCTTGAACTTGACAAGCTAGATTAATTTTCTTCCCAAGAAATATAGGTTTTCTTCTTCTTTGGAAATCTCTTTTCTTTCTTTTCTTCACTTCTTTTGCTTTTGGGACAATCGGATTTGACATGTCCTCTTTCTCCACACCCATAGCACTTGATACTTGATGAGGATCCTTGATTGTCCTTCTTTTCACCTCTAAACTTGTCCTTACCCTTTGCTCTCATGAATTTAGCAAACCTTTTTATCATGAGGCTCATATGCTCCTCATCATCAGAATCATCATCATCATCCCTCTTTGAGCTCTTCCATTTGGAGATTTTGGTTTTAAAGGCAAGTGTCTTAGCAACTAATCTATTAAGCTCAAGCTCATGTTCACGAAGCTTTCCAAAGAGGATTGCCATCAACATTTGAGATAGATTTTGGGATTCTGAGATGGCAGTCACCTTTGCTTGCCAAGATCTGTCCAAAGACTTCAAAATTTTAACGTTAAGTTCATCAAAATCAAAAGTCTTACCCAAACCTGTTAGATGGTTTCACTATGTGAGTGAATTGCTTTTGAACATCTGCTATTGTTTCTCCAAGCCACATTATGAATATCTCGTACTCCTAGATAAATGTGTTCTTCCTTGCGCATTTCACGTCGTCAGTACCTTTGTGAGTGACTCTGAGTACTTCCCACATCTCCTGCGCTGTCTTACATACTAAAATTCTATAGAACTCATCAAGTACAACAACAAAAGAAATAATATTACGAGCTTTAATATCAAACTGAGCTCTCCTATTTTCCTCAGCAGTCCAAGTAAAATATGGTTTTTTTGTTCTACACCATCAACAGTTCTCATTGGAACATAAGGAGCCTTTTGAATAGCTTCCCAGATGCCTCTGTCAATAGACCCCATAAAAAATTCATTATGACTTTCCAAAAGGCATATTTATCACCAGTAAAAAGTGGTGGTCTATTGATGGAAGCACCCTCAGCATATACTTGGTTATGACCCGCCATTTTCGAAAATTTTAAAAAACTATCAAAGCAAGCTTTGATACCAATTTTTGAAACTGGTATCGCGTAGTGGAAAGGTTTTAAAGAACATGTTATGGTCAATAACCAAGAGGGGAGGAGTGAATTGGTTCTTTTAAAAATTGTGTTTTTCTTTTAGAACTTTTATCAAACAGTTGGTAAACTAAAAGTGCAGAGATAGAGAAAATCACACAAAGTATTTTATCTTGGTTCGAATCAAAAGATTTTGTGTCCAGTCGTTGATCACTATAAATAGTGATTAACCTTTTTCACTAAAATATCGTTTTCATATTACAATAAGAATATATAAAGATAAAAGACAGAGAACACCTTCAACAAACGAACAGAAGAACCTGCTCAATTAACTTGAAGAGAATCGCTTCGACTTTAGGCACACTGAGCGCAAGCCTCTCCTATTCAAAAGACTTAACTAGAGCACACTAACACTTGAGAACTTCCTCAGACTTTTCTGTATTCTCAAAATTTCCTAGATATTTTCTAAGAAGTTTAACAAGATGTATAAAGTCCAGGGCTTAGAAACTGAAAAGTCTGCTCCCAACTATCAATGATAATCGATTATCTTAAGTGATAATCAATTATTTACGACATTATGGAGTTTTCAATAATGTCGTAAATAATTGATTATTTTGAGAGATAATCGATTATTTGCGCGCCTTGGACAATATTAGATCAGGCAATGATAATTGATTATTTTGTGTGATAATCGATTTTTTCCGCAAACAATTTCTTACTACTTTGGCTTGTGATAATCGATTATCATCCTTGATAATCAATTATTTGTGCAAAGATTCACTAAATACAAAAGCTTCTAAGAGTTTTTACATCATTACAATTTATCATATACATTTGTTTGTGTTTTAACACTGCTTCCATCTGATGCTTTTGTATCACTTGTTCATTCTTCTTTAACAAGCGTCTGTTCTTATTTGATCTAGTATTTTCTTTTTAAAGTGTGACTTGATAGAAGTTCAAGACTCTAGAAGACGGGTTGAATAAAGCATGTTGGCACAACACTAAACTAAATCATTTAGATCACAGAGGATCAATGTATAAGAGCAAACACGATATTGGATAAGGGCTTGTATTATTAAAACACTGTAACCAAGATATATAACCTTTATGAAATATGCTTATTAGAGCAAAATATGTGCTAGGTGAAAAATATTAAAAAAAATACAATCCTTAGATAAGTCATGAGCTTCAAAAGCATATCAAAGCTTAAACAAGAAATATAGAAGTACCAAAGCAAATAACATATCAATGTATAAGAAAAAATAACATACATGAGGTTTCGATATACAAGGTTGAGAACTACACCTCCACAATTTGATCAAGTCTTGTCTCTTCACTTCGTTTTGCTCTTTCTTTTGTCCCGTCTAATATTCTCCGAAATGATCCAAGTCCAAGCAGGTGGGTACCTGCTAAAGACACTCGAATGCTCAAGTTAGGTTTAGTTATTGATCTATAGTCACAGTTAAGTATTAAATGTACAATAAATGCAATCACTTACTTCTTTACCTTATCTCTGTATTTATAGGTTTCTAAATAGGCTTTTGATTAGGACTGACCCAATTGCGACCTAATATCATCTAAGTATGTTTTTACCTTGTTAATCAAAAAGTTAGTTCTTCAAACCAAATGATCGTAGTCGTTATATTCTACCGTTCAGTTGACCCAGTTGTAGTTTGTTCTTGAAGTTGATTTATTATGTGGTTGACCGACTGGTGGGTGTAGACAAGTCAGTCCATATAGCACACATGATAAATGGGACAATTATGAATTATGAACATAAAGACCCTTATGAGTTTGAGAAAAGTTATGTATGCTCAAAGAGTACACAGAATATGTTAAGAGTTGGAAAGTCTAGGAAAGGAGGAGGAAGAAGAGTACCGAACGGTAAGAGTGAGTGTTGCGATAAAAGTTAGGGTTCTAACTCAGAAACCTAACAAAATATGTGTATAATCTATACATTAAGAATCTAAACACAACCAATGTTATAAAAGTATAACACTATGTTCTTCAAATTTTTGACAAAAAATCTTGCAAATCACTATAGAGGTGGGTGGTTGGGTTGGTGTTTGAGTTTGGAGTGTTGTTTGGGATTGTGTTTCAGAGGTTGGAAGTTGATGGAGGAAAGTTGATTGGGTTGGTTGAGGGATCATCAAGAAAGACTGTGAGGATGGAGATGAAGAGGGTTATCAATCAATTGTAGCATCGTGCATGGTGTACATTTGAACAATCAAGAAGCTGGCTAAGAAATCATCTTGTCTTGATGAGCATCATGAGCTTATGTTCTTAACAATGACAATTTGGTTATGCTGGTGGTGGTGCTGGAATGGGATAACATCATGTGTAACTTGAGTCTCTTGCTAGCGCCTTTGCCTCAACGTCAACTTTGGCCTTGTCCTTAGTATTTGTTTATGCTTTGAGCTTTAGCGGACTTCAACTTGTCGTCCAGCCTTAAGCGTTGCATCTTGTTCAATTCTTTTGCATGCATCATCAAGTTTCTTCCCACTAGTAAAATTGCAACATCAACTTTGTAAATGTCAAAGATGATTATGTTTGTTTCTCTTGATCTCATAAGGAGATTTTGGATGTGTTACTTTTGATCCTAGAGAAACATTAAATTGTTATCAACAAAGTTAATGACACGAGGATGATGTTGCATACGTTGTTCCATTATATCTACCATTGATAGGAGATCATCATAACTGGATAGAACAACACTAGTATTAGAAATATGGCGAATTATGATAAAGTTTAACGTCTGTTTTAATCCAGGACTTCATAGTTGTTGTCTTGATACACAGAAAATAATAAATTTGCAAACTATTAGCAAGGAAACAACGAAGACATTATTTTATAACTAAATTATATATAGGTAGCTAATTAGGGAGGGAGATATTTCCTTGCTGATCATCACAATGTCTATAGTAAATCTTTCTTTAAAGCCTTATTAATGAATTAAAAGAAAACATATTTTAGGAATTTTCCAAAACTTGTTCGTTAATTTGCAACAATTGTATAACAAAATTTTCCAAGTTAGTTCCTAGCAAATATGTAGCAAAATATTTGCTAACTAATCTGTGGAAAATTATAAGAATTTATTTTTAACTACTCTTTAGTTAATCTGTAACAAATTATAACAATTTATCTCTAACTAATCCCTAACTGATCCATTGCAAATTGTAGCAACTTAATCCTGTCTAATACCTAACAAAATTGTACCAATTTCCTAAGTTAAATCTACCAAAATGTTCCATGCTTTTATTTGTATACATTTAATAAATATAATGTTAAATAAAAAAATAATTAATCTTCCTAAACAATTTGATAAAAACATGTCAAAATTTATCCTACTCAAAATAAAATACACAATAAAAGTAAACTTTTAACATACAATTGTCAACATACATTCAAAAAAATAAAAATAAACAATATCATCATCTTCCTTTTTTTTTCTCTTTTCATGTTTTTTTTAGATGGTGGTGATGATATTTTTAATGTAAGAAATACGTGTATCCTGAAAAATTTCATTTGTGCTTGCATATATGTATGCATCTTTTTAAAATTATTTGCATTTTTACTTGCATTTGAGCCTACAGCGTGCATTTGTGTTTGGAATACTATTTTTATTTCAAATAAATTAACATATAATTTTTAACGTTGCAAATAATAAGTGGTTAAAGATATAAATTGTTTAATCATTTTAAATATAATTAGTGAAAATAGTTTTAAAATTTTTGTGCCATTCAAATTAGAAAGAAAGTAATATTATTTTAGTTAAATATCATTTATAATTTCGAAAAATTATCTAATAAATGTAATTGATAAATAAAAGGTGAACTTACGTAATAATAAAATATATAATTGATAGTTTGATATCATATGAATACCTTATTAATTTTCTTTAAAACATTTATTCGTTTTTAATTTAACCTTTTGAAACTTTTGGGACAGAATTGTAATAAATAAATTAGCGAGAAAATATCTTGATATTATTTCCTTCTTAAATATAAGTTTTATTTGTTAGTTAAGGATTTATGAAAGAATTATTTTGTAGGTAAAAAGAATTGAACTTTGTGATGGAAATGAGACACAAAAATGTACCTTTATCAAATAATTAGCTTCAAATCAGTTAAGATATATACTTTTTCACTATTCATTAAATAGAAAGGAATTAGTGAGAAATATCTTACTAATTTCCCAAACTAATTAGTAATTTTATTATAGTGTGATAACGTACTCTAATCACATGTGACTTTAGAGATTGTGTGTAGAAAAATAGCCATGTAATGGAGTAGAAAGACTTTCAACTATTTCTCTCTTATGGTCCTTTTCTTCCTTGGTTGTAACAATGATTTTCTTCTCCTTTGAGTTCCTACCTTTGTCTGCAATTTTTATTAGATGTGGAGGGTTCAATTTTCAATCTGCTTGCCATGAGTAGGTTTGCAACTTCTTGTAGGAATTTGGTGGAATTGTTCCTAGGTTGCACCATGCATTTTGCTCCACGTTGAATGCTATATGATGTAGTGAAAGGTTAAATATTGGGGTGGGAGTCCAGAGACCATGATATAATTACTTGCTGGATGACATCAGGTTCAAAATTATGATATTCTAATGAGTGTTACAAGTTTGGTTTTTTACTCTTTAGGACAAAATGGCTAATTAGATGATGAATTTCAGTTTCAGGGAAGGTTGGAAGGTTTCAATTCTAGTTTAGGGCATCCAATGGAAATTTTGAGGAATCTAGGAGTAAAAAAAAACTAGTATAATTATATCAGTTGAAATTTATTAGATGTAAAAAGTGATGTGGTGATAGTTTTGAAAACATGACAAGATTTTTTTATGTAAGTTGGATCTAAAATTAGTATAGAAATTTTATAGAGGTTTCACTCATAACCGGTATAAGAAGTCATTTTTCTATATCGGTTAGATCTAAAACCAATATAGAAAGTTGTGCGGTAACAAAACTGTGATATTGGACCAAATTTTCTATATCAGTTACGTTCATAACTGATATAGAAAGTCAGTTTTTTATACCGGATGATCACTATAACCGATATAAATCTATCGTAATACATATATCATACGTCCAGAATCCACAAACACAACATCAAACACGAACACATATATCATACGTCTAGAATCCTTCAGATTTCTGTTGTTCAAATTCTTCTTCCCATCAAATATGTTGATCATATTTGGATGATAAATTTTTTAAATTTTCTTGAAGATATTTTTTGCCATCAGATATCAGATCATATGATTTTTTTCTGCGAAAAAAATCTTCAAGAAATTTGAAAAATATATCACCACATGGAATTGTTACAAGAAACCTTCAAGGAGTTGTTACGAAAAATTTTATAAATGGAGGCGTAGAGGTTACCCAATGATCTGAAACTGTATTTATAGAAAATTGAGGTTTATGGATTGGTTTAAAAGAAAACAAAAAAGAATAACTGGATCTAGACATCACGTCGAACCCTAACTTGTTCGACGTTATATATTGGTTTAAAAGTCAAACCCCAACTTGTTCGACATTCTATGTGATTTAAAAGAAAACAAAAGGGATTCACCCTTTGGCTTCTGGCTGACATATAAAACGTCCAATATTTGTTATGATGGACGTCAAATGTGGGTAGGAGTAATACTGTGTAAGAAAACCACTATTTCGGTATTTTTTATTTTGAATTGAACGTCAGATGTTTCTTAAGTTGATGTTATGTGATTCTAAGGTCATTGTTTTACGTCGATCTGGGCCTTGTCTTGACGTTAATACATTTTAGATGACGATATGTTTTCATAAAAGACGTGGAGCGATTGAATTTATTTACAAAAATGCCAATGGTCATTGTTAACGTTGTCTTTTCTGTTATTGGATGTTGGACGTGTGACGTAATACGCGAGTTTTGTACTAGTGTAAACAACATTTGACTTTAATCGATCAACAAATTAAATAATCATTATATTGTTCTTAAACCTTTTAAGAATAATTTAATTGATTATAGATGTTAAAAAAGAATGACTCAATTACTCACACCAAGAGGGGGGTGAATTGGTGAAACACAAAAACAAAGTCTTTTTGAAATCTTTTTCGCAAAAGGATTGTGCCTTTAAAGATTTATTGAAATGCAAGGAAAAAGATTTTCTAATGCAGGGGAAATAAAGTCGATTAAGTACATAAAGGAGTCGACTGAAAGTAAAAGTGTAAGGATCAGAGGATTCAAACACTGGTTTTTATACTGGTTCGGCCAACCTGCCTACATCTAGTGTCCTTCCACTCATAGGAAGCAAATGCACTATAATGATCAAGGTTTTTAACACAAGGTTTTTATAGAGACCTTACGTCAAAAATATAAAACACCTCTCTAACCCTCTAATCAAAATATAGGCAATACAATAACAAGACCAGCAGCAAGAATCCCCTATTCTGTTGTCTACACCCTTTGAGAAACCCCTCAAAGTCAAGAACGCAACACGCTCTTCTTCCTATAGTCACAACAGGGAACACTATCCAATCTTTAGCAGATTGTAAAACCTAATCTTGCAGTAGACACCTCAATGTGTAGATAGATCAGATTTTGAATGCACAACAACCTTGCACTTCAAGAAATCTCAAGTAGATGATCACCATGGTCTCTTCTTGATTCTTGGAGTGTTTTCCTCTTTCTGTAACACAACACTTATCTGAAAGATATCACAAACAATGTTAGATTCAAAAAATGTGTTACAGAAATCAATCTCGTGTCAATTTATAGATCATCACAACTCTGACGCATTTTAGTCGACTTAACTACTAATGTAGTCAATTATAACAAATCAGTTATAACAGTTAGTAGCAGTCAAACCACTTAATTGAATTCGCATTTAATTCAGTCGACTGGCATTTAATGCTTGGTCAATATATTAAAAAATATGACCGTTAAACCGTTATATCAAGCATTAGCTGAATTTCAAAACAACAACAAACTAAGTCAAATGCAACACACATATAGTCTCTGAAAAATAATGTAAATCATAGTTTTGAAAAACTTTTTCTCTGAAAAATCTCACAGCACACTTTGAAAAGGATTTGTGCAAAGACACGAGTTTTAATCAACTCACCCCATAATGAAGTCGACTTAAAACTGTTGTTTTTCCACACAGTTAAAATTCATCATTAGTGCTTGTGGTTTTTCTCTTTCAAAAAACATGTGTCGTGCATTCATGAATAAAATCTCATCTAGTACAATGAAATGAGATGAACAACATAGAAACAACACAATCATGTTCTCATAAGATCATATAACATGTAAGCAAAGAACATGTAACACAAAATATGCATGTGTTATTAATTATGCGTTGTCATCATAAAAAACTTAGATATTACTGAGATTGTGGGTTCAGCTAAACTAGTGATCCCCCTATTAACAATCTCAAGAATAGATAAACTTAGTAGATTAAAAATGATAAAAAATATCACTTTTAACCAAAAATCTAGGCATTGGGTTTATGAGTCTTTTTCATGCGACATATCTCCCCTCAAGTATATGATGACCTTTACATATACCATTTTTTGTTGTGCTTATGCTGTTTTTGTATTTTTATTGTTGTTGATATTGTAACAATTTACTCCACTCAGAGAAACCAACAACTCTGATATCATTGACAAGTCTATCTATATGGGTATACATTAGGAAGAAATTATATAAATGTGTTAGACTGATGAAAATAATACATATTGGAAAGTCGTGCATCAGTTAGGATAAGCAAGGGAGGGAGTGATAGTAGTTATATAATAGACTCTAAGTCCATGGTGTTTCTTGCCCCAATCAAAGACATTTTAAGCTTGTATTTGAATTTTCTTTTGCTCTTGTTGTAGAGTATATTGTGAGGTTTAAATGAAATTCTTGCGTTGGAGAGTGTAGGTGTACTTGGGATGAAAGTGTAACATCCCAACTCTGGGAGTCACTTACGCGCATCAATTTTTTTTTCCAAAAACATAATTTAAAATTTCGTAAACTTATAAACTTATTACAACTTTACAACAACCAATATCTAAACACAATATAAAGCATCACTACAACATATTAACTTTTACATCAACATAAGTAACTCTTTATAAAACTCCCATAGAAGATCCCATCTCTTGTTGATTACATAGCTTCAGAAGCATCTGCATACATATCTGCTCCCATATAACATACGTTATACGATCATTGCCACAAACAATACAAACACAACCAAGTATGGATGAGCTAACAGAATCAACCTCAAAACACCAATACAACACTTATATCTCAAATGTTATGTCCTTACCAAAATCTCATCACATCAAATAGCACCAACCCATAATAAGACTATGACAAGCAATACTTTGACAACCATACATCCCCTTATAAGAAACCATAACCAACCTATTAGTTCCACACAACATTTCCATTGAAAGCAACCCGTGATGATACCAACCATCTCCATAAACGTATGTCTTCTTCCAAACTTTCCCACACATCTTATTTACCAAAATAGAACAGTTCGAGTGGTCCTTACCGCAGCTTCAGACCCATCTCCCCTGTTCCTCAAGCCGCTCACATAAGCTCTAAACTTAGTATGAGCCAGAACCCTATGGACGAGACATTCGTCCTTTTCTACCCTCTCGAAAGAGGAAAGGGCAACACTCAATTCTTAGTCTTTTTTATCGCCCCTCATGGATGAAGAGGCCCATCTCTTCCACCGCCTCTAAAAGACGAAGAGATTCACCTTTCTACCCCCTCAATAGAGGAAAGGTACAACTCCAAATAAAAGACGTATGGCAAGAAGACATACCAAACGACATAACCAGCACTATACCCCATGGTTAGTACAACAACGTGACGTTCACAATAATTATAGATGGTTGTCACAGAAATCAATTTCATCAACATCTCATCCCTTGAGTTTCAACCCAGGAATCACATATCCCACTCTTGAAGCCATATTAGTTTAGTAGTCCCACACACACAGAAGAAATAGAGGCCCTGATCTTAAGGGTAATTCCTACTAATTCCTAGACCACCCCTTACTTTTGACAAGCCAAGAGTAACTCTTTAAGTATTTCACAACTCACAACTGGCTTACACAAATCTGTCTATTTCCTATCTAGCTCCAAACTCATCCTAATTGAGTAATACCTATTGGTACTCATAGAAAATACAATCACAACAAATCTGGACAACCCTCATTCAGTCAAGTAACATCACATGCACACATTCAATTAGCTCATGAATGAAATACAAAATCACATCAACCTGGACATCTATAAATAGAATAAATAGCTTCACCTAAACCTATTCAATAGGCTCATTATAGATTTCACAGTAGTATTACTGACCAAACAAAATTTCATCATAGTTCTTGGACATATATCCATTCAAACAGTCACACATTGCAACACCCAAGTCGTAAAACTACAGCACAAAGTCTAACATGTCTTACAAGCTTAAACGAGATGGTGTTTCTGCCATACCACACAATTAACATACACATTCCAAAAATTTAGCATTTAATCATTACAATATAACATACAAATTGTCACAAGACAATCCATAATGTCAAACGTCTATTCCTCTCTTTTCATTACAAATAGAATTTAAAGTAGATTTAAGCATAATATCCTACAAGAAATACATATATATGCTAATCTCTCAATTTCAAATAGCCTTGAACACAATTCCCGAGAGTTCCCACATACCAGAATTTTAATTTCAGAGTAACTGGAATGTGAACATGCACATAATGTATAACACAATATCAATGTCCCGAAATAAGAATCATAAGCAAAATCTAGAGTATACAAAAAAATATCCAATCAAGTTCATTTGGTTAGTTCCCCATACCTGTTTCGAATTTCGAACCACCACGTACCACCCACCCAACGCTCATTCACTACCTCTCAACTCTCATCTTCGATCGCATTGCCCTCGCAACCACTTCGACACCATCAGAAGGGTTTGTTTCTCCATTTTTCGTCATTCCTCTCGTTCACTCACTCTCATTGCATCCTAAAACAATGCTTTCCTCTTCCTTGTTACATTTAGGGCATGGGATGCTCTCAATCGCGTCGCCCCCCAATTTACCTTGCTCTCGAGTTCTAGGGTTTGATTATGGCAAAAGAGAAAAAAAGATTGGAGAAGAAATAATTAGGCTTCGTTTTCCCTATTTCTCTCTCGACGCTCGCTCCTTGCTCTTATAAGAACTCGTTATCCCTGGCCAGACCATGCCCTCTAGGGTTCTTGAATTTTGTATTTCGCAGGTTTCGGCCCTTAGGACAGGTATACACAAGTAACACACACACATACCAGTAGGCCAAGCTTAATTCGCTGATTACAATGCCATAAAATATCTTTTTAACTTATTCTTGTTTCTCTTATATTATATTTTACCCTTTTTTTACTTAACCAAATAATATATACACCACATAAATTTGGTACCTGAACATTTACCACAATATACTATACTCTAATTAACCTCACAATATTAAAATAAACCTTAACTCAAGAATATTTTATTACTAACTGATACATAGAATGATGTTATTTACCTTGGGTCTTATACAAAGGGCATGTGATATGGGTCTATGTGTTGTAAAATTTTTCACACAGTATTATGCTTTGTTTGTCATTAAACAATGGGTATGGTTTTCTCTGCTTTTGGAATTTCCACGTTATATTCTGGTGTTGATTGTGTTCATCTTATTTCTCTATTGATAGGTTGATTTTCGGGGGTAAAAACATTGATGTTCTTAATATTATTTGTTTTTTCCCATCAAAGTGGTATGAAGAGCTTATGGTTCAATAAGATATTCTTAGTATACTTTGTGGCTGTAGCATAGCCTGATCCACATAAAAAAAGATGAATTTCTTGTTTGCTGAAGTTGTAATGAGAAATTTGATGGAATGATCACATTCAATGTTGTGTTGGTGTAGTGAATCTATAGTTGGGTTCTTTGAGGAGCAAGGACAATGATTCATGTTGGATCTACAGTGTAGTTTGCATTTTCTAGCGAGTGTCCCCCTAGATTTCTAGAGGAGGTTGCAAATAATGCTCCCGGTGAATCATACTATGTTGGCGCATTTCAAAATTACCTCTTTCATCTCCTCCGGTGAGTTGCATGAAGTTCATCTGCGAGTGATGTAACTTGTTTTTTCTAGCGTCTTATGTGTAGCGAATTTGTATCATGATATGACAATTTTCGATGGTGTTCGTAGATCTAATCAATAGAGGAGATCGTTGGTGTCTGACACCCCTAATGCAGTTCGGTTCTCTTCTGTGGTGTTGACACATACACAATGATGGTGGTGTTCCAGATTTGTTATGGTGGGTGTCGAATGGTGCAGCGACAATGTTGTGCGGTCTACTATTGGGTTTCACATGGGTCGTTCGGTGATGTTGCGTCATGGGTTGCACTATGCAATAGTTGCACAATGATATTGCTCTAGTGACTGCATGGAGGTGGGGGGGGTAGCAACTAACTGTTTCTAGCGAAGATTACTAGTGTGTCTCTATTGGTGGTTGGTGAGGATGAAGGCTTTTCTGTGTGCGGATTTGCTTAAGGAAAAAGGTATTGACATGACAACTCCTGGTTGGTTAGATTTTAAAGGGGAAGAGTGTGACATATGACTTCTCTTGGTTGGTCAAATTTAAAAGTGAAGGGCTATTACACGTGGCATATCCTTTGGACAAATTGTGAATGTTAGGATGAGTTTTTTCTAGTTGTAGTTATACACAGGCATTGACTAATATTGATGTCGGGTGTGTGATTATACATGGGCATTGGTTAGCATTGATGCAGGGTGTATGATTTTTAGACACGAACATTGCCTAATGACGATGCAAGGTGTGTTGTGATTATATACAGGAATTGGTTAGCTTTGATGGAGGGTGTATGGTAATTATACATGGACATTGGCTAATATTGATGTAGGGTATGTGGTGATTATACATCAGCATTAGTTAGCTTTGATGTAGGGTGTGTGGTAATTATGCAAAGGTATTGGTTAATATTGATGTAGGTTATGTGTTGTTTATACACGGACATTGTAAGTTTTGATGCAGGTGTGCAATGAAAGGAAATTCTTGGGATGGCATAATTCCAAGTGAGTATACTTTTTATTTTAATGAGATAGGAGATTGTTGGGCTAATGAAAATATTATATCTTGGAAAGTCCGACATTACCTAGGATAAGAAAGGGAGTGGGTGATATTCGTTATATAATGGACTCTAAGTCCATGGTGTTTCTTGGCCTAGTAAAAGATATTTTAAGCTTTTATTTGACTTTCTTATATTATTGCAGTAGAGTGTTGTGATGTTTGAGTTAAATTCTTGCTTTAGAGAGTGTGAGTGTACCAGGGTTCAAAGGAAATGTGAGAGTTGTTTGATGTGTTGTAAAATTGTTTACATAGTATTATTATTTGACTGCCAGTAAATAATAACGTTGATTATGTATATTTATTTCTCTATTCGTAAGGTGATTCTCGAGAATAAAGACATTGATGTTCTTAATGATATTTTTTTTTTCATCAAAATATGACATGAGCCTAACTTATATTAGAAATTGATACAACTTTTAACTCAAAATTTCCAAAGATTGAGTTTATAAATTTTTTTTTATATGAAATTTAATTGTCATTTTTATTTAATATGAAACTTAAATTTACTTGAATAATTTCCAAACACTTAGCTTATCATTTTACCTTTCGCTTTAAGCACACGTTAACTCATGTTAATAGATATGCGTTTGCAATCACTCAAATTGTAAGTTATACCACTTTAGATAAAAAGTAATGATAAGACGAGACATAGCATTATTTATTTGATACACGTAATAAAAATAAAATAATTATATAATTTTTTTTATACTTTTATAAAAAATAAATAAAAATAAATAAAAATAGTAATGTCAAATAAATATAAAAAATTTATATTCTCAAAATATAATTTTTCTTTAAGTGTTGTTTTCTTTGAACACCTTTTCTCCATTTAAAATGATATATTATTTGTCCAATTCTTTTAAGCGACCATACACTCATTTAAGCTACCAAACAATTATGTGATGAATCATACTGTCACAATTTGCAATAGAAAACATTTTAAATTTTTGTTTAATGCATATTACTTTGTGATGTAAAACATGTGTTTGTGGTGATTTTGTATTGTCTCTATCTATGACAGTGACTTTTTTTCGTCACAGATGTTGTCGCCCATAATTTTGTAATGACATTCAATATCCTTTTACGTTTTCTGATAATTTATTTAGTCTCAAATTTACCTTTTTATGTCATTATTATTTATAAATAAAAAATATTAATATCTAAAATAACCTCTATTATAAATAAAAAATTATAATTAATTTGTGAATTTGATTTTAAATTAGTTTTTAGTATTGATTACCTAAACTTTAGTTATTAAAAGAATTAGTAATTAGTGATTAAATTGATTTACAAGAATGGTAAAAAATATGCAAGACACTCACAGATTTTGAACATTATCGAGCTATGTGAAAAAGTTATATTTTGTTTAAATATTGAATATTATGTAATTTATGATAGTTGGTAGGACTAACATGGTGTTACACTAATTTATTGAATTTTATGACTTGTTTGCCCATCCAATAATTTTTTTATGATTGATTGGCTAGCATGTGAATTCATATGTCCACTCACAAATTAAGTTTCTGAAACATGTTAACCCAATCTTTCAACTCTTCCATTCCCTACTATCTACGAGAAAACTATTATTTAGGAATGCTAATTCATCAAATGCAAGTTTTTAAGATTGATTTTAATTAGTATCGGTTTAGCCCACGCTAATACATCACTAATTTTTAAACTTATATTTTAATTAAAGCAATATAGCATAGACCAAACCGACGTTTAAATGTTTTTATTACTTTTAGTATTAATTAAATTTTTGTCTGCTTGAGCTAATAATTTTATAAAAAAGAACATCTCTAAGTTCAAATAATACAAAGAAAAAAATAATTATAATGCATTAAGAAGATGAGTGTAAATGAAAAAGATAAATGTAAATGAAATAAATGAGTATGAAGGAGAGAGATTAAGAGAAAAATGTGAATAAAGAAGATGAGAAAACAAATATAGATGAATGTGAAGTGTGTGGATGAAAAAAATGTGTGTGAATAAAAGAGATGCATGTGGATGGAGGAAACGAGTCTACATGAAACATATATGACTATGAAAAGATTTATGAATATTAATATAAAAGATAAATGTAATAATATTTATATAAAAAGTGAGAGAAAATGAGAGATTTTATGTCTTGGAATCTGATTCCTAAAATTCAGTTTGAAAAGAAGGATTTTTGATTTCTTGATTGTCCCTTAAATTTGTTATTTTTGTCATTTTGGGTTCCTTTGTTTTGCGAAGTTGGAGTTTCACGGTGGTTGTTGGTGGCTGGCAGGTGGCGTCAATGGAAATGATCGTGGTGCCGTCATAGGATTATTGGGCTGGTGAGGGCAGCAACACCTTGTCAATGAAATGTCTGATTATAAGACAAAGAGAATTAAAAATAATAAGCTTTTGATTCTAAAAATAAATTAATAAAGAAAAAGGAGATTGGAAAGAGAATTAAAAATAATAAACTTCTGATTCTAAAAATAAATTAATAAAGAAAAAGGAGATTGGAAACAAAGTTGCGTTTTGATTTTATTCAAGTTTCTTAAATATGTAAATAAAACAAATCCAACTCACCACATCAAACTCTGTTACGTTAGTAAAAGTTGGTAATGTCACCCTCCCACGCACAATATTTTTTAATGTTAAATTAACGGAAAGAACTAAATTGGTTGAATTTTATACAATAAAAAACCTAATTGAGACCATTTAGAATAAGAAAACCTATTTGATACAATTGCACAAATAGGAATGTTTGAAATGATTTAACCATAAATTAAATATACTATCAATCTTGCATTAATGTTTCAAACAACTTTTTATTTAATTACAAACAAAATACTTTTCAATTAGGAGAACATTCCACGCAACAAAATAAATTTGAATGAAGTTCCTAGTCCAAGCATTATGTATATTAGATATAATGATAAGCATATAACTCTTTAAATAAGATTTTATTGGTAGAAAATGGCTAAAGTATTTCAAATATATATATATATATATATATATATATATATATATTAATATAAATGTTTTATTTTATGTTATTATGAAAAATAAGATTTTTTAAAATTATAAAGAGAAATATGACCCTTTTGACGGTTTTAAAAACAAAGACCCACTTAATATTTTCTAACAAATATAAAGATGATCCGAGGATTTAAATCTAATTTTTAATTAAATTTATTATATAATTTAACTCAAAATTCTATTTTATATTATTATATTATTAAATTGGGTTGTAATTTGAATATATATATATATATATATATATATTATAGAGACTGACAAAATATTATTTGGTTTCAAGATCAAAATTTTTTTTCATCTCTTTCTATAATATAAAACACTTTTGTTTTTGCTCTCATTGTAAAACCTATTTCATTTCCTATGTTCAAGGTTAAACATTTGTCACACAACAACTCATAAGTTCTACAAAAGTTATGTTTCGTAACCCTGTCCTGAAAATACCCTCACCCTAAAATTATGGATACAAAAAGTACCAAAGAAATTGCAAATCATGTGCTATATTAAGAATAGGTGTTTTTTTTTATCAACTACATTGCTTTATTGCATTTCAATATATTCAATCTGAAAAAATCCTGTGTTCATGATCATAATGCCTCATGCAAATGAATTTCATTCCATTATTACTCCTTTTCTTTTATTTTTTTAAAAGAGCATAAATGTTTTGTTTTGTGGAACCTCGTTTTTTTCACCAATAAAGTAAATCCATTAAAAAATAATAACTATTTGCAATGTCTCAGAATAAAATCAGTGCAAAATTAGACCATAGATAACATTCTGGAGCTTTATACATCAATGCATCCAATAAGATAACTTATACTTAGTTGCATATTGACAATTGACAAATCATCATAACGTTTCTGAGGTCATTGCCATGTGATTTCATGTCTTATAAGTTTCTATAACTTGCATATGTGATTTAACTAATCATTTATTATAATAATAACTTGTTAACTAAGAGCTCATTCACAGCTACTTTTGGTATTTTTGTGAAATTTATTGAAATAAATTAAAAACATCTTTAAGTTTTTATTATCCATTTTCACTGATAACCATTTATCACTCCAATTAATGGTAAAACTGAATCATACAAAGCAATTAATTACTTATCACCCACAGATCGAAGAATGAATACAACAATGTGGAAGTTCCATCTAACCATTAATTAAGTGCTCCAAGGAGAATCAGAACTTGTTATATATATATATATATATATATATATATATATATAAAATAAAATAAATTCATATATAAAACAATTTATTATGTCATTGTTATTTTTCTTAAAGAGACGGATTTTTTTTTTTTTTTTTTATATGGATTAGCAATGAATTTGACGGATGGCACAGTAGATGAATATAGAACAAACTAGAAAATGAAATGATCCTACATTTAGTAGAATACAGACTTTTAGCTCGTTGCAGTATTTCGTTCATTCTTTAATTTTTCATTACAATAATTTGGCGTAAGCAGCACATCTCACGATGCAATGTCTGCAAAGAAAATGTCAGAAAGTAAATTCAGAAAACTCAAATAATGTGAAGTATATATGATTTATCAGAAACTATAATTCAATTTGAAATATACCTGGTTTTAACATCTTAAAAGCAAATAAGCATAGATGCATGATTTGAACTAGGACCAATCTTTTGCTAGGGATTGTTCTTGAGAACATTTTTGCTTTATTTTGTATTATTTAGCCCAAATGATATTTAAGTCACCAAGAAATTTAGATTCACACATTATTATACCAACCACTGGCAAGCAATACATGCTAATTATAACCACCTAGTACCTTAAAACACAACCTATTTGTCACGCCATTTTCACTGATTAATTCAACTCTGTCATATACCTAAAATAAAAGCAACCATCTACAACAGCTGTAAGAATTTAATAGGATATCACACACATTATAAGAATCCATGCCAAACTAAGAGTTTCCAATGTAATCGGATTTGAGGCACGCGTAGCCACATAATTAAATGCAATTTAGGGCAAGATTAATAGTCATGAAAACTTAGCTATCTCCAAGCAAGGTTGAAGTATAGAAATTTGATTTTAAGACATCTTGGCTTCTTCAAACAGCACATGGACAAGCTCACAAGAGCTACATTATACTGAAATTAAGAATCATGTATATGGATGACCATTTAATTGAAGAATCTGTCATGTAAAATTGCCATCAATTTGAATGAAATCTTAAGATATTTAAATAGAATTTTTCAGAACATTCTTTTACGTTTGTCATGGATAGCCAGTTTCTTAGCAGACTTGCATTGTTACATGATGTTGCTGCAAAATGTCTTAACTGCAGTAATTCAACTTTTTTAACATTACCTGCATGAAACACTGAATATTTATCTTTTTGCTTAGTTTTAACCTTTTATGCATATATATATATTCATATCTCAAAAATTAATATATTAAGAAGGACAACTTTTAGGTGTCTCATCTTAATGTTCATAAACATTTTCTTTGCAGGAGTGAGTCTGAGGTCATGTTTTAGGACCATACTTGTAGCACATGATATCAACTCGTAACAGTTCCAAATTAATGCAACTGTACCGTCATTTAAAAATGTGTATGCGTCTATAGCATGAGACTTGAATCGATTGAGAAGCAAAACCCATCAACCTAAACAAAATTTAAGGCAAAAATAAACAGAAAATGCACAATAGTCCATTACATTGAATCCACTTTAGATCTTTCAGTCGGTAGATCTTTATATCTACACATGAATATCTCAAGTTTTCTAGCTAACAATATTGGACCACATACAGTTGTCTACCCAGGAAACTAACAAATTGAACAGCTTCTGTTTGTCTCTAACTCACATCAAGCATCCCAAAAAAAGTTAAAGAAAGGTTGTTGAGATTATGAGACAAATGAGTACGACTGTAAGCAATTACGTGAAGGATTGTTTCTGTTAGATAGATCACTTTCATGTTTTGTAGAACCACACAAATACATGTAGTATAGTACTATCCAGAACATGTTAAAGTCTTTGAGGTCATGAATTATTCACTGTCTATTTATCACTCAAACAGATACTTTGTCTTATATATGTTCATATACTCTTCCATATTCTTCTTTTTGCTAATTTTTACAGACACCACTTTCTTCCCTTATTAACAGATAAATATTTGTGCTTGAATATGTATGCATGGAAAGGTGACTGATAATTAATACTGAGAAGATACTAGAAGACATGTATTTATACACATAGAGTTGAAATTCAAAGAAATTAAACTGTATGAGGTTAAAGTATGAAGTAAGAGAAAGACTAATACCTGAAATGGAGACTGTGGTTGAAAAGGCACAAGAAATCATCGGTGAAGAAATACTCTGTTGGTTATTGAGTGATTGAAGCTGCAAGATGACCTGATGGAACCACATCTTATAACAACAAAATTTTTTTCCTTTTGGTAGGTATCCTAACTCCCAGTTTAGAACAAGTCTTTTTTGAAGAATATGAGAACTTTAAAAAGATTAAACAAAAGAAGAAGCCAGGTAAACTTAAAACCTGTTCCAAAAAATTTCATCCCTTTTTTCACCACTGATTGACACCAGAAACCTTGAATTTGAACTAAAAAAATGAGTAGATACCAATTTTAACAGTTATTTCATCTAATGGGTAGTGGCTAAAATCAGGCATGAAATGAGGGAAAAAGAGTATGGTTGATTACCAGATCATGCTGGCAGCTTCAACCTCTCAAACCAACATACTTATGAAAAGAGAAGAAACTCCATTGAAGGATAGAAATCCTGTGATGAGGGCAGCGATATGTTGATGCATAGAAATAAGCAAAAAGGGAACAGGCCATGCATGTTTGGAGTAATTAAAAGAAGGGTCTCGTGATCCTCTTATCTCCACCGATCCATATGAATGCCTGTGCCGCAGTTCAATGTCTCTTTTCTTTCACTGTGCCAAAGAGGGAGTATTTAATGGTAGGTTTTGGTCCTCTTACAGCCATTGACAATGACTCTTTTCTCTCTCTGTCTCCCTCGCACTCTGTAGGGTTTACATTTGTTAATCATATTATAACTGCTATCAAAGGGGACCACATAATGGTCCTTAGAAAATTTAAACGCATTCTCCAAAAATTTGTATTACAAGTTAAACTATTATTGGAAAAAAAAAATACCACTGGCATGCTCTTGGATGAAATATCATTTTCTTGCGGAAAAAAAAGATAGATTTTCACCATATATAATTTGTGTGATAAAATATCTTTCTCCTACTGTCTAAATCCTAAATTACTGCACATTTCATTCTTTTATAGTACAATACATAGTTTACAATTTGAAGTTTTGTACAACTGTGAGATAATAATGTTGTTTGGATTTCAGTCACATTCATGATATATATACAATTTTATTATAAAAAGTGGTAAAAATTAATCAAAGTTTTAAAACGAGGCCCTCAACCTATTTTTTTAATAAAAATTAAAACTAAATATTCTAATATTATATCCAAACTTAAAAATAATTTTTTTATAACCAATAATTAATAATAATATTTATTTCAAAATTGTGCAGAGTATTATGCTCTCAAAATCTAAATCATTGAATTAAAAAAAGAGAATTAAATGTTACAATGTCAACGCTAGTACTTGAATACAGAAAGTGTGTAAAACGTTTATGTATACAAAATCAACTTGATATAATTACTCATAGATTATCTACAGAAAAGGTTCATATTATTGATACTACTAACATTCATGACAGATTGCAAAAAGATTGAAAAGAAACTGAATATGCCTTATTCATTTGATATGGTAATGGATTGTCCTAATCAACTTTTATTAGTGAGTAAAACCTTGTTATGATTAAATTAGCTAGTCAACAACATATTTTAACTTAATAACTTATAGTTTGAGGAAGTGTGTACAGAATAACTCTTTAATTTAATCTGTATTCACGTCAATGAATTCTATTACACAATGAAAACCAAATATATAAAAATTTAAAAAATATTTACAACTGTTGTTCATAATATAATATACATATAAAATCAATTAGTACTCATTTGCTACAGATATGACAGCAAGGTTGTACTAAATGAATTCACATTTCCTAATATTGTGAACTAAAATGATATGAGTATGAGTCTTAGAAGCAATGATGATATAAAAAATGGAGTCAATGTGTGTGAAAAATGATGATATATATGTTGTTAATGATATAATAAGATGACAGAATCTAAATGAATTTGGATAATAGTATAGAAGCGCGTTACTAGAAAGTGTGTGACGATGTTTGTTTGACAGCATTTGAAGTTAGGTTGGATTTGATTAATGGTGGTTAAAATAGGTAATAAAGATAATGTTGGCATGTGGTTTGAGAGGAATTGGATCCTACATTGAGATAATGTGTGGTAATTATACGAAATAAAAAGGGTATATAAATTGAGAAGGTTGGTGGAATGAGTTGAGTGTGTCCTCATTTTGTCTTTAGCTTTGGGTTGTTTCTCTGTCTTTGGTGTATTTGGTTGAAAAACAACGACATATGGACAGACCAAATGGAAGACGAGGACCACAGATATGCATCTTTTTTAAATAGTTCTTCTGATTAGTGGATAGCGTCACATGGTTTTGCTTTTGTGTTTTAGCTCAATCACTTTTATATCTTCAATTCATTAAGGTAGTTGTCATTTGTATGTGGTGGTTGTCATAGAAACACTACTTCATATTAGGGCTGCTTCCTTTATTAATATTACCAAACGTATTAGGGTTTTCTTTCTTTTGGTCCCACTTTTTCTTGTCACTATGATAATTCAATTAGCTCCTTTATGTGTAGATAGGATTTTACTTATTTTTAATTAAGATGCCCTTTTGCTTTCCATCCCTTCCACTTTCTCCCTCATGCTACCTAAATCAGTGTAAGTCTTTCTTTTAAGATAATGTAGATAGCCATCTATACATATCTTATTTAATTAATTTTAATATGCATATATAATAAGTTATATAATAAATAATTAGTTATTATTATATTAACTTACACACTCTTGTTCACTTTATAGAGATTAAAATTAAAACTGAGAAATAAAAATATACAGAAGATCTTCTTCATCCCCTCACAAGTATTAGGCACTTTGTTAATTCCATATTTTCATGTGGGTAATTTTTTTTTTTTTTTTTTATGTTTTGGTGACCTAGTCAACATTTTTGTTTGAAGTGAACAAGTACTCTAAAACGATGTGATGCATTTTTTGTCATTCCAATTAAAAATGTTAACAATCGATTAGATGATTTATTCAATGTACTTGTAATTTAAAGGTGCACTTGACGACATTGACTTTTTACAACATGTGTATTACATGAAAGAAATAACTCAGTAATATTGTAGAAGACTATTGTAAATTACTATTAACTTCTTTATCACCACAATTAATTTTTTTTTATTAATAACATTTAGTTTTCTAAATGTTTGTTGCATTAACATATAAAAAGATAATCAATGATTTTTTAATTCATCAAATGTTGATTTAGATATTGATTAGAAATTTGAATAAGTTGATCATGGAATTAAGACAGAAAAGATTGAATGAATAACATAATGTTTAATCATGTCAAGTTCTTGTGATAATATTTAACATACTATTACTTATAGCCAATTCAAATTATTCTATGATCACTAGGAATAATATAAATGAGGAGATTATACTTTTTAAATTTTTTGGAACAGCACATACATGCAAGTATTAATAAGTTTATATTTTATTTTTTGTAGTCTATATTCTTAAACATTGTACTATTATTGACATTATTAGATACCTAATAAGTAATAGATGCATATATGCTTCTATTTACCCTCTTTTCTTTCTAGTAAAGTACTCAAATTTTAATAGTTTTAGTAGTGTTTCTTTTTTACGTAGCAATATATAAATATTAGATTGTAATATTATTTAATACAGCTATGTCAGGATGAGTAAATAAAAAACCGGTATTATTATGTTATGAAAATTATATTTTGATGTTATTATATTTGATCATATTTAAAATATAAAACCCCTTGAGATTTAACTATAAACTAATAAGTGAATACCATATAGATACTACTTTTGTCATTAGTAACTAACCAGCTAGTTATATATAATTAGTAATAAAACTATAAGGATTCATAATTGATATTTAGTAAACTTATATAATGTATTTTTCATTTCAATTATGCTAATATTTTAACACGTGTCAATTATTTGTTATTAATGAAAATTTTATTAAAAAAAATAAAATAACCAAACCAAATTCACGTAAAAAAAATAAAAACTCCTACTAAAGAAAAAAAAATAACTCTTAAACATAGAAAGTTAAAATATTATGAAAAAAAATAAAAAATATTTAACCGTAAAATATCGTACAATTTATAATGAATTCATTACCTTAAATAACATATTTAACTATGTATTATAGACTAAGATCATGAATGTAGCCCCAGTGACATTTTTTTAAACTCGTAAATATAAATTACGGTTCAGATAAAAACATAGCTTACACTTTAGGTATCTGAGTATAGGTTACGATTCGTTGACGTTAACCTATACTCAGATATTCAAAGTATAAAAAAACATACCTTATATTTTGGGATAGAAACGGGTCAAATCGGTATAGATAGTATTTATCCACAATTCGATCCAATAAAAAAATTTATCCTCTATTCGCACGATACCCGTTTAAACAATATTTATAGATATTTTAAAACCACGGATATACGTGGATATCCATAGATATCCATGAATATCCACGGATACCTGCAAATATTTAAAAAAAATATAATTTTTATAAATTATTAAAATAAAATTTAAATAGAATTACAAAAAATATATAAAGATAATATAAATTAAAATTTAATTTTAATTAAATTTAACCTTGTAAAATATAAATTAATGTCAATGTTAATTAAATTTAACTTAATTAAATATAAATTAAATTTTTATTTTTATTTTTTGCGGATAACGGATATTTGCGGGTACGAATAGTATAATACCCGCACTCGACCCATTTATAACCCGCTACCCGGGTATTAAAATACCCGCTACCCGTGGGTTGTAGGTAGTAAATATCCGCGGATATCAACTATCTGTCGCGGATTTTATCCGCGGGCGCAGATTTTTTTGCCATTCCCTACTTATATCCCAAAATAATGTTTATTTTTGAAATTTTTACTTGTCACCGAAAGGTTAAATTACATCCCACAAAATTTTTATATTCTACATGCAAGACTTGAAAAAATTCAATGTAATAAAAGGATGATGTGAATGTGTTAGATGTTTATTAATAAAAAAAAAACTATGGTTTACATAAGGGTTGCATAGCTTAGTTGGTGAGAGCTCTTTATTGGGTTAGTGGTCTTATGTTCTATACTCATGTGTGTTATGATTTGTTTTAGTTAATTATTTTATTGCTTTAGAGAATTGATTTAAAATATATTTATGTGAATTATTATGCATGGTTATAATAAAAGTTAAATTTGATTACTTGGTTGGTTTAAGCAAGACTTGTTGGCTATGATTAGAGTGCAAGGTTCGAACCTTTGTCAATACTTTTTATGTATCTTATTTTACTTTTTTTCTTGTGGTTGTCACATGTTATTTTTAAATAAGTGCAATGGGTCAGTTTAAATAGAGAACATAAATCTATCTTCAAGAAGATAATAGTTATTGTAAGGATATGACAAGCCCATCTAATAGAAACCTTGGTTTTGAAGTTTAACTAAATAACATGAAACGAAGAAGTCTCTACGTATGGAAAACTAACAAACACTAGTAAGAAAAGTGGTCTTTAACGCACCCTATACGCTTCGGTTTCGAAAAAACTGAAGCATATCAAAACGCAGTGACATTTTCGTAGTTATTGTGATGTTATATGACTCTGTTCAAAGAGAGCCGAAGCGTAAGGTAGTTATTGCCTAGGCTCAATTAGCAACCAAAGCATATAACCTTGCAGAAATAACCTACCTTTTTTGCAAGTCAGACTTTTCATCTGACACCTTTTTCGAAAATGGCTTATTGCCTCGGTTGGTTAGGGAACCGAGGCATATAACCCTGCAGAAAACACTTGCCTTTTCTGCAAGTCAAAATTTTCATCTGACGCCTATTTTCGAAAATGGCCTATTACCTCGGTTGGTTAGGGAATCGAGGCATAAAAGGCCATACTACCTCGATTATATAGATTATTGAGGTAGTATGTCCTACCAGACTTGCAACCTCTGAATCTGAATATTCTAAATTCCTTTTGTCAATTGATATTACCTCGGTTCTTTGACCAACCGAGGCAAAAGACCCTACCAAATCCCTCTATTATCATTGATATCCACTAACTAAGCTCTAAAGAGGGCATATTGCCTCGGTTCTAGGTAGAATCAAGATAGTATATCCTACCAGACAACTACAACCTCTGAAACTAAACGTTCCAAATTCATTTAATGTCAACTGATATTGTCTCGGTTCTAGGAGAACCGATGCCATAGGGAGTTTATGCCTCGATTTAACTACGAACTGAGGCCTATATGTTGAACTTATTTTCAAAATTACCATTTTCTGAAACTTTTGGGCATCAATTGCAGTAAAAACAAGGCAGTAGGGGTGTATTGCCTCGATTAAGTAGAGGAACCAAGGTAAAAACCTTTTCTGGGGATACATTTCCAGAATCGCGAACAGTTTTCTCCACGCGAACTGTTTTCTTCTTCCTCTCCACACCACTGTTCATCTTCTCCCTCGCTCGCGCCTCTGCCTCCCTCGCTCGCGCCTCCCTCACTCGCGCCTCCCTCACTTGCGCTTGAGTTTGTTCCTGTCAACAAGAACACATATTCTCTTCTCCCTCGCATCATTTGTCCTTCACCTCCGCTTCCTCCACCGCCTTTCGTCGTCATCTCCGTTGTTTGTCGACGTTGTCGACAGCTTTTGTTCTCACCGCCACGATTCTTCTCTCTTCATGTGGTAAGTTGTCTTCGCCGACACAATTTTTTGTTTATTTAGAGATTGATAGAAATAGCAATGGTAGTGTTATTTGTTGATGAGAATCCATGCAAGGGGAGAAAGAGGGTTTAGCCATATGAATTAGGGATATAGAAATTAGGTGAACAAAATTTTGAATTGTTTGTGTTAAAATAGTTGATAATGTAAATTGATTGATAATGTAAATTGGTGTATATTTTTGAATTAAGGATATAGAAATTAGGAGAATAGAATTTTGAATTGTTTGTCTTAAATTGGTTGATAATGTAAATTGGTGTATATTTTTTAATTAGGGATATAGAAATTAAGGGAATAGAATTTTGAATTGTTTGTCTTAAATTGGTTGATAATGTAAATTGATTTATATCTTTTAATTAGGGATATAGAAATTAGAGAATAACATTTTGAATTGTTTATATTAAATTGGTTGATTTGGTGATGAAATAAACTTTAAGGTTAGGAATAATGAGACTAATTAATGTGTTGTTTGTTTTTGTCTAGATATTGTATTTTTGTGGTGAGATTTATAGCTTCTTAAACACAGACATTCTTCATTGTTGACCGACTCTCATGCTCCCAGGTTCCTATTCTTAAAATTTTCCTTTTAATATGAACATGTAATTATTTGTTTTCTTGAATATATTGTTTGGTTGGATATATTGTTTGCTTGAATATATTGTATGTTGCATATATAATTATTTGTTTGGTTGAATATATTATTGTTGTGAATTAGCCTTAGTTTCCCATTTGAGATTCAATACAAAAATTATTTACTATCTGCAGATGTTTTTTTTGACAAATGTACTTTTTACAAATGAATAGAGAGATGGTAATATTAATTTACAAGTATTGAATCTTGAATTGTCTGGTTGGACAGTTTAAGAAGAATGATAAATTTTATATAGTTTATTAATATATATAAATTTTAATATACATGTCTTAAATTTCATGAAAATTTGCAGTTGTGTTTTGTATTGATTTTCGGGTGCATATTTGATTGTGATTAATAATCACTTTCATTTTGTGTAACCTGAAGACCAATGCCAAATGTTGGCAAAATTTTGTGAAATTTTAAATATGTTGTTTAAAGTTTATATGTTTAATAAACTAAAAAAGGTGAATCTTCTTGAATGGGATAGGGTCGCACCTTGAATACAAAAGCGACCAAAGTGATCATTCAAGATTATTGAAATTGTGTAAACAATTTCAATAAATATGTGTACGGATCGACATTGGATTAATTTATCACGCATCAGTGTTGAGTACGAAAGAGGGGTAGAATAATTTATACAGTTTGTGTAACGTAATGAGAGTACAAGTGATGATGAAGTCAAGTTTAGATGTCCCTATGTCAACTGTTTGAAAGGGAGGAAGTTGAACGCAATCGATATTAGGGAACATCTTATCTGTGATGGTTTCCTACGAAGTTATACAACATGGATATGGCATGGTGAATTAATATACTTTCCAACTGTCTCTCCAACTGAAAATGTATTCAGTTCCACCATGGAAAATCGACCGGAAGAAAATTAGAGGACATGATTCACGATGTTGGCGTAGAAGCTTTTGCCTAAGCTCATGTGTTAAGTTCACATGGTTATCAGCAATGTTAAGGCTCATGAATTTAAAGACGGCCAATGGATGGACTGATAAGAGTTTTATAGAATTGTTGTCGTTGTTTAATGAAATATTGCTAGATGGAAATACATTACCTACTCGTAATTGTGATGCAAAAAAAAATTCTTTGTCTGATGGGTATGGAGTATAAACGGATATATTGTGACAGATATATGGCTAAGACACTACATTCATCAAGGGATGAAGTACCCACTTCTATACCTACCAGAGGAACAATTAGGTTGAGACAACTTATGCTTAGAAGAAATGCAAGTAAGAGGACACTTGTCATTGTTGACGTGGTCACCGGTGTAGCATCTGGTCCAAATGCAGATGGGTTTAGGTCTTACCTTGGAGTATTAGCACGTAATCGAATCTCTATCCTTACTCCATCATTTGATCATGTATCTGAAGTTGATCGGAACCTAGTCTGACAAGATCTATTGGTAAGTTAATTAATATTGCTCTAAATTCTAGTTTGATTATATTAATAATTTTGTATTCATATAAGGTTATTTTTTTATTGTAGATGACATTTGATATTCCAAATGTCGTGATGCTAAGGAATAGGTGTTTATCTGCAATCGCCGAAAGATTTCGGGGTTTTAAGACGAAATTGACATCAATATATATCTTTAGAGCAAAAAGAAATGAAACTCCATGTTCAAAATATACGAATATTAACGAAGAAACTTGGCATCAATTTGTACAAGTCGTACATCAGAGTCGTTGCAAGTAAGTGTAGCTAAAATCATTCAATGCATCATTCACAATTTTATATCATAACATCTGTTTCACTATGTCACAGGAAACAAGGTCTAAAGCAAAGGTATAAGTGCTCAAAATAAAAATTCACACTTCTTATCTCGTGGTGGATATAAGAAGCTTGAAGAGAAAATAACCAAGCAGAAGTCAGACAGTAGGCTTCTACTTTCTGAGGATGGTGACCCTCCTCCTCCTTCACCACCATCTCGACATGAAAAGTGGAAGTTAACCCATCTATGATCATCGGGCTCCTACACTTCTGACAATGATAGAGAAATATCAGAAAGAATTATAAGATATCATTTTTATCTTATTTTGACAAGATTTTTGTTACATAGATCTTTGAAATAATTTTGAAGTTTTGTTATCTTACAGGACTCCTTGGTTGAGTAGAGCTCCCAAGGTCAATTCACTCACAAAGGTTGTCAAGATATTCTTGCCACTACTATTGGACGACCTAAGCACCTAGGACTAGTGCATGCTGCTGGAATTGGCATAGGCATTATATAGTTTTTTGGGTCTTCCTCGCGTCACACTTCATACACATTTAGTCTAGAGTATGAACAAAAGGCTGAAGCAGGAGATCACATGGGAGATCACAAAGAAGGTCAGGGCAGAGCTGTATGATGAAGTCATTTCAGAAGTGACTGAAAGGGTGATGCGTCAGTTTCAGCGGCAATTTAAGAGTTATGGCAGTAGTTTCATCAACATGTCATGCATCCCACTGGTAAACATAATAATATTTTTTGTTTATTAATTTATTGTTTGTATAAGCTAACATTTAATTTGACAGGTAGAAGCGACAAAGGAAGTTTTTCAGCTCTAGGCATCCCAGGGGACGATATGGACGAGACTCATCCATGTCAGTTATATGTTGAACATCCTACCGGGACCATGTTAGTGGCTTGTGGCATAGTCTTTGAGGTTGCCACTCTAGTTCATGGTATGAAGCTCTGAGAAGATGAGGTGAAGGTCACAATCGATGAAATTGTCGTACCAGATGTGTTTGTTCCTGTGCCTACAGATGAGATTGTCAATGTGGCATAGGCATTTCAGTCTTTCATCGCCTGACCTAGATATTTTGTTGGTTCTAGACCCCTCGGGTATGGACTCCTACTCATATGACACGAGCTTTATAACATCATTGCAGATGCACCAATTTTTGTTCCATGGGATTCTACTATATTTGGAAGAGACTCAGAGATTCCATTGTACTTGCATAAGCAAGATGTTCAGAAGCTTGGGTAGGGGAAAGAAGAGCTTAATATTACCCTCGTTCAATTGTGGATGATGTAAGTCTATAAGCACTTATTTATATAAAATTGATTTATCAAGTTACTTATATCAAATCATTTCTTGATTTTAGGTATATGTTTGATGTAACTAACAAGATGGGGTTCAATGATGTATATGGGTTCATTGACCCCCAAATGATTCATGAAGGAAATAAATTTGATGACATCTAAGCATACATTACCAGTTGTTTTGCAATGGGGGAAGGAGCTATATAGTTTGGTAAGTGAAGTTTTTTAATTTTAAAGTTTCATTTGTGATTTTAGTATATAACAATTAAGTTATTACCAATTTCAGGCACCATTGATAGCTACTTGTGGTTTCCATAACGAAGAACACTGTTGTATGGTTTTGTTCATTGCACAAGTCTCCTCCCAACCCTCTTAGACAAGTAGTAGATTGGTAAGAACCTCAATGTTTGGACTTTCTTTCTTACATAAATGTATTTATTGCCATTTTTTTTAATAGTTCCCTTGCAGCACATATGATGTTGTCTGCGAGATCAACTACTAAAGCTAAAAAGCTTGCATGGTTGGCCCTTAAGGTTTGGTATTTTAGTCCATATATACTTTATTACATTTTGTACCTTTTTAGTGATGTTTCTTAACATTTTATAATTATGATGATATATTGTAATGTAGTAGACAAAGCGGGTCATATGAGTGTGTACATCATGTATTGGATTATGACCACTATTTGTATCCATGTTACAAGTGGATGGGAAATGGTAATATTTGGTTTTATTGAACTTTTTTTCTCTATAGTTTAGAATTCATATACACTAATTGAAATCATTGTGTCTTATGCAAAGATTCAATTCTACTACTTCAATTCCAGAGAAGTCCCTTAAATACATAAGGAAAGCACTTGCAAAATATGTAATTCAACTCTATAATAGTATGTAGATATTAGTATATAGTAAGTTCTACATTAGCATATTTATGATTAGGTTAACTTTGTACATTGATTTATGCTTCTAAGTTGATTTATGATTACAATTCTATGTACAATGAATTAATTTATGATTTATTATAATTTTCATTGAAAATATGCTTATGGACTGTTTTGGACAATTTTGAAATATGCAAATCTGTTTCTGTAGTTGGGATTGTTGCAGAAACAAACCTGTTTTTTTTTTTTAAAAAAAAACACTTAGTGTTAATAGGGGGAGCAATGTAAACTCAATCCTCTGTGTGTTTTGTTTTTGAAGATGACAACAATAGAAGTGTTTCTATACAACAATAGAAATGGTTCTATGTGTTTATTTGATGATCACATCAAACTGAAATGTTTCTATATATTGCTTTAACTGATTGGTTTGCATACTTACTATGTTCATACATGTGTTTATATATGTAGTATGCACATTCATGTTTTTAAATGTCAAAATGACTTGCACAAAGCATATTTGTATGAAGTAATAGATTACAGTGGTTATGTAATCAATTAGTCTCATCAGATATCAGCTGGTGTTTAACTGTGACAAACTACAAGTTTTAACTTATTACATTATATGCATAATCGATTAAAAGTCGTGTCTTTGCTAACACCTCTTTGTTGAGTGTAGTGTTGTGTTTTTGAGGAGAAATAGTTTTCAAAATTGCTTAAGTGTAATACTTAACCGATTACACTGTTTTCTTAATTGGTTAAACTCTATACATATTGAAAAATGTTTTCATGTTAAGTCTTAACTGTCATAACGGTCATATTTTTAAATAGTTTTGACTTACAATATCTGTGCAATCGATTACATTAATTGCTTAATCTGTTAAGTCTGTTTCAATGTAATTTTGGTATCACACTGTTAAAAGCTTAACCGATTACATTAATTTGGTAATCGATTAAAATGCGTAAGGATTTTGAAAATCTTATAAATAACTATCTTGCGCGTTGTTTCAAAGAAGGATACTGAATATACAATTTCATAACTAACATTGTGATTGAGTTTTGATTACAGAAAGCATCCCTGAACCATCTTGAAGAATCAAGGATTAAATATGGGTGAATACATCAATATTATGTCAAGAACTATGCTCAAAGGTTTATGATCATATATGCACTATTGAAGTGTTTGTTGTGAATATCAGGTTTTTCTTTTTCAATATGTAGATTGAGTTTCTGCGCATTTGTGCCAGAGGGAGAGAAACGTGTTTGTTCTCATTGAGATTTGGGATTGCTCTCAAGGTATTCTTAGAGTTAGGATTAATCTAAGGTGTTAGAAAGTTGGGATTACTTTCTGGTTGTGAGAGTGTGAGGATTGTTCACCTCTTGTTTGCTATAATTGATTTTGAGTGAGGGAGGAGAGTGCATTGAGAGGTATTCTTTGTATTCTTTCTTATAAACTCAATCATTATAGTGGTTTCCTTCAACTAAGGTTGTTGAAGAAGACTGAATATAGGCTTGGTCGGACCAGTATAAAAATTTATGATGGTTTTTTTATCTCTTAACTCTTTTTACTACTTTATACTTTTTATTGTCTTGTGTGTTAAAGAAAGTTCTAAAGATTTTCAAAAGGACAGTAAAAGAAAGTATTTTCATTAAAAACCAATTCACCCCCCACCTCCCCTCTTGGTAAGAGAAATAAGGCCTAACATTTCTTACAATTGGCACCAAAGCAGGTTTTTCGAAAATTACTCGAAAACTAATCGATTAGACTTTCTGTGTAATCGATTATTTTGATCTTGATGGCCTCTATTTCTCTTATCAGAAGTAAGAGTGAATTTAGTGGTGATCTTTCAAATGTTATCTGTAAAGATATGTGTAGTCCTATTATTAACAGTTCTTTAAGATAGAAACATCTCATAAATCTATTCAAGAAGAAGAAAGAAGCACTAACACTCTGAAATCTAAAGGAAAAGAATCAAACCTGTTGGCAGAAAAGTTCACCAAATTTTTTATGAATACAAGGAAAACTGATAGCAATCTCAAGGATGTTCAGAAGTTGTGTAAGGATCAACATCTACAACGAACAAACCTAAGCATGATGGTCAAATCAAACACTGTTGAAACATGTGCAGATCAAGAAGAAAAGCAATCAATGTGGTATCTAGACAGTGGGTGTTCTAGACACATGACAGGTGATCCAACCAGATTCATCAGTCTAACTCACAAGACAAGCGGTCATGTTACATATGGAGACAACAATAAGGGTAAAATTGTTGGAATTGGTAAAATTCAAACACCATCCTCATATGTGATTGAAAATGTGTTGCATGTTGAAGGTTTAAAACATAATCTCCTAAGCATAAGTCAATTTTGTGATAAAGGGCTAAAAGTTACTTTTAAACCAAACCACTGTTTTATCTGCAATGGTTCAACAGATGAACTTCTACTAATTGGAAAAAGGTGTAAAAGTATCTATATGATTGATTTTAGGAAAATATCTTTTAAATCGGTAATATGCTTGTTATCTAGAGATGATGATGCTTGGTTGTGGCATAAGACGCTAGCTCACATTAATATGGCACAATTAAATAAACTTGTCTCTAGGAATCTTGTAATTGGTTTACCAAATATAAAATATGTTTCTGATAGGCTTTGTGATGCTTGTTAAAAGGGAAAGCAAACAAAAACATCCTTTAAAACCAAGAGAGATATGTCTACCACTAGACTTCTTGAGTTGCTTCATATGGATTTGTTTGGACCCTCAAGAATCAAAAGCCTTGGTGGAAATCTTTATGGTTTGGTAATTGTAGATGACTTCTCTAGATATACTTGGACTTTTTTTCTTGCTGTCAAAAGTGATACTTTCAGGATATTTAAGAATTTTTCATCTATGATACAAAATGAAAAAGACCTCAAGATCAAGTCAATCAGAAGTGATCATGGCAGGGAATTCCAGAATGAAAACTTTGACAACTACTATGCTGAAATGGGGATATCTCACAACTTCTCTGCTCCAAGGACTCCCCAACAAAATGTCATTGTAGAGAGAAAAAATAGAGTCCTAGAGGAGCTTGCACGGACCATGCTAAATGAGAGGGATATGCCTAAATACTTCTGGGCAGATGCAATCAGTACAGCGTGCTACGTGCTCAATAGAACAATCATTAGACCAATGTTGAAGCTTACACCTTATGAGTTGTTCAAAGGAAGAAAACCCAACATCACTCATCTGAGAATCTTTGGCAGCAAGTGCTTTGTGCTCAACAATGGTAAAGGGAGTCTTGGTAAATTTGACTTAAAAGCCGATGAGGCTATTTTAATTAGTTATTCTCTTATTAGCAAAGCCTATAGAGTATATAATTAAAGAACCTTATGTGTTGAAGATAGCTAAACCAGTTTTGTATGAAAGTTGCTTTTATGTCACAAATGGAGACAAAGAATGTAAATGATGCACTGTCAGATGAAAATTGGTTCATGGCCATGCAAGATGAGTTGAATCAATTCAAGAGAAACAATGTTTGGGAACTTATTCTAAGGGAAAAGACTCAACAAGTCATTGGAACTAAATAGGTATTTCGCAACAAGATGGATGACTTTGGAGAAATTATTAAGAACAAAGTCAGATTAGTAGCAAAAGGTTACTTCCAGGAGGAAGGAATCGATTATGATGAGACGTATGCTCATGTGGCTAGATTGGAAGCTATCATAATTCTCCTTGCTATTGCATCAATGATGAAGTTCAAGTTATATCAAATGGATGTGAAAAGTGCCTTCTTGAATGGCGACATCAAGGAAGAAGTGTTTGTTGAACAACCCCCTGGCTTCCAAGACTTTGAATTTTCAGACCATGTGTTCAAACTGAGAAAAGCTCTGTATAGATTGAAGCAAGCACCAAGATCATGGTATGAATGATTGAGTGGATTTCTAATCAAGAAAGGTTTCCTAAGGGGTAAATTTGACTCAACTCTTTTCATCAAAAAATTTGGAAAAGATCAATTATATGTACAGATATATGTGGATGTTATTGTATTTGGTTCTACTAATCCACTTCTATGCAAGGATTTTTCAAAAACTATGCAGGAAGAGTTTGAAATGTCCATGATGGGGGAACTGAATTACATCCTTGGACTACATGTCAAACAAGAAGAAAAGGGCATCTTTATATATCAATCAAAATATTGCATTGACCTTTTAAAGAAGTTTAAAATGAGTGAGTGCAAAGAAGCAGCAACACCTATGGCAACCAACTACCATCTTGACAAGGATGAAAAAGGTAAAGTTGTTGATCAAAAGATGTATAGAGGTATGATTGACTCTTTACTCTATCTTACTGTAAGTCGTCCTGACATCATGCATAGTGTTTGCCTATGTGCTAGGCTCCAATCTAATCCAAAAGAGTCTCACCTTACTGTTGTTAAAAGAATTTTAAAATATCTAAAAGGAACTAGGTGTCTCAGATTATAGTATCCTAGTAGAGCGAGTCTGTTCCTTGAAGGATACAGTGACTTAGATTTTGGTGATTGCAAGCTTGATAGGTAAAGCACTAGTGGTGTATGTCATTTACTAGGTAATTCTCTGATATCTTGGAATTCAAAGAAACAGACCTATGTGGCACTGTCCACTACAGAAGCCGAGTATATTGCAGCAGGAAGTCGCTGTGCTCAATCTCTTTGGATAAAGAGTCATTTAGATGACTATAATATTCACTTGGATCATATACCTTTGAAGTGTGACAATACCAGTGCCATAAATCTAACCAAAAACCCTATTTTGCATTCCAAAACTAAACATATTGAAATAAGACACCACTTTATAAGGGATCATATTTTAAAAGGGGAAATAAAAATTGAGTTTGTTGATACATTACATTAGTGGGCCAATATTTTCAAGAAACCCCTTACTAAAGAGAGATTCTATACTATATGAAATGAACTTGGTATACTTGACCAAAGTTGTATAAAATAAGACTGGATATATTTGTTGTATGAGTGCAAACTGCCAATTCACTATCATATACATCATTTCATTTCATACTTATTTGATGATTTTATTTTTCTTTGTTTCACTATTGTACTTTATCACTATACCAACACTCAACAAAATTAAGAAAATTGTGATTTGCAGGTCTATCACTGAATATGATATGTTTAACTGAACATACCACTAATCTGAAATGGATTGACAAATGCTCTATAGGAGTTAATCGATTACAAAAATAGTGAAATTGATTAACACTCAAGAATGTGGTTTGACTTTATTTTCTGCTAAATCATACATTCTGAAACATTCATTTTGATGTTGTATGATTTCATGCATTCTAATACTCACTATTTCATATCCACTGTTAATCATTTTGAGTATTCTGAATATTGCTCACAAAAATGCATATTACATTACAAGACTTCCTCCAAAATAAAGCCTACAAGCTACAAGAACTTAATGGGAACCTAATCATCGAGTTCAACTTAAGACAAACCTTAAGAAGAAATAAGTACAAGGAAAAATGTCCACTTGAACAAAGACAGGCATCCACTAATTAAATGCCTAAGACCTTATCTGCCTATGCAAAAGCTCGACAATTCCCACCAAGTTAAAGCAGAATACCAAGGGCAATGACGTTGATAAAACCACACCCTCCTCTCTAAAATCACATCTCCTCTTTCTTCCAAGATACAAAGGAAACATTATATTCCCAGAAACTTCGTTTACGTGGGATCTTTTATCTTCCTTTATCTATTTCATAATTCATTTCTAGTTCTTTATGCTAACAATGGTTACAACTAGCGGTGCCACAACTATGATCACATGTCACATAACTTTGCAGAAAATAACCATATAGGAAGCACAAGGACAAACATTCACTATCAGAAAGCCTGTCTAAGATGGCAACACATGCCAAGTCTGCCTAAGACGAAAACACATACAAATACTGCCTAAGATAGTAGCACATGCAAAGTTTGCCTAAGACAACAACACATACAAAGCCTGCTTAAACAGCAACACAAAACTTGTATAAGACGTCAGTATAAAGCTTGCCTAAGACAACAACATATATAAAGCCTACTTAAACAGTAGCACAAAACTTGTTTCATAACAACACAAAGCCTGCTTAAGCACAACAACACCAAACATGCCTAAAACGGTAGTTCAAAAGGCCTAAGATGACACATGCGTTAATAAGTCGACTACATCATAGGAAAAAATTACCACCTATAATCATAACTAAATCTACCTACATACATAAGCTAACTACAACACGGCCAACCACCATTTATAATTGCAACAAATTCATCAAATTCAATTAATTATGTGATATATTAATATCATAAGTTTCCTTTTATACCATATATCAATAAAATATACGGTTAATTTAGTTAAATAGTATATTATTGTTATTTTATTATACATACGATAAGTTTTTACTATTTATTGATATTCTTTGATACTCTTTATTTTATAATAGATTTCATGGCCTAGAAACCTATAAATATACATGATATTTTTATCAGGAAGTAGAATCCAATTGATATTCAACTATGTTCTCATAAATCCTAATATTCTCTTACTAACTTGAGCGTCAGAGAGTCTTTTATAAATGGATCTTTCTCATCAAAACCATTAAAATCATCAGAATCATCGATGGTATCATGTTGTCTTACAAACCCACTAGATCATAATAAGATCATAGGTTAAAAAAAAATGTAAATCCACTTATTTGATCATCAAAGAAGAATTTATAACAAAATAAATAAAACACATTGAAATTAAAACACATTGAAAGTACTTGAAAAAAATATATGTAAATCCACTTCTTTAATAATTAGAGAAGAATTTAGAATGAAATAAATAGAACACAAGTACTTGCATTTCAAGTAAAAATATTTCCCCTTTATTAATTCTACTTCCAAATTCTGAGAAAGGCTTTTCCTTTCTTGAGTTCTATTTTTCTGTATAAACAAAAAAAAACAAAAGAGTATAATACAAATTGCTTTTTTAAAAAAAAAAAAACAAATGAGATGGCGATGAAAAGTATTTAAGATGGGATTTTGGTAGGCAAAGAGCGTGCAATGAAAATAGTGCTCCTTAAGAAAAAAAAAATGAAACAGAAGGGGACGTTTAGAGGTTATCGAAAAGTGTACGGATTTTGATTATAGTGTTTTGATTGGGTTAGAATTTAAACAAAGAAGAAAAGTATAATAGAAAGATGTACTTTTATAAGTATAAAAATAAAAGAGAAAGGCATGATGAAATCTCTTTATTTATTTGGATGTAAAATAGAAAAATATTAAATTTAACCATAAACTAAACATTTTATTAAATTTTTCACAACATAAAATATATAATTTTTGTTAGTCTTTAAAAAAATATATTAAATTTCTTTTGATACAAATTTGTATGCCTCATTAATTTGCTAGCAGAAATTCTAGTTAGAATTTCTTTCTTATTAGATTTTATTTAATTTCTTTCTTTCCATATAAATTATTTTCCGCTAAATGCACGAAGCAAGCACTTTGTAAAAGAATAAGGTGTTATATAAAAATATGGAAAAAAATTCTCTTTTTCTGTGTGTTGCAATAAAAGAGGATAGTTCGAGTGTTGTATTTTCACACATGTGCGATACATTGGAGAAGGGAAAGATGTTTTATCATTGCTATGGCTCATTGTTGAGTATAGTGTACGATGTGAGATTCATCGAAGTTGTTACTCATAAATCCTTAAAGAGCGGGAGAAACAGGTTTTGTTACGATGGTAGAACGACTCGAATATATCAGTTCTAATGAACAGGTGATATGGTAGGGTATGAGAGATAGATCACTAGTTTGTGATAATGATGTGTAAAGTAATTTGTGTATTTAATATTGAGATGAGTATTTAATACTTGTGAGTTCTTTATTTATACTTATGTTTAATTTTTTGTTAGCTCACCCTTACAGTTGTTTGTTGTGTATGTGATAATTGTATAACTCTTGTCGTTGTACACAAATGTTGTATAGTATAACAAGTTGATTGAGAGGGTAGGGGAATTTACAGTTTTGTTTGGAATAAACTATTTTATTTGGAGTTTTGTTTTTGTAATTAATTAGAATTGTGGTTTATTTTTTTGTTAATTGAATTTTGATTTCTACAATGATATTATGATATTAAAATTTTAAATTTTTAATCATAATCGTGACATCTTGTAATAACAACGTGTTACACAATCCAGCCCTAATTTTATTTAAAATGAGTCAATGTGATTTCTTCTACTAATTTGACGTTAGTTTATAAGTTGACCACATATTAGGGATTTCGGACTTCTCCAACCTTTTATTCTAATTTTACTCATTGCACCTATCTCTATTTCCTTTGAAGTTGACTGAAAAGGTGTAGGGAGTAGAAAACATAAAGAATGGAGAAACTCAAAATCATTGACATGTAATAAACTTTAAAGTAGTATCAACATAAACTTAACCAAAATTACTATGGACTCATTTTAAAATTTTGAGGAGTGACATTAAATGAATCCCACAAATTAAAAAAAAAACAAACTATTAATCCTATATTAAAATTATGAGCAATTGAAGTCTAAATTCTAGAGCCCCACATTAAATGAAGATGAGTGAAAAGAGTAGTATCTACATAGAATGACCTAATGGTTGATGATTCTAAGACTTATTAAATTCATATCTCTTGTCCAGTCGAGAAACCAACAAAAACTTATTAATTTGCGACATTTTTTTCAGTTGAAAGAAAAAAAGAAACGTAAAGAAAAACACAAGTTGTTTTGAGAAGAATCTGCCATTTTCAAAAGCAATTAATGAAATGGATGATGAAGAAGGCTTGGCATGAGGGAATTTTCCATGATGCGAAGCACAAAGTGGCACATGGAAACAAAGTATAAAGTGACAAGTTGTAGCAGCAGCAATAGGTGTTGATTAGTCTAGTTTTTTACTTTTCTCTATACTTACGCATGGGAGAAATGAATAGAGATCTAGTTTGATTATAGGGAGGACCATTACTCTTGCTGCGAGAATCTTTAACAATATTTTTATGGTTATTAAGGGCTAGAGAAGAGCACAAAAGGTTGAGCTATATCTAGCCATGGCGTGATTTGTGACCATTATTTAATGTTTTGGGATCTCTGTTCACGTAGTAGATTCAATGTCATAATCTAACCTCGGCTTTAGTGAGAATCATCCTTTTAAGTATTAACCCCCATTTTGACTCCTAACATTTTCTTCATTCATCTTTTATCTTTCAAGACCAAGTCAATTTTTTTGCTTCAGTTGCTCACCAACCTAAACCAGTTACCACTTTTCCATTTTTCTAACTATTCAATCAAAAATGTATATTATTTCTCTATTATGAAGAATATGATTTCATTTATCTTGATTAAAAGATACAAAGAAAAGACATATACAATTTTACACATGTATAACAAAGAGAAGCAGAATATGACATGTGGTGACAGATGTTGACACACATGGGAATTTAGTATTGAAAGTTATGTGTAATCTTGTTTTGCAACATTGTTGTTTACCGGGAATGTCAACATGTTTTGTTCAGCTTAATACTGCATAACTAATAATTTATTTTCAAAAGTTTTCAAAAAAAAAGTTAAAAGAAATAAACAATTATATTTTACAAATAAGTGGAACCAAACATGAATTAAATCACTTTTCTTGAGTGTCTATACTTGGCCACCCTTGATCAGCCTGCAACTTGACAAACTCAGCCAATATCTTGATATCTTCATCTTCCAAACGAGCTCCGAATGTGCACTGACCCCGTGGCATGCACTCTTTACCAAAGCCCTGCATGGAACATATAATATGAACAATGAAAAACAAAATTTTAAGGCATCAAGTGAAATATATTAACTGTGTATATATGTGTGAAAGGATGAGTTTGCTTGTTTCACTTTTCTTTAGCTTTCTTTAACAAATGAAACATACCCCAAATCATAAAAATTGTAATGTTTCATAAGAATATGATTTCATTTTTATGATTTAAATTAACTCCTCCAAGACAAGAGAATACATGCACACACTAAAATGTATAATGATTTCATTCTTTAAATCTAAACAAGATAACTTACTGGCATTCGTCCTTTGCCATAGTAAGTGACACGATAGATCGCTTCTTCTGTATCAACTCCATTTCTGTTGAGTAACATTTGGATAATTTCAAAGATATATCAAAAAATAGTCAGAAGTTTACTGCACCTTTAGCCAGAGGTCAACAAAGTGTCAATTTTAAATTCACATTTGTTGATGTTCCAAAGAAGAACTCATGAAATAGTTGGAACTCAAAAGTGTATCCTTTAAAAATTTCAAAGCTTTCTTTCTCCATCATATTTTCATTTCAGCACGAGGGTGCTTAGTTTTTCTCCAATTACCTCTGTAAGTCCTTTGTAAATAGAGTTGACCCCTGTAAGTTAAAATAGTGGAAAACAACAAAGAACAATGAACAAATTAATTTGAGTCTTCAAGGATATAAGGAGATGTCGCGCATGCATAAGAGGATGCTCACCGGTTGTATTATGTTTCCACCTGCATCGTGACATCCAATACAAGCTTGACGAAACAATGTGGCTCCTCTCTGAAAATCTACGGCTTGAGCACTTGAAACTGCAGAGCACAAGAAAATATAAATGAATTACATGTTTCTTACATGTAAATATTTCCTTATAATAGCTTACAAGTCCAGAAGTACTAGTTCTCAAGAGAAACTTGATTTCAGCCAATAACAAAGTTAATCCAAAACAATAAACGGATTTCAGCCAATTGGGCACACAAATACTTCGCAAGCATGAGATGAGGCCGATCAAAAAAGGAAAAAAGCAAGCATGAGATGAGATGATGAATTTTCAGTCTGTAACCCTATGCAATTTTTGTTATAACTGACAATTAGCAATGAATCAGAATTCTGGATGTAAGGGTACCGTAAATCATTCAATCCTTGAGTGCATGTTCTTTGATCCTTAAGCAACTATGCAATTATTCAACATTTCGTAAAAAGAGAGAAATTGAGGATCGAGGATGTGAAGTTGATGAAATGAGACGGTCACAGCGTGGCTTATATGCGAGAAGGAAACCTGATAACCAATTAAGTAGTGTGTCAAGTCAACCAAATTTTGTTTATCTCAAATTAGTTCAATACATTTATCTCAAATTAGTTCAAATTGGTCCCTGAAATATGAGTGTGTTGGTTGATAAATCCCTGATTAAAATTTTCATTTAAATGAGTTCTTAAAAAAATCATCTTTTGGTGGTCAAATCACTCTGATCTTGAACAGTTTGGCCTTGGCCACTAGTTGATTCATTCAATCTTCCTCCTTTCCATTTTCCTTTCCCTTTCCCTTTCTGGTTCCAACTCCCTTTATTTTTTAAACTGTTTTAGACTTGTAATGTTTGATCTGAGCCTTGTCTTTTGCATTCCTCCTCTCATTAATTCTTTGTGCATAGGGGTGAATTATGTAATTCTTCAATACTCATTGAATCAAGGCCTTTGATTCTTCATTTTTCACAACATGATCAAGTGCAAAGTTAAAGTTCTCAAGATCTTGTCAACAACCTGCTGCTGATCTGAACCCTCCTTGCAAGACTCATTCTATTCACCAGTATTTGAATTCTATTGAAAAAATCTGCATCAGATTCTAAAAGTCATAAACTTGATTTTCTTTGTCTTGTGAGCACCACCATAGGTCTTAACCAAAATATCTCACACTTGTTTTGTTGTAGTGGCCTTGGATATTCTTCCAGAAACAGTAACATCAACACATTGATGAATCAAGAATTGGGCCTTGCAATCCAGTTTCTTGAATTATTTATAATTTTCCGTATAATTGGCAATAGCGTCTATTCCTAATTCATTAAATCCCACCTTCACCACTTCTCCTACATCTTGGAAACAGAATATAACAATTATCCTCACCCTCTAATCATCAAAGTTCTTTCCTTCAAACAATGATAAATTACTAGAAACAACATTGTCCGAACTCTCCATTTCTTCCTTTTCAAAATTCAGGTTCTTCAGTCCATGAACGCACCCCACAACAAACGAATCAGCCTAGCCCTTGATACCAATTTGTTTGGGAAGAAATCACACACACACATAGGAAGACCAAGGAAATCACATAACGATAATTTTTTGTATTATTTTCAAATGTACATCCTTACACTTACACCCTCCCTATTCTATTCAAAGAGGTGTCTTTACATGGTATTGACGAAAACACTAAACCCTTTGAACTGTCTAACAAACTTCTGTAATTTGAAATACAGATGCTCTAAAGTTTAAAAGGTAAAAGTATTTTTTTAAAAAGTATTTATTCTATCAATTATTCAGAAACTATAAATTATATTCAATATAACTTTCAAAGTTAATCATTATATAAATCAACACAGTTATCCTACACAATAATAGGATAACAATATAAGAGGTCAGTTATATTACTTATTCATTGTTCTTTTATATGTATGTATCCTTGAAGAAGAATCATGCATCGAAGATGTGTTTCTAGATTAATATGAATCTCCCATATTTTTACATCTCATTCAATTGGGATTCAAGAAATCAGTCCTTTCAACTATACTCAATCCTCAAAACAATCGAATCTCTCTACGGTACAATTGTACTAAGATACTCAAATATTATGAAATCTAAATGATTTTCGGTACTGTTTCGGCAGCAATGCCCATGAAAAAAAAAAGGATTGAGTTTGAAAAGTTGATGTATAAAACAAAGAGTGGGTAATTGCATGTTGACAGTGATGCAGTTTGAATCAAAAGCAGAAGCATTAAAGAGGAAAGGAGTGATGATAGAACTCACGTGGAGTGGTGCAAATTGGAGATAAGACAAGAAAAGCAGACACAAGTGGAGGAGCCAAACGCTTGAACAACTTCACTTCCTCCCATGCAAGAATTGGCTTCTTTTCCCTCATCGCATTGTCCTTTTAATCAACATTTCAATAGCCAGTGTTCTACTTTTCAGTTTCTTTTTCTGGGTTAACACATAACACCTTTCAAAATCACACAATGAAAGTGAGCAAGATAAGAGTGTTCTACCTTAATGGAGAAGAGGCGAGTGTAATCAGTGGAACCAGAAATCAACGAAGCAAGTTTCATTTCGTTTGTTTCGAAGCATAAGAAGGGCTCGACGCGCGACTCAAACTGGATAGTGTGTCTGCAAAGGAGAGGCTGACACATGTATTTAATTTTTAAGGATCATCTACAATTTTTTAATCTTTTATACTTTCTAAAACATTAATTGATTTTTGACTTAAATGGTCTCTGTATTGATGAGATCAACTTTGGTTTTTGTTTTTTATCTTTCAAAGTTTTAATTTTCATCAATTTTGATAAATTTGATATTTTTTCTAATTGTGTTTTCATCAATTTTTATTAATTTAGCCATTTTTTTAACATTGTTTTAATAGTTAATGAAAAGTGTCAGTATTTTGTTTTAATTTATTTTAATTTAAAAAAATTGTTTATACGTGTTAAATTAGTGTCATGTCAATTTAATATTATTGATATATGAAGTCAATATTAGTGTTTTATATTCCATTTAGCTTCAATTTTATTTAATTTTGTTCAATTTGTCAGTAAGTTTATTAAACAATAAATATTATAATTAATATGACAATTATGTGTAATCCTTAAAATTAAGGGATTAGAATTAGTCATTATTGGATAGATTTCCTTTCATTAAGATTAGGTATTATTGGGTAGATATCTTCAGATTTAGAGACTTTATTTCAGGATATTTTTTACCTTAATTAGACCATGGTTTATTTCTTTTTAAACACCTATGTATTGTTTCAAAAGTATGAATGTGAGAATAATTATTTCCAACATCCTACTTCTGTCTGTTTTCAACATAGTATCAGAGCTCTAGGTTTTTCCTGGAGCCCTGGTCTTTGTTTTCTTGTCTCACGGCCTTCATTGCTGTTTCTCAACTATTATTGGCCTTCATTTCCATTCTCATCTAAAAAGGGGGCAACCTTAATTGTTGTTGTTATTCTTTCCGTTGTGTTAACCTAACCTCTGATTATGATGTCTGACGCTACATCAAGTAGAGAAGTCTCTAGTTCTTCACACAAAAATGGAGAACTCCAAGGTCTCCGAGCATCATACAGGCTGGATGGGAAAAATTTTCTCAAATGGTCCCAGTTTGTTAGAACCTATCTCAAGGGAAAAGGATGCCTAGTTCATCTCCTTGAAAATGGTCCAAGCATGGAGGATCAAACATTTGCAGCATGGGATAAAAAAGATTCCATGATTATGTCTTGGTTATGGGACTCCATGGAAGCTACCATCAGTGACACTTGTATGTTTCTTAATACTGCTAAAGATATTTGGGACTCCAGAAACCGCACATATTCCAAAGCTAATGACGCTGCCCAAGTATATGAAATCAAAATAAAAACTGCAGGCACAAAACAGGGAAGTAGAGGAATCACAGAATATGCGGCACTATTGTAGAATCTAAGGCAGGAACTTGATCACTACAAAGTTTCTGAAATGAAGTGTGTTGAGGATGCAATCCTCTTGAAGAAATTCATAGAGAAGGTTCGTGTGTATGATTTTCTAGCAGGACTAAATCCTAAATTTGATCAGGTTAGAGTGCAAATTCTAGGGAGAAAGGATACGCCTTCACTAGAAGAAACCATCTCTATTGTTCGTGTAGAAGAGAGTCAGAGGAGTGTAATGCTTGAGTCTTAGCCAATAGATGGGTCTGCTCTACTTACCAAACCTGAACTGGTGCAGAAAGGAAATGAGCAAAATACCAATTCTCTATGGAAAGGAAACAGAGATAATTTATGGTGCACCTATTGTCAGAAACCGAGACACACAAGGGAGAAATGTTGGAAATTGCATGGCAAACCTCCAGGAAAGGAGTGGGTGAATCGTGGAGGACAACAAAAGTCCCAAGTGCATGTAACACAAACCGAGATTAAAGAATCTCCAGCAGTAGACAGTTTCAATATGGAAAAGATAAAGAAACTGAAAAAGCTATTAGGGAATATGGAGGAACCCTCTAGATCATGTTCTCTTGTTTTCTCAGGTAAAACTTCTTGTATGAATACCTCATATAATGTGAACTCTTGGATTGTGGATTCGGGAGCTACAGATCATATGACACACGTATTCCACTTGTTTCATTCTTATACACCCTCACCAAGTAATAGAAAAATTATTGTTGTCAATGGGTCAGTAGCTACTGTTGCAGGATATGGTAATATCCAAGTAAACCCCAACCTTATGCTTAAAAATGTTCTCCATGTTCCCAAACTCTCAGCCAGTCTTCTCTCCATAAAGAAACTAACCTCTGATCTCAATTGCTCTGCAATTTTTTCCCATCTCTACGTGTTTTTCAGGAACAGGACTCGGGGAGGAGGATTGGACTTGCTAAAGAAAAAGATGGTCTTTACTACTTGGAAGTATCTCAAGAATCCCAAACCAACTAAGCAAAATCCCTTCACAATATAACAAATAAGGATGAACTATGGTTGTATCACTATCGTCTAGGACATCCAACATTTAAGGTGCTACAGTTTATGTTTCCACATTTGTATGAAAACTTAGATATCTCAAAACTTCATTGTGAAACTTATGAGTTAGCCAAGCACACTCGTGCATCTTTTCCCAACAACAATAATAGAAGCCCTCAACCTTTTCAATTGATTCATAGTGATATATGGGGACCGTCTCTTGTACCTAATATTTCTGGGGCACGCTGGTTTGTAACATTTATTGATGATTGCACTAGAGTTACTTGGCTCTATTTGCTTAAACAAAAATCTGATGTAAGCACTATCATTCCCATATTTCACTCTATGATTAGAACTCAATTTGGAGTTAATATTAAAAGGTTTAGGACCGATAATGCTAGAGATTATTTCAACCAAACCATATCCTCGTATTTCCAATCTAATGGGATCATCCATGATTCTTCATGTGTTTATACCCCACAACAAAATGAAGTGGCAGAAAGGAAAAATGGGTATTTACTCAATATAACTCGGACACTTCATTTTCAAGGGAATGTTCCAAAATATTATTGGGGAGAAGTTGTTCTTACTGCATCCTATCTTATTAATAGACTTCCCTCACATGACCTAAGTAATAAGAGTCCAATAGAAGTCCTAAATAATTTCTTTCCTCACTTTAAGAAATCAAATGGACTGATTCCTAGAATATTTGGATGTACAACCTTTGCACATGTCCCTGTTCAAGCTAGAGATAAACTGGATCCCAGGGCTGTTAAATGTATTTTTTTAGGATATTCAGCTACACAAAAAGGGTATAAATGTTATGATCCTATCATTAAAAAATGGTGTATCTCAGCTGATGTCACTTTTCTTGAAACTGAACCTTTTTTTAACAAAACCAGTCCTACAGAACAATGTCTAAAAGACCCTCATGAAAATATTGAGTTCTTAATTCTGCCACACACCAACAGATCTGAGCCTCCAACTATACAACATAATTCTGAATGAGGATCAGAAGCTGAAATGGATAGAGATTTCTCCATTGAAGCAACTCGAACAGAAGTTGACAATGTTTACACCAGGAGAAAGAAAATTCCAGATATGATGCAATTCCATGAATCCAATCCAAGTTCTGCACCAGAAAATGAAAAAATACCTGAACCAGAAAATGAGATTGACCTTCCAATAGCCATTCGAAAAGGTACTAGAAATTGCACAAAAAAACCTCTTTATCCTCTCTCAAATTATGTTTCTTATGATAGATTATCAGCTAACCATAAAAGCTTTATTGTAAACTTGAATTTTGTGGTTATACCAAATAATATTATTCAAGCACTAGCAAAGAAAGAGTGAAGAGATTCTACACAACTGGAAATGACAACATTAGAGAAGAATAACATACCTAGTAAGATGTATTATTTATACTTATTGTTTATGATTTTTTATTTGGATAAACCTCAATCTAAATATCGGTTGACTTTTAAATTAACGTAGTTAACCATGAATTATGGTAATTAAGTGTGTTATATGATGTTGTATTCGGTTATAGACAATGCAAATTTATAACAAATTTAATATATTAATCTTAAAATCAATTTATCACTCATTTATTTTTAGGAAAAAGGTTTTTTCAACAATTTTTTTCAATAATATATGTGGTAGCTCGTGATTGATTTGTTTCAAATATACAAATCAATAAAATAGTAACACATAGTCTATTATCAAAAAGTTGTTAAAAAAAGTTAATATATCATAATCTTTACTTTTAAAAGAATGTATTGAGTTGAGTTGTAAAAAAATCAAAATCACTTGTTTTATAGACTACTTTTTAAATATTATCTATTATACCACTCTCGGAAAGAAAATTATAACTAACTGTAGAAAGTTTTGTATTCACAATTAATACCATGAAACTTAGAGTGATATTCTCTATTATTTTATTTTCTTTATATATATATATATGAAAAGTTAAAAATGTAGCTGCTGGAAGACATTAGACTTAGATTAGAAGAAAAATCGTTAAACATTAAATATTTTTTTATCAACTATTTCGTCAAGTTATGGTGTTTAAGTTGATAGGCTATTTTTGACTTTAATATCCAATGGATTTGACATGTTGCAAACTAAATTAGTTTTATTTTTTCTATTATTTCATGCTAATGAGTGTCTTTTAATAATCCGTTGTACAATTATGTTGGCTTGTGAAAATTTGTCTTGAAAAATATAATTAATTTAAATAAAAGAGGTAGATGATATATATCATTAAAATGGATATAAACATACGAATGTAGACAACATATGGTTCATAAGCAGCATTGGTCTAACAATAATGAAGATTTTACTCCTCATTATTCAAACGTTTTAAAATTAAGATTTATTTTGTGAAGAACTCTAAAATTTTCCCGTTTGTGACTTGTTTTTACAATTTCATGAAATTCAAAAATGTTTGAGGGTTTGTTACCTCGTATAATTTGATTATTTCAACACAACAGAAATTTAATGAAGTGAATTTCATGAATAACATTAAAATTAATGATTTTTTATGTAACGTTTGTTTTCTTTTTGCAACTGACTCAACGTATTTGTCATATAAATAGCATTAAAATTTGTTTCATTCGGTTTTTAGGCACAAATATGGGTTGTGTTATGCATTCTCAAGCTTATGTTATGCTTTTCATTATAATTTGTTGAAACTAAAAAAAATCTTCAAAAGTAAAACATTGAGGTTAAACTTAAGAAAGGTGGGGGTGGAAATAGTAATGTTAATAAATATATTTACTAACATACCCTTGACTTTATTGTTTTTGTTTTCAAAGGGTGATTAATGGTAACCATAATAAATATGACAAGTGGCAATTAATTATTTTCTTCAATTCCACGCTATAGTTTCTCTTCTTCAAACTCTGAACCTTCCGTGCAACGCAGAGTTGCGCTGGAACACTTATCCTGAAGAAATAATCATTTTACGGAACAATAACAGCACCTTCCACAAATCATCCAAAGATTCCAAACCCTAACTCTTGATTCTTGATGGCGATCTTGTTGAGCGAAATTCTCCAAACCATGGAGCTGTGGCTCAAAATGATGAAAAAGCCGCAGCAGGAGGCCTACGTCAACCCTAATCTCGACCCAGTTTTGCTGGTTCCCGGTGTCGGCGGCTCCATTTTACACGCCGTTAGCGACCCCGATGGGAGCCAGGAGCGCGTTTGGGTTCGTTTCCTCAGTGCCGAGTACAAGTTGAAGACCAAGCTTTGGTCGCGTTATGATCCTTCCACCGGTAGACCTAATTTTTTTTTTACACAAATTAAGCGCGTTGGAAGTTGAAACTGATGCTGTTTTGTTTCATCGGTTGCTTATTTATCTGAAGATGTTTTCTGATTAAAGAAAAGTAAAAAGGTTAAATGTGATCAGCGTATGTGTTATTTTTTTCTTTTAAAAAATGTAAAAGTGCAGCTTTATGTGGTAAAATACGGAATTGTGCTGTGTTTTTTTTCTCCCTTTCCTATAATTAATTAATGGCCATACCATAGTTAGTCAGGGAAACAAGAAATTGTATGCTTGAAAAATGACGTATGTGGACAAACAGCTTAATTAAGTTTTTGTTTGATAAGAGTTATTCCAGTGAGAGGTTGTCTCTTTTGAAGCTTCCCCATGAAACTTGTTGACCATATGTTTGGTTTAACATGTAGCACTATTTGATTCTCATCAAGCAAAAGCTATAAATAGTAGCTTCTGAGTTATACATTTTATTTTATTGACATGAATATGTCACCTGACTCACGAATTTGATGTGCAGACAAAAGCTAAATAAAAAGCTTAGGTGCCACTTTCAAAAGCTTAACTACATTTTTAGCTACTTAGTCAACAATCAATTTTAAGCTTGAGTTCTGTATGATAACTCCAAACAAGCTCTGCAGAAGCTCTTCTAAATGGCCCTAAATTGTACTCTTGTGTCTTTAATGCCTGCGCGTACCCAAGCTTCTGTTCCTGCCCAGTTTATTTATTTCTTTACTGAAATCATTTGTGTTTTGTGCCGAAGAGTGTGCTATGAAAAAATTTGAAATTGGTGATCTGAACATCCACAATAATCTTCTTTGAAACCAGGAAAAACTGAGTCCATGGATCCAAATTCAACAATTATGATTCCTGAAGATAGGCATGGACTCTATGCAATTGATATTTTGGACCCTGACTTGGTATGCCTGTTTTATACTGAGTTGCTTATATTTGCAACGCAGATGTCCAACCAATTTATTCATGAATCGTATATAATTCTTTTGAGCAGATGATTGGAAGTGAGGGTGTGTATTATTTCCATGACATGATTGTTGAAATGCGTAAGTGGGGATTTGAAGAGGGGAAGACACTTTTTGGCTTTGGATATGATTTTCGCCAAAGCAACAGGTAGCTAATTAAAGAAATTCAAACACCCTACTCTGCACATATGTACAATTTATGAGATTATTTAACTACATCTTTCTGCATGTAAAAACTATCTCATGTTTATTATGGAATTGATTCTTTGTAAGGAATTCACTCGTTTTATAATTTGTTTTATTTTTATTAAAGGAACATTTTTCTGAGGAAGTGAAATTTTGATAAGCCTAAAGTGAATTGTAATTGTGCAAATGGAATTTAATCTGATTGATGTCTCTCAAGTGTTTCTTTTGATTATTGGTTTACTGGTAGTTTGATTTCTCACCCAAGGATAAGGTCTCTAACAAGTATTTACTCAAACAAAGTGAAGGAAATTTTTCTTACAACTTCTCTGTTTATATCATTTAGGTTGCAGGAAACAATAGATCGGTTGGCTGCAAAATTAGAGTCAATTTATAATGCTGCAGGGGGGAAGAAGATAAACATTATTAGTCATTCTATGGGTGGTCTTTTGGTCAAATGCTTCATGTGCCTGCAAAGTGAGGTACACATCTGTTAAGCTTCTTATTTTGGTTTTATTTTATCTACTGCCGATACATGACTATATTTTTTTGTTGCCTTCCTCAGATTTTTGAGAAATATGTTAAGAACTGGGTTGCGATTACTGCACCATTCCAGGGTTAGTAATTCTATTTTGTATTTATCAAAAGTATGGAATTATAATTAAGGATATTTGGTGAATGATTCTTTTAGCATTTCAATGCAATTTATAATGAGAGGTCTATTAGAAATTTGTTTTCCTTGTTTAGTATATTGAAGGCAGTGCCATATTTTCTTCATATGCTTAAATAGTTAATGGAAACACGTAGTGCTTAATAGATCACTACTATCTTTTCACTTGATTTAACCTAGATATGATTTGAATTGTATAATTTAATAATTTTCTTATATTGCTTTCATGTGTTCTGTTTTAGCTGGTTAAGGGTTTTCTATTTATTTGTTTTTGCAATGGAAAGTGCTTGATGGTGTAGTTGTACGATCACATTTATGCAGGTGCACCTGGAAGCACCAATGCTACCTTTTTAAATGGAATGTCATTTGTGGAAGGATGGGAACAGAACTTTTTTATTTCTAAATGGAGCATGCACCAGTTGGTATATATCAGTTATTTGTCTTCTGGATTTGTTCTTTGAATTTGTTTATCAACTGTCTCGGCAATTTATCATTACCATTCAGCAATGGCCACTGGCCGAAGTGTGGATTAAGTGTTTATTAACCAGTCTTAAAATATTGAAAAGCAGTGATGATGACATCTTCCTGAAATCAAAGTCATATAACCGAATTGCTTAATTACTAACCACACTTCACAATTATGTTTTCTAAAACTATGATTACTCTAGAAGGAAAAAGAATTCAGTGCCCTAATGTGGTAGAAAAAAAATATAATGGTAGTTTCTCTGTTATTATTTATAGTTTTGTAAAAGTTATTTTATTAATGGATTGCTTTTTATCTTTTGTATGATCTTCTGATATAGTCTGCATGTTCTGATTTTCCAGTGTATGTGTTGTTGGATGGTCTTCTCTCTTTCTGTTGTTTGTGCTGCTCCCTTTTGAAAAAAGATTATCTAAAGCATAATCTTGCATTGTTTTTGTATGTATGCATTTGTCTTGTTTTGATTAATTGTGTTCTCTCTTTCTGATTTTGGTATTTAGATACTTCAATATCGTAAATTATTTATTTTAGTTTGTTCCAATCACAGCTTATTGAATGTCCATCGGTGTATGAACTGAGAGGTTGTCCTAATTTTCATTGGCAACACGTTCCTGTTCTGGAATTGTGGCGTGAGAAACATGATTCTGAAGGGAAATCACATGTTGTTCTGGAATCATATCCACCATGTGACAGTATTGAGATTTTGAAGCAAGCTCTTGTAAATAACACAGTAAGTTACCTGTGTTAACTTGCACAGCATGGACAATAATGGAACTTCACTAAATTTGAATATGAAATTTCAATGAAATTGAGTGCATTATAGTTTAAATTTTATTTTTGGAGCATTAGACACTTTTTGCCATTGACTAGTAAAATGGACAAATAATGATTAATGGATAACTTGGGATGGAAGAAATTATAATTTAAAGATGCTTTGCCTTTTTCATATCTAGAGATGAACTTGGAACTTTAACTTGGTCTCTACCCTCTCCTAGTTTAAGGAAATCTTTAGAGTAAATTACAGTAACACCCCTTGTGATTTCTTGACATTGCACACGACCGCTGTACTTTTCTATTGTTCACAACAACTTCACTTAATGATTTTCAAGCAATAAAAGGGTTAGCTTAATGTATAAAGGGTGTTGCTGTAATGCATAATGGTTATCAGTATAATGTTTTTAAAACAATTAATTAGGCAGTGAACGGATAGAAGAAATGATATTGGAAGAAACTTAACAAAACTGCAGGGAGTGTCAATTTAATTTACTCATCTTTATTTATCCCAGGGTCGGGGAAAGTGGAGTGGTGGATTTCTTTAGAATGGATTAATGCATTTAAGGAGTACTAGTGTTGCTATTCAAGATCTAGTCATCTAGGATGTTTATTTATATATAGCTCTAATTGTGATCCAGGTTAATTATGATGGTGAGGATATACCCGTGCCCTTCAACTTGGATATCCTTAATTGGGCAAACAAAACATGGGAGATTCTATCTTCTGCCAAACTTCCCTCACAAGTTAAATTTTACAATATTTATGGGACCAATCTTGAGACACCTCATAGTGTTTGGTAATGCCTCTATCAATTCTTTGTATGTTATCATGGTTACCCTAGAACATGCAAATATTTATAATTATTTTGGAAACATGTGAGTCGTCACTTGACGCAACTATTATTCTACAGTTTTGGGAGTGGGGACAAGCCTGTCACAGATCTGCAAAAGCTACGTTATTTCCAGGTCAGTACATTTGTGATTGTGTTAAATACTTGTTTCATGATTCATGCTTTGTCTTGAACGAGACGGAGAGTTATATGGTTATCCATTACCCAGGTTATCCATTATTATTTTTATTACTCTGAAGGAAAGTCCGGATCCATCTGCATTTTGTCCGTCTGTATTTGATTAGTCAATAAAAAGTAGGCTAAGAGAATTGTTAAATTTAAATAATTTGTTTCTAAAGCCCTTGTGGTATGCCTGACTTTGAAACATGACAACCTCTTGACTTCATAACGTTATCTCACTTATCTTTCGGGTGTGATATAGTTCAAGTATTTTTAATTGATAATTTTTTATGCTAACTCTTTGTAAATTATATCTCCTCATCATATGTATACTTTTCTTTGCTTTGGTAGCCCATGCTTACTTTTATCTTTCTTAACATCCAGGCCAAATATGTATTTGTTGATGGAGATGGAACAGTTCCTATAGAATCAGCTAAGGTTTGCTTATTTTCCTATATACACAATCCTTGTGCAATTGATATGTCTAATCTAATTACATGGTAGTTTTCTTGATATTATGTGTATTATGTGGCATTACTGTTAGGAGTAATTGAGCTAAAGCCCAAAATATATTTTGATTAAACCTAAATGCAGGCTGATGGTCTTAATGCTGAGGCTAGGGTTGGAGTGCCAGGTGAACATCGGGGTATCCTTCGGGAGCCACATGTATTCCGGCTTATCAAGCACTGGCTGAATGCTGGAGTTCCTGATCCATTTTACAATCCCCTCAATGACTTTGTGATTCTACCTACTGCTTTTGAAATTGAGAGGTATAAAGAGAAGGGTGTTGAAGTAGCATCCCTAAAAGAGGAATGGGAAATTATTTCCAAGGACCAAGATGACCTGAGTAATAATACAGCGGATAAAATGTGCTCCATATCAGTTTCACATGAAGGAGCCAATCAATCTTACTCTGAGGCTCATGCTACCCTGGTTATTCACCCAGGCACTGACAGTAAACATGTTCAACTGAATGCTCTGGCCGTTTCAGTTGATGCCTTGTGAATCACATTCTGTTGAAGTACGACTAACTTAGAGTGGAGGGAATAATTTCTATATAATTCATTATGGTTGGCATCTCTTGTGTATATATAGTGATATTCTTTTGATTTGCTGTGCCATATTCCCCCGTTTCATGTATGATATTTGTGAACCTTCTGTATCTGTTGTGAAAATGAATACCATCTTCCTGACATTCTTGTATATAGTATGTGAATCGTATGAATCAGTTATGAAATGTGCGCCATATTTGTGACATTCGTAACTTCCTATGTCAATGGCGGCATACTATGTATAAAAGTTGTTCGTTTTAGTATATACATTTTGCATTTTTGTACGTTTTTCTCCAGTATGTTTGTATTTTATTTTTGTTCAAAGGAAAGTTTATTTTCATTAAAGAGGAAAACAAGAATGGAGGCAAGGAACTTTTTGAGCCCCATTTCCTGCAACTATAGTATTTCTTGGTGGTATCTTTCATTTATTTGGAAATGTAAAATATACATTCCCAATAGTTGACGAACATTAATGCAAATAATTATTTAAAAACTAGTATTGAAAAAAATTCTTTGGATACAGACATCCATGAGAAAAACAAGTTAAGTAGAAAGTGTTTGTTAATTCTTTGGTTTGATGGCAACAGCTTGAATGATAAGTCCAGTTTTCCACATGCCACCTTCATATTCATACATGGAGATCTCCATCTCGCCAACATCTTTTTCAGAGGCCATAAACTCACCTACTCGAACCTCTATCCACCTTTCCCTTGACTTCTCCATTAAATTTTCTCTGTGCTCTTGTTTCCTCCCTCCAGGAAGAACAAGTCTAACATTTATAGGAAATTCCCACCCTTCAGCTGAATCTTTCAACATCACAATAAATGACACTTGATACAAAACTCCTGGTGAAACCATTCCAATCTCAAATTTCCCATGCACTTCTAGCCAGCATACCTTTTTCAGTTTAGCCAACTCTATCATGGTGCCACTGCAACACACGTAACAAGTTTATCAAGCAAGTTGGTATGAATAAAAAACTAAAGTATGCCTATATTTATAGGGTTAAATATGTTTTTCATCCCTTAAGTATTACTCATTTTTTGTTTTAGTTTCTACTTAAAATATTGATGGCATTTAATCCTCGTAATATTAAAACATGTAAAAATAGTCATTAAAAATGGACGGCGTCAACTTTGGGTTAACACGTTTTCTGCCAGCACTCTTCTCTATCTGCCAGATAAGTCACCAACACGTTCGAACTCCATTGTAGGTGTTGCCGACGATACGGGTCGCCACCACATGAACGTTGCCGCCTCACCCACCACTCGAACAGCCACCACGCCGCTGTCCACGATGTTGCCGGTACTTGTGCCGAAAAAGCCACCGCCCTTCACGGCAGACCACCACCACTTTGCCCCTTCTCCTTCGCGCGAGAGGAAGACGCATTCACCCTCTATAATTTCACAATATACAGAAATTTATGGCACCAAATACCAAACTAGGATGCCCTAAACCTTCAATTAAGTTTTCCGTAAGCCATAAATCACAAATAGTTGCAACGGTTCCTGCACAAGATTTCCAGAACTCAAATAAAATTCATTAATCAGAAAGAATGGGTTTGGAGCTTTGACCAGAAATGACGACTACATTTTCACACGGAATTGAAAAAGTAATAATAATGATAATAAATTATAACTGAAAAGAAATCGGCAGTATTCAATTTGGGGGCAAAAGTTAAAGGACAACGATGTGTTATCTGGGTCTTGGTAGAGAGCTGAAAATGTCGAGAACAACACTGAAATTGCACAATAATGCCCAGAAAATGAAAACCCTAATAAGTGGATGGTAATAAAAGGGTTTTCGCACTGAACCGAAGAGGAGAAAAGGGTTTTCGTTGTTGGTGGCTCGCGGTGGCCGTGACTTGGGGCGTTGGCGGCGCTGTGGGTTGCGTTTCGGACAGCTGGGGTCACTCCAGACGGAGATCGACGGCGGAGGGAGAGAGCTTCTCCGACCCAAAATAGAGGAGGAGAAGGGAACCCGAGTGGGAATGCCCCTAGCGGCGAACGACGGGGACGCCAACGTCTTAGCCGGTGACGAAGACGTCTTGGCCAGCGACTGACGGTGGTTGGTCTTGCCGGCTATGAAGAACACACATCCACGGATCGTTTTCTCTCGCGCACAATGAACTTGGCAGAAGACGTGGCAGGACCGTTAGCCACATCAACAAAAACTTGTCGTTCATTTTTAAGGACTAAAATTACATGTTTTAATACTAAGAGGATTAAATGCCATCAATGTTTTGAGTATGGACTAAAACCAAAAATCACTTATACTTAATAGACTAAAAGCATATTTAACCCTATATTTATATTTACAAATTCGTCTTATTTCTAGTCAAATAAATATTATTACAAAAAAAACTTTTTATACAAATTGAAAAATAATTTTATATCGATTTTCAAATTAGTATAAAAATAAAAATATAGAAAGTGTACGACTTTTTATACTAATTCAATAATCGGAATAAAAAATTTGTTAAAGAAAAGAATATAAATTAGTATATGATTTAAACTTTTATATTGGTTTGCTAACCAATTGTTATAAAAAGTATCACATTTTATATGTTGATTAAAAACTGGCATAATAAACTTCATTTTTTACAGGTTTTAATTGATTTTTGCATTAACTAATATAAAAGATCACATTTTTATTTTCAATACCAAGTTTGTATCTACTACTTACCATATACAAACTTGCATAGAATTCACACATATAAAATCCGAGAACAATCCATATATATATATATATATATATATATATATATATATATATATATATATATATATATTAAAGGAACAAAACAATAAGTACCTCATACTATTTATATATCTAATAATGCATCATAACCTCGTTAGACAATGGATACATCATCTAATATTTACACACAAAAAAAAAAAAAAATCTAACATCATCTTTTATAAACATCTAAAATAATCTTTTATATAGACAATGGAACAAGTATAAAATGATGCTATAAAAAGTTTATTTACACTAATGCAATATTGAATTTAACAAGTATTATTATTATTATTATTATTATTATTTTAAGAAAACTCTAAATACAGTGTCGATGATAATAGATGTTTACCTTTCTTCTTTCTGTTGTTCCCATTTCCAATAGTTTTGATTTTCTGCCCAGGTAATTGAGAGTGCTCTTGCATACAACACGAAACAGTTGCTGTTGGACTTCTTCTCTACCCAATATTTCTGTGCACAAATAATGTTCATCACACAAAAGATTGTTCACTCAGTAAATCATATAATCTTAATTAAATCGAGTTATTATCTCAAACTCTAATTAACAGGATATTTCTAATAATCATAAAAGGAACAAAATTACTTCTCTTATGAAGTTTTATAGACTCAACTACCGAACAATAAATTTTTCTAAAATATATTTTAGATTATTGTAATACCATCTTAAAAAATAAAATTAAGTCTAATTCAATTATAAAAGATTAGTTTATAAAGTAGATACTTTGAAACTAGAAGACATTGAACTTGCCTTTGTTTTGTGAGCTAAGAACACCCCAGCATATAGCTGATCCAACAGCTTTCCCCGGTTGGAAGAATTTCCAACCGGAGAGTCTGCATCTTTGAGTATATGTTCATAGTTGTGTGGGATCGCTCCTTCAAAATTCCATGGTTTCACTGCCATCGAAGATTCAGTCTCATTGCCATTATTTAGCATCTTTGTGGTATTCTTGGAGGATTTTGTGTTGCCTTCAGGAGACAACGACCATGATTCTCTTCTGGCAGGTTCATGTGGTTGTTGATGATGTTGTGAGTGCAGCTGAAACTGTGTTTGTGATTGTGGTTCTTCCTGAGATTGAGAAGCACCCATTTTTTCTTCTTCTACTTTCCTTCCTAATGTTCTAATTATATAAGGTTTAGAACTGATTCTATGTTACCTCTCAACCATTGTTATTGCTTCTTCTTTTTTTATTCCATATGCTCTATATGATAAAGAAGAGATATATACAACTTATAACCACTTAAAGCTTTAATTATTTTTTAAAGGATGAAATATGTTTGTAGAAATTTGACAATATTCTTATCTATTATTTATTATCATATTTATTTTTCTTTTTTCTCCTTTTCTCATCTCTCCTTGTTTACATCCGAAAACAATAATTTTGTAATTTAAAAACTTAAAATCCTCGTAAACTTGAAGGGTATATCGAGAAAAACGAAAAAGAGAATAGATTAAGAATAATTTGGGTGAAATTAATTACCTTTTTTTATATATTTGAGTCTAGAGTAAATATTTATGATGATAGTGTAATCTTTTTAAATAAAAAAAGAAATAAAAAACGAGATAATTAAGTATATTTAGGGAGGTGTGTTATTCTCGTTATTTGGCTTTAGACCATTTTGAAAATATCTATTTTGGAAATATAAATTTAAAATTTTTGAACATTTTTAATAAGATTTGTGTTGAATTTATCTTGAAAGCTTTATCCGGAAAGCATAAGAATATTTTATAAAGCTGTCTGGAATGTCTTTAAGCAAGAAGTTCAATTTCCTTCGTCAAAAGAATGTTAAAGACGACGAGCTTCACATTTCTCCGTTAAAGGATAAACGCATCGTTGCTGAAATTGATTTACTTGGGTTTTTTGAAAAATTATAATCTTAAATAAAATAATTTTTAAGAAGTTCCTTTTATTTAAGTTGTACAAATAATACATGAAGAATACAGATTGATTAGGGTCTTAAAATTATTTTTATAGAACATATTTGTACTATATCAGTTGACTGACCGGAAATTACACAAGCACTAATCACAAAATGTAAATATCATTAATGATCAATTAAAGTCATATTAAATGTGAATATACGTTATTTATGAGTGATTAGGAGTATTGCCCCAAAATATACTACACAATGTATTGTCATATATACTATTGACATTAAGGTAAAATACTTTTTATCTATCCTAATAAAATATAGACCTCCTTATAAAACCTATCTGACTTGAGCGCGGACTATCTTTTACAGGTCAACCACCCATCAGAGGATTGCATTCTCAGAAAGGATTAAACGATCGAAAGATAGCACAGAAGGAAGGACAACCGACCCTCGGACCAATTCCACCCAAACATAATGACGCCCACCCTCGGACCAATTCCACCCAAACATAATGACGCCCACCGTGGGGCTGAGCGACATCCCATTGAAACCACGAGGAACCATGCGTGCCCTCGGTCTTGACATCGCTACTTCGGATCCATACCGGGTTTTGTAACAAGAGCAAAAAATTTTATTATAATTTATATTTTGTTTAACTAATATTTTTGTGAGTAAAAATATCCCCGCACAGGAAGGTTCAGACCAATGCTCAAACTTATAAGGTTCTAATGTTATCTCATTATAAAAGTAAATATTTTATTTAATTCATATTTTTATGAGTAAAAATATCGTGTGTAGGAAAGTTCAGACCAAGGCTCAACCTTATCAGGTTCTAACGTTATCTCATTATAAAAATGAATGTAATGTTCTATTTAACTTGTATTTTTATGAGTAAAAATATCACGTGCAGGAAGCTTCAGACTAATGCTCAACCTTATTAGGTTCTAACAAAAAATGAGTAAAAATATCACGTGCAAGAAGGTTTTTCTAAAGTTATTTCATTATAAAAATGAATATTTTATTTAACTCATATTGTTGTGAGTAAAAATATGGCAGGTTCAGACCAATGCTCAACCTTGTCAAGTTCTAATATTATCTCATTATAAAAGTAAATATATTTTATTTAACTCATATTTTGTGAGTAAAAATATCGCGTACAGGAAGGTTCACACTAACGTTCAAACTTATCAGGTTCTAACCTTATCTCATTATAAAAATGAATATTTTATTCAACTCATATTTTTGTGATTAAAAATATCACGTGGAGGAAGGTTTAGACCAACTTTCAACCTTATCAGGTTATAATGTTATCTTATTATAAAAATGAATATTTTATTTAACTCATATTTTTGTGAGTAAAAATATCACGTGGAAGAAGGTTCAGACCAATACTCAACCTTATCAGGAAAAACGTTCCAAATCCGAGCGACAAAGTCTCGTCAACAAAACCCAGGGGACGCTCTTCGAGAACCCCTGGTCCTAAACCGAGCAGTGATGTTCTATACGAAGTCATTCTCGTCCTAAACCGAGCGGTCTCGTCCTAAACCGAGTGGTAGGGAACGTTCTTCGTGAACTCTCACTCTCGTCCCAATCCGAGTGGCAAAGTCTCGTCATTAAAAGCTTTGGTAATCAATATTTCCCACCAATTTAAATTCGTGTGACATACTTAAACCCCTTTGCACCTGCAAACAACTGCTTGGGCTTAGGGGGCTTAATGTACTATACTCCGGTGACCGACCGACGGTTAGACAAACACTAATCAGAAAAAGTAAATATCATTAATGACCAATTAATACATTTAATGGTCATATTAAATGCGAATATACGCTATTTATGAGTGATTGACAAATTGTATTGATCGAAAATATACTGCACAATGTATTGTCATGTATATTATTGACGTTCAGGTAAAATAACCTTTATCTATCATGTATATATCTGACTTGAGCATTGGAGTATCTTTTGCAGGTTAATCACCCATCGGAGGATTGCATTCTCAGAAATGATTAAACGATCCAAAAACAGTACAAAAGGAAGGACAACACCAAAACAATATTTTTTTTTAAACACAAAATAAAGTTCAATTTGTTCATTATAGATAGAGTGATAGAGTCGAAATGGAAGAATAACTAAAAAAAGTATATGATGAACTACAATTATTAGGATAACAAAACGAACAACAACTTAACTTTGAAATGTTATGAAATTAAGTTTATTAAAAATACACCTTTAAATAATCAATTATAAAGCTGGAAATCTAAAGCATGATAATCATAAACAAGAAATTCAACCTACAAAGGAATAAAAGAAATCAAGAATAATGTTAGAAATTTAAATAAAGTAAGATAAATTAGTAAGAATTTGTTCAGGAAATCCATAAGCATGATCAAGAATATGAGTATAATTTATATTTTTGCTATTTTCAGTTTTCACATTATAGGGTTTAGTACAATGATTTTTGTCACCCTTAAATTAAAAAATAGAAAACCTACATATAGTTAAACTAACAGTATCTATGCACTTACTTTATCTGAAAAAAAAAAGCTCATTTGAAGATTTGCTTTTTTTTGGAGGGACACGTCCAACACACATTTTCAAGTATTCCACGTTCTTATATAATGCATTCATTCGTAAATAATAAAAACTAATTTTCCGATATATATATATATATATATATATATATATATATATATATAATTGGTTAACTAAACCAAGAATTGCATCCTCCGTTGAGAAAAATTTAAGGATGTTTAATTCTTAGGTTTCACAAAAGATCAACAATATTTTAGAAAACATAAAAATAGAAAAATGAAGTTAATGGAAAATATTGCTTGTGTAAACTTATAAATAATGTTACGTATTCCTTTACAACTCATTCCAAGAGAAGACATAGGCAAGAACAAGCTAAGAGAGAGATTTGTTTCTAAATTTTTTTTTTATCCATAATATATTTGCAGTATAATTTCACAAGTTCAATTTTAGTGTCATTATTCTGCGTTTGTATATTTCTCTCACAAATCTGATTAAGAGGAATTGTGCATAATTTCCTAACAACTGGTATCAGAGCCGGTTGCTATTATTATAATCAACGGTTCAAAGGAAGTCAGATTTAAGTGGGAGAAATGGCTGCAGATGAAGGAAAGATAAAAATTGAGAAGTTTGATGATACGAACTTTGGCTTTTGGAAGATGCATATTGAAGATTATTTGTATCAGAAAAAGCTATATCAACCTCTCTCGGGGCATCAACTAGAAAACATGAAGGATGAAGATTGGATTCTTCTCGACCGACAAGCTCTCGGAGTTATTCGATTAACATTATCTTACAATGTTGCATTTAATATTGCAAAAGAAAAGACCACAGTGGATCTTATGACAGCTCTTTCAAGTATGTATGAAAAGTCGTTAGCCTCAAACAAAGTTCATTTGATGAGGCGGTTATTTAATTTGTGGATGTCAGATGGCGCAATGGTAGCACAACATCTTAATGAACTCAATATAGTCACAACTCAATTAAGTTCAGTTGGAATCGAATTTGATGACGAAGTACGAGCCTTGATACTTTTGTCTTCTGTACCGGAAAGTTGGAATGCTAAAGTCACAGCTGTGAGTAGCTCATCAGGCAGTAATAAATTGAAGTTTAATGATGTTCGTGATCTGATTCTTAGTGAAGAGATTCGACAGAAAGAGTCAGGAGAATCTTCAACCTCTTCAGTTTTGCATACAGAGTCAAAAGGAAGAAGTTCGAACAGAGGAAATGGACATGGAAGATCCAAGGAAAGAAGGTCCAATTCTAAGAATCACCGTAGTTTCCAAAACTCAAAGACAATTGAGTGTTGGAATTGTGGAAAGGTAGGACACTACAAAAACCAGTGCAAGAGTGCACGGAAGAATCATGAGGATAAAGCAGAAGCAAATGTTGCTTCAACCTTAGGAGGAGAAGATGCATTGATATGTTCTTTAGAGAACAAGGAAGAGTCTTGGGTGTTAGACTCTGGAGCATCCTTTCATGCCACCTCACAGAAAGAATTCTTTGAGAATTATGTTCCTGGAAACCTTGGAAAAGTTTACCTTGGTAATGAGCAATCTTGTGAGATTGCTGGTAAAGGTGCAGTGAAGATTAAGTTAAATGGGTCTGTATGGGAATTGAAAAATGTTAGACATATTCCCGACCTAACAAAGAACTTAATCTCAGTAGGCTAATTGGCCAATGATGGCTACACAACAGTCTTCCATGGTGATAATTGGAAGATTTCAAAGGGTGCAATGACAATTTCTCGTGATAGGAAGAGTGGTACTCTCTACAAGACAGAAGGATCTTGTCATTTGATTGCATTTGCAATGAATGAAAATCCTAACCTATGGCACCGAAGGTTAGGTCATATGAGTAAGAAAGGTATGAGGATCATGCACTCAAAGGGGAAACTACCAAGTCTTCGGTCAATAGAATTTGACATGTGTGAAGAATGTATACTTGGAAAGCAGAAACGAGTAAGCTTTCAGAGAAGTGGAAGAATCCAAAAGAAAGAGAGACTTGAGCTTGTTCACTCTGATGTTTGGGGTCCAACAACCGTCTCATCCATTGGTGGTAAGCGATACTTTGTGACTTTTATTGATGACCACTCTAGGAAGGTATGGACATACTTTCTTAAAAATAAGTCTGAAGTATTTGAAGCTTTCAAAATTTGGAAAGCCATGGTAGAAAATGAGACAGGATTAAAGATAAAAAAGTTTAGATCGGATAATGGTGGTGAATATGAAGACACTAGATTTAAGAAGTTTTGCTATGAGCACAGGATCAGAATGGAGAGAACCGTGCCAGGTACGCCTCAACACAATGGTGTGGCAGAACGTATGAATAGAACATTGACAAAGAGAGCCAGAAGCTTGCGTTTGCAATCAGGCTTACCAAAGCAGTTTTGGGCAGAAGCAGTCAACACAACAACTTACTTAATCAATCGAGGTCCGCCGGTTCCATTGGAGCACAAAATACCAGATGAGGTATGAAGTGGTAAAGAGATAAAACTATCACATCTCAAAATTTTTGGTTGTGTAGCATATGTGCACATTAGTGATCAAGGCAGAAATAAGCTTGATCCTAAATCGAAGAAGTGCACTTTTATCGGTTATGGTGAAAATGAGTTTGGCTACAGGTTATGGGATAATGAAAATCAAAAGATGATTCGTAGTAGAGATGTGATATTCAATGAAAAGGTGATGTATAAGGACATGAACAACACATGCAATAACAACTCAGAACAGAGTAGACCAATGTGTGTGGAGATGGATGATGTCCCAGAAACTCCTGTAATCGAGACTCCTCAGTCAGAAGAATCATGTGAAAATAATGATAATGAAGAACTTGACACAGTAGAACTCTCTATTCCAACTCCTGCTTTGTGAAGGTCTTCTCGGCCTCATGTACCTAATAGAAAATATCTGAATTATATATTATTAACTGATGAAGGAGAGCCTGAAAATTATGAGGAAGCTTGTCAGATGACAAATGCTAGTAAGTGGGAGCTTGCCATGAAAGATGAGATGAAGACTTTAATGTCCAACCAAACATGGGAACTAGTAGAGTTACCTGTTGGGAAAAAGGCACTTCACAACAAATGGGTGTATCGGGTGAAGGAGGATCATGATGGGTCCAAGAGATACAAAGCCCGACTAGTTGTCAAAGGATTTCAGCAAAAGGAAGGAGTTGACTACACTGAAATCTTTGCTCCAGTTGTAAAACTCAATACCATTAGATTTGTTTTAAGTATTGTTGCCAGTGAAGGATTATACCTTGAGCAACTAGATGTGAAGACTGCATTTCTTCATGGAGACTTAGATGAGGAGATTTACATGCATCAACCTGAAGGCTTCTTAGAAGAAAGAAAAAAGAACATGGTGTGTAGATTAAAGAAAAACTTGTATGGTTTGAAACAAGCTCCAAGACAGTGGTATAAGAAGTTTGAAAGCTTCATGCACAAGGAAGGTTTCCAAAAGTGTAATGTCGACCACTGTTGTTTCTTCAAGAGATATAAGTCCAGTTATATCATTTTGCTACTTTATGTTGATGATATGTTAGTAATTGGTTTAGATATGGACGAGATCAGAAGTTTGAAGCAACAATTATCAAAAGAATTTGACATGAAGGATTTGGGTCCAGCAAAAAGGATCCTTGGAATGCAAATCACAAGAGATAAGCAAAAGTGTATTTTGCAGCTATCTCAGGCAGAGTACATTAATCGTGTTTTGCAGAGATTCAACATGAGAGATGCCAAAGCAGTTAGCACACCTTTGGCCAGTCATTTTCGTCTATCCAAGGAACAGTCTCCTAAGACAGAGAAGGAAAAGGAGTCCATGGCTGAAATTCCATATGCTTCATCTATTGGAAGTTTAATGTATGCGATGGTCTGTACAAGGCCAGACATTGGTCATGCAGTGGGAGTTGTTAGCAGGTTTATGTCAAATCCAAGTAAAGCTCATTGGGAAGCTATTAAATGGATTTTGAGATATATACGAGGCACTATAGAGAAGTGTTTGTACTTTAGCAAAGGAGAGTTAAAAGTACAAGGTTAGTAGATGCAGACTTTGGAGGTGAAGTAGATCACCGAAGAAGTACTACTGGTTACATTTTCACTGTTGGTACTACAACTGTTAGTTAGATGTCACAGGTGCAAAAGATTGTTGCTTTATCCACTACAGAAGCTAGTAAAGAATTAATATGGCTTCAGGGATTGTTAACAGAGTTGGGATTCATTCAAGAGATGAGTGTTTTGCACAGTGATAGTCAGAGTGCAATACATATGGCAAAGAATTCAACATTTCACTCTAGGACAAAACATATTGATGTTCGTTATCACTTCATTAGATCTTTGCTTGAAGATGGGGTGCTAACATTGAGAAAGATTCTCGGAAGTAAAAATTCAGCAGACATGTTAACAAAAGTGGTAACCATTGACAAACTGAAATTGTGTTCAACTTCAGTTGGCTTGCTACAATAATAGTCTACAGAAGATTGGTGGTGTAATGATCAAGGTGTGAAGACAGATTAAAATCAATCTTCAAGTGGGAGATTGTTGGAATTGGTCAACTAAACCAAGAATTGCATCCTCCGTTGAGAGAAATTTAAGGATGCTTAATTCTTAGGTTTCACAAAAGATCAACAATATTTTAGAAAACATAAAAATAGAAAAATGAAGTTAATGGAAAATATTGTTTGTGTAAACTTATAAATAATGTTATGTATTCCTTTACAACTCATTCCAATAAGTAGAGAAGACATAGGCAAGAACAAGCTAAGAGGGAGATTTGTTTCTAAATTTTTTCTTTATCAATAATATATTTGCAGTATAATTTCACAAGTTCAATTTCAATGTCATTATTCTGCGTTTGTATATTTCTCTCACAAATCTGATTAAGAGGAATTGTGTATAATTTCCTAACAATATATAGATCCATAAAAGTCACAACACATATAATAACGTGTGAATTCATCAGAGTATTTAATAAAATTCAATATATTAGACTCATCTGATTAAACTCGTTGATAAAACTCATTACCTTCTATCAAACCTTAAAAAATGAGTTTTATAACTGATTTTTAATTGAAGTTTACCAATTGGATAAATATAAGTTAAGACAATAACTTTAGTATTAAATATACTCTAGAAAAAGTTAAATTAGATGTTGTAATTGTGAATATAATATAAGTTACTTAACGTTGTCATTCAAAACCTTATTTACTTTTAATATTTATTTTAATTTACGTGTATCAAACTTATTCTAATTAGACATTAACATAAATATTTAAAATATTTAAAACATTATCTTTTTAATTTTTTTAAATTAACCTTTGATCATGTTATAGTTGGTTAAGTCAATTCTATTAGGTTTCATTATTATGCAAACTTAATTAATCAATTGTTAATATGACACTAACACAAATATCTATTTATTAAAACAATTAAAAATAGTTTTACATTTTTTAACTTTTGAAAAAGTAATCTTTTAGACAGTGTTAGAATTGGTTTATTTGACACTAATAACATCAACATTAAAATTTAAAAACTAAATTTATATTTTATTAGGTTTTTCTTTGTATAATACAATTTAAAATGTTGTGTGATTTGAAATCTTTACAGTACGTAGTCCTACGCATAAAGAAGAAAGACTATATAATATGATATGACAATTAGTATATAATTCCTATAAATCTACAGATGTCATCATTAATTCCTGTGACAATGACTTATTTACATAAATTATATTACAAAGAGATAAGAAAAAAGATAGATTAATTGAACTATAAGTTGCATAGCAGTAAAACTAACAACAAACATCATCAACAACAACAATAATAATAATAATAATAATAATAATAATAATAATAATAATAATATTTATGTTTGAATTTCCTAACATGGGTAAAACATGTTGAGTTAGTTAGAGAAAAGGAAAGTGTAGGGGCTTGAGAGCTTAGAGCCCCGGCATTAAAAAAATGGGGAGACGAATAACGCCGGCATGTATGTGAAATAGATTCGCATCTTGTGTAGAATAACGCAGTCAGAGGTTTGACTTATAACCTAATTGGCTCTTCCACCCAGCTTCCTACTTCATAGTCCTCATTATTTCTCTCAAACAACCCACATCAATTTCCTCGCTACATACAACAAAAACTAATTGTATTAGTTCCTACGTAGCACACAAGAAGTCGGAATACGCTAAAGCACAAAAATTGTGGCCCTTATCTCTTCATATTCTACCCCATAAATGCCTACACATTTATGTTCAGAGCGACCAACAACGTCGTCACCTAAGAGACCATGTGGTATCTAGCTTGAAGGGAATTGCAGAAAATGGCGAGGTTGAGGGTGTTGTCTGAGCTTGACACAGCCAGGACACAATACTATCACTTCAAAGCCATCATCATTGCAGGGATGGGACTCTTCACCGATGCCTATGACCTTTTCTCAATCACTCTCATCATCAAGATGATGGGAAGGATATATTACGACCAGCGTAAGGGAGAAAACCAGTTTCAGACCCCGCCTCTGGTCACCTCCGCCCTCGTTGCTGCTGCTCTTCTGGGCACCGCCGTCGGTCAGCTCCTTTTCGGAAGGCTCGGCGATCTCAAGGGGCGCCGCCGAGTGTACGGATTCGCCTTGCTGTTGATGGTCTTCAGCTCCTTGGCCTCTGCCTTCTCCATTTGCATAAGAAAAACCTGCGTTTTCGTCACTCTTGGCTTCTTCAGGTTTCAAAATCTTAACTTCCTCAAACCCGTACAAAACCTTTTTACATTCATAATCTTGGTCTCTCTCCCAACATTTCTGTTAGTCTTTCTCATATCAAACTTATTATGGGTATAAAAAAAGTCAACTTTTAAGTGCTATTTGATATAAAAAAGTGATTGCTTTCACACTAAAAGTCGACTTTCATTAATCGTTTCAATTATTGTAATTCAATCTGGTTGAAGATTTTTTTAGCATGATTTTATTGATAAATAGTAGTAATTAGAAAAATGTTTGGTTTGAGTTTATGATGAGAATGGGTTATGTTTTAGGTTTATGTTGGGGCTGGGGATTGGTGGGGACTACCCTCTGTCTTCAACGATAATGTCGGAATTTGCGAACAAGAGGACACGAGGGTCGTTCATAGCGGCGGTGTTTTCGATGCAAGGGTTCGGCATATTGGCGAGCTCCACCGTGACGGTGGTGGTGTGCTCCATTTTTCGTGCGGCGTCGAAGTCGTCGGAGGCTGACGTTGCATGGAGGTTGATACTGATGCTGGGTTCCGTTCCGGCAGCCATGACTTACTACTGGCGCATGATGATGCCCGAAACTGCAAGGTAGTTACCTGTCTCCATTGACTATTTTCACTTTCCACAAATTCTCACTTTTTTATTTTAGTAATAATAATAATAATAATAATAATAATAATAATAATAATATAATTTTTCTTGGGTCCAACGAAAATGTGTCCTGTGATTTTAATGAATTGCCGATTTTGGTGCATACAACCAAAATTTGACAAAGACATACCGGTGATGATTCTAGTTGAGTTTCTTTCGCAATAAATGTGTAAATAAGAAGAAAGACAAAAAAATAAGATAAGTGGTGTGGAATGAAGAGAGAGAAAATTAAATAAATTATAAAATATGAATATGTAAATTCTAGTTGATTTGAATGAGTGTGCACATGATTGGCTGCATGACAAATAAAATTGTTTTTCTCTTCTTTGTTTCCCTTTTATTTCTTTTCTTTCTTTCAAGAGAAAAAAAAAATGGGGTATTATTATTCAGGTGTACATGTTGAAAATTAAGCATTCACCAAATCAGGATATTACACTATAAAGACCAAACCAAGAAATCACGTGTCTCACGTGCCCCCAATGAAAGAATTAAAAGAAAGAAATGGTATTAAATAAACATTTTCTAGTATTTATAATAAGCAAGAAAGTTTTTTTTTTTTTTAAATAATAGTGGTAATTCTTGTAACTCCGTACCAAATCATCTAAGTACAGTACTTTTTTTTTTCTCTATCGAGGTCAACAACCATTTCGTAAACAATTCATTAAAAAAATTGGCATGATTTTTACTTCCTTCGCATGACGAGAACCCACCTGGTAACAGTTGGGCTGTGGGCAGGGAACTGGATATGATAAAAAACACAAACATCGTAATACTAGGTTTAAAACAAGGAATTAAATATCCATTACAAAATCTTTTACAACGTTACTCCATCATCTTGTAATAAAGTAAGATTAAACTCATTTATAAATTGAATTAGATTTAAGCTTAAACTTAGACGCTATCAAAATATATTATAAATCTATGCTCACTATTGTTAGGTGAATGAAAAGAATATATCATTAAGATTATGGACCATTATAATAATTATTGTTTGAAAGCGAAAGGAAGTTAAAATGATATTTTATTTTCTCTTTGAGAGAAAAACTAAACGGAATTTGAGAAGATATGATGAAGTTAGTTTTATAATAATGTTTTAAAGTAAGAAAGTGAGATGCAATGGATCAGGTACACAGCGTTAGTGGAGCACAATGTGATGCAAGCAGCAAAGGACATGGAGAAAGTTCTTGATGTAAGACTGAGCATGATAGCAGAGGAATACCCTTTGCCACCAATCCCACATCCCTACTCTCTATTTTCCAGGGAGTTCTTCCGCCGCCATGGTCGTGACCTCTTTGCATGTTCTTCAACATGGTTCCTGGTCGACATTGTCTTCTACAGCCAAGTTTTGTTCCAAAGTGAAATATACAAACGCTACCTCGACGAAAAGGGAAAAGCAGACGTCTATAAGGAGGCTATCCACGTCGCTTGGATCCAAGCAGTTATCACAGTGTGTTCCACCATCCCTGGTTACTTCTTCTCTGTCTACTTCATTGACAGATGGGGCAGGGTCAAAATTCAAATGATGGGTTTTTTCTTCATGGCAGTCATCTTTTTCATCATTGGAGTTCCCTATTACACTTATTGGACTACTCCCGACCATGAAGAGAACAAATGGTTCATGGTTTTGTATGGCCTTGCTTTTTTCTTTGCCAACTTTGGCCCCAACACTACCACTTTCATAGTCCCCGCTGAGCTTTTCCCAGCCAGGTTTAGGTCAACTTGTCATGGCATTTCTGGGGCAGCTGGGAAGGTTGGGGCGATCATTGGGTCTGTGGGCTTTCTTTGGGCTTCTCATAAGAAGAAGGAGTATGGGTACAGTAAGGGAATTGGGATGCAGGTTACCCTTATCATACTTGGAGGAGTGTGCTTATTGGGAATGGTGATCACGTACTTTTTCACTAGGGAAACCATGGGAAGGTCCTTGGAAGAGAATGAGGTTGATAGTGAGACCAATGAAGTAGAAGAACATAATAATCTTTGATTCCTTGCTGGGTGGGTTGTGGTGAATCGTGATTTTTTGTTGATAAGTTTTGTCTTGTTCTGTACACTTTCTGTTCATAATTAAAGGATATTATAATGTAACATTTTGAACTTATATCCAACAGCCATGAATTATGGAAGACTATTTGGTGATTACTATTACAAATCCTTGATTTAGTTGATAGTACACGGAAGATGTGGTGTATGCATCAAATCTTACTATTGGAAATAGATTTTTTTTTACAGCGACATATTATGTGGTTTCGAATTGGTTAAGTATAAAAAGTGACCTAGTAACAATTTTATAAATAATGAAATTTTTCATATAAGTTAGACTTAGAATTGATATAAAAAGTGAAACAATAACAAATTTAATATAGGCTTAATACCTCCATTGGTCCTCTTATTTGTCTGTTAATCTCATTTTGGTCCTCAAGTTTTAAATTGTCTCAAATGGGTCATAATTTTTGTAAAAATGCACACATTTTACCCTAACCGTTAAGTTGTCTCAAACGGCGTTAATTGATGCTGAGATAAATTTTTTATTTTAGGCTTAATCCCTCTTTTGGTCCTTATGTTTGTGTGAAAATCTCAGTTTGGTCCTCCATTAGCTCATCATAGTAAAGCCTGTCTCGGTGAGGAAGTCCTTGGGTTTATCAAAGAATAAATGAGAGAGGAAATGAGGAACGATATTAAAATAGAGATGAAGAAAGAGTACTTTGTTATGCAGGCACAATTGTTAGCAGACATGCAAGCAAAGTTAGGATTTCCATCAGCCCAACCTAGTAATCCCCCTCAACAACCTTTTCCTATTTGTATTAGCATAAGAGGGAATTGTGATATTCCCCCTGAAGAGACTTCTCCAACTATTGATGCAGACTATTAGTTGTTCATTGATAATTAATTAGTGCATATTTATATCCTCATTTGACCTTTACTCTTAGATTCTTAATTGGTTTATGTGTTTTAAAATATTATTTTAATTAGGATATGTTATAATTTGGTTTATTAAGAATAAGATTCAAAAACATTTTAAAAATAGTTTTTTTGTTGCATAAAAATTCTTTGGATATTTTGAGGTGTTTAGTACGACTACAGTTAAGTTAAGCTCATGGAGGTTTGAAAATAAATTGATTGACACCTTAAAGATAATTACAAGAATAGAAAATAATCAAAACCAATAAGATTTTAGTCAATCATTGTATGAAGAAGGTAAGAAAAACATGAAGAAGTAAAGAAGTTTGACTAATCTAGGAAAAGTGGATAGACAATAAAAATTGAACCTTGCAATTTTTCTCTATCATTTTCCAAAAAAAAGGCTTTGATAATTGATGGACTTTTATGATAAAAGATAATTTGGAGAAAATATATCTTTAGATATTTTATTTAATATTTTAAATAATTACCTTATTTAACTATATTAGTAAATATCAAAATATAATATTTGCTAAGTATTTTTTAATCTAGCAATTTTTTCTTGAATCTTTTTAGATCTTCACAACAGTAAAATATATCTTGAACATATTAGATTACTTAGAAGACAATAGGATGATATTACATTATTAGAAAAATGATTATAGCAACAAAAAAAACCCAAAACAAAATATAATTCAAATTCTATATATAGAGACTTTCATAAACACATTGAGGGAGCTTAAGAACCCTTTAGGAGACCTAATTTCATTCTCTCCATCATCTTTCGTGTTCTCCACCCTCTCTTATTATATTTTGATGTTATTTTTACATTTCATGGAGTATTAAGCCTTTAGGGTGATTTTGTTGTAATTTTTAACTAGATTTTGAGGTTAGATGAATAAATTTGTTTATTCTTTTGATTCTTGTGATTTATTTTTATCTATCTCTTTTGTCTCTCAAAATGATTTTTATATTGTAGCAAGTTAGGACGGTGTTAAATCTACATAACATAACAATCATATGAGTTCTAGACTGTGTTAAGTCTACATAACATAGCAATCATATGAGTTCTAGGGTTTTTAATTTTAATTAAGAAGTTACTTTGATTAAAGGTGAAAATTTTTATTATAATTAATCAAGAAGTTACTTTGGTTAATTAGTTTTTACGAGATATAAAAGGTAAAGGAATACACATGATTAGGCATAATAATATTTATTTGAGAAGTTACTTTCGTTAAATTTGCTATGATTAATCTAAAAGGGTGCTTTTAACTGAGATATTACTTTGGTCAAAAGCCAGGACACCGAAAAATTAATTGAGAAGTTATATTGCTTAATTTGAAAACTAAGATAAGAAATCAATAATAATAATCTTTAAAAAACTAATGATGAATCCTATTTCGAAAAAAAAAATAGTAGAATCAACCTATTTTCTTTATTATTATTTTTATCTCTTTTTATCTTATTCTAATTTTATTTCTTTCTTTATTTTAATTTTGTTATGTAATATTTTGTCTATTTTATTTATCTTTATTTTCTATTATTATTTTTATTTTATTTTATTAACCTTTTTTGTATAGATTTTATAAAAACTAATTTGTTAGAAATCAATTCTGAGTTTACCGGGAGACGATTTTAAAGTTGACTTTAACCTTTGTATTTTAATGGTTATAATATTAGTAATGCTCAAGTTGTTATAATTTAGTAGTATTAATTTGATCGCATCAACAATAGTGTTATCAATGATCCCCTTTAAGTGCGTGCTTGTGGCTTTTAATTTGTCTAAATATATTATTTGTCATATCTTGTCTGATGAATTATATTGTTTAATATATTTTACAAATATTATTTGGTTATCTTAGGTAAAATGTATACATTGGGGTTAATCATAGGCCATGAAAACATTACAACTGATATGATGAGGGTGGTGGTTATAGACGTTCAAGATGTCAGTCCTTGCGTCCACTTAGGAGGGGTAGTTAGGTTTGCGAAAGAAATTGTAAAGGAGATAATTGTCCTTAGTTGTCTTAATTATGCAGTTTCTATTTCTTCTTGGTGTATACTAATGTTATTTAAGTCTTTAAATATGTAAAACAGATTGGAGCAAAAAGGGGAGGAAGATGTGAATGAATCATTGTTATAGTCGACAATGCAAGAACAACTTAGTGTAACGACAACGACTATTCCCTAACACCTATACAGTTAGAAATGTTTGTTCAAGTCACAAACAAGATCTCTAGCCTACCCTTTTTTATATGTCAGAAGGATGTTTTTTAAGTTCTTTTTGACACTGATATGTTATGTATATCAGTAATACAACTTAGTTGTTGTAAGCAAACTTTTATTACTTTTATCAAGTTTGAATATATTCAATGTTATTCTAACACTACAGTAAAACGTGCATTACCTGCGAGATATTACCGAGGTGCTGAAGGCCCTCGATAAATACATTTTACTGAGGGCATTACCGACGGGCATATGGCCATCGTTAAGTTGGTCGATCATTAAACCCCACGACTTGGGTTTCCCTCCCCTATTTTCACTCTTCGATCCAAAATACGGAACCCTCGCTCTTTCAGAAATCGAGCTAGAGAACCCTCGCTCAGGCATTCCCCCAAATTAGTTGCTTCGAACCATAGCCAGAGGACGTTGCTCCTTCGTTTGCACAGGTAGTGGCATAAACGTTCTCCATCTCGACGAGCTCATTCGCATAGAGGCGCTTCGTTGGAGAGTTTGTTCGAGGATAAACGTTCTCCATCTCCCCTACCAATCGTCGACCAAAATCCCTAATTCTCTCTCCCCTGCCAATCGTTTCCTCAGGCGCATTCAGGATACAAAAGCCCTAATTCTTCCCGCTTTGTCATCCTTCATTCAGTCGTGGTATCAGGGGTTGTTGTTGACGATTGGTCACTGAGGCGGCTGTGGCACCAGGGGTCGTGCTTCGTGGATAGTGTGACGAGGGTATTGTAGTGACGTGTTGTGGATGCTGCGTTGAGTGGTCGAGGTGTACTGGTCTACTGGGGCTGGGGCTGCCATTATAGAGGTTGTTGTCGAGCTCTTTAGCAAGTTTGCAAACTTCCACCGCTCCATAACTGCATTTCTGGTACCTTTCAAGTGTTATGAGCATGCTGATTTGAGCTCTTTACCATGTATGTTCTGGAAAAACTTGTATTGGATATCTTTTTCCATGTGGGTTTGAAGGATTATCTCGTGATCTTGTAATTTTGTTCTATGAATTTTAACTGTGTATTTGGATGCTGGAAATTTTATTGGGTATTTGATATATGCTTGCCGATAACTGTGTGATCTCTTTGTGTTGATTGATTGGAATGACCATTTGGTATTTGGGTATGTATTTGTGTACGTATTTGCGTATGTTGGGAATTGTAAAGGGAGTGGCTAGGAGTTTATCTTATAGGGTTGGGGATGGAATGATCTTGATAATATTTTGTTGAATCAATCTGTTCGTGAATCATGTATATTGTTAATGTTCTGATATCCATGTCATTATGTTACATATATATGTATCAAGAATTAATAAAGAGAGTCCATGTGATTATTTTATTTTATTTGATTGAACTATGGTGGTGAAAGTGGTTGTATAGAACTGTACATGTTGTTTCTCTTTGGGTTGAGTTGCTTTGGTGAAGAACTCTATTAAATACTCTCAACGTTGAGAGTAATCTCAATGGTTGGGTTTCTGTGTTAAAAACAGAGAATGTTGAAGGGTGTATTTCGGAGAGCTATAATGTGTGAAAGTGAGTATGTTGCATGAAGATAAGGAAGTAAAGAGAGGATGTGTTTTTGGTGAAAACAAAAAAAAAATGAGGGAGCTTTAACTTGGGCAGAGAATCTTGCGATATGGGTAGTATGGAGAACTAAATTTCTTCTAGTGTTTAATTGTGTTTTCCTATTTGTGATTCTGATACAAGAATGAATGGTGTGATTGATTGCTTGTGTTTGATACTTAAATGATGGGTTAAATTGTATGTTGAGTAATAAGGTGTGCATACTTCAAGTTTTAAGATGATGTACTTACCATGTGAAAGCAAGGTGTATGAATCTGTGACCTCAACAAGATTTGACAATCTGGAAAATCTGTTAGGACATTGTTACCTCAGCAAGGACAGTCCGCCCCATCATCATCCTAGCAGCCATGTCCACCTCAACAGCCTACCCAGACCACACCTGTGCAAGACGAAGATCATGATGATTCTGATGATCCTGATGATTATGATGGGTTTTGATATTTAGGAACTTTTGAAAACATTTACTTAGACTTTCTTTTTTAAAAACTTTGTTTTGACATTAGAAACTTTTCAAACTTTGAAGTTATATTGAAGTTAGTTTTTTATTATTAAACTTTGTTTTGCATTTAGGAACTTCTGAAGCTTAGAATGATTGAAGTTTTCTTAATGAATGTTGAATGATTGCATTTGAATTTCTTGGATGAATTGGCTAGCTGAATTGATGTTCAGGATTGTTGATTTTTTATTTGCAGGTTTTGGGTATAATGTAGAAGAAAATTGCACTGAAAAAATAATGCACGTTACTGACGGCCTTAGGCCGTCAGTAAATCCTATCCACTTTCGCCGTGCTTTACCGACGACCTACAACCGTCGCTAAACCCATCCATTTTCGCCTACCATTACTGAGGGCTTTTGCCCCTCGGTAATACCGACGACTTTTTGGCCTTCAGTATTACTGAGAGCTTTTGGTCGTTACCGAGGGATTTTGGCCGTGGGTAAATCCCATCTTTTTTATAACATTGTACAGTTTCAATGTTTAAGGTATTTACATCATAGATGCACTAAGAGGGAGAATACACACATATAAGGATTTATTGACTCTGTTGCCACTCAATTTGTTGGAAAAAAAGGTGAAGAGGTGCATCAAAACATATTAGATACATTTGAAAATGGAAAAAGAAGAAGAATGAATGTACTTAGCACCTTATTTACAACAGTAAAAATGTCTTTAATAAATTAAATTATATTTATGTAAAACATAATTTTATCTAATATTATTTGAATGAACTTGTAGGGACGGTTGACAATTGGTAGTAATTCTTTCCCAGCAGTGTATTGTGGTTCTCTTGTGTCCAAGGATTGATTTGGGAAAAAGTTTAAAACACTATTTAAATCTCCCTTCTAGTGTTTTCTTGCATTTCAAAATGGAAGAAACCAAATTAACCCTATTTAACTAATATAATTAAATAATAAAAAAAAAACATAAAGACCAAAGTAAGGTGGAGATCAAATTGTTAATTAAGTCAATAAGTTATAACTATTAAAGCTTTAATTGAAAAGATTTAAAATGCAGATTAAGGCAAACCAGTTAGTAAATTATAACCTAAAGTCACGGCCAGTTTTTGAAAAGGAATTATCTAATACTTTGGAATATACGAAGCATATACTACACCAGGATGTGGATGCTTTTAGCAAACTGAATTATCGATCCTTCAAATTAAGGTATTTTATTTTATACAATACATATGAGGTTACAGAAAATGTCAACACACCGAGAAGAAGATATTAAATAGAAATAGTGACAGCTGCCATAAGGTTAATAATAATACTTATTCCTTTGATTACAGATTAGGATTTTATTGTTGTTAATATTTGCAGTATTTTTCTTCATGTTTTCCGAAGAACCTTCCATTTATGATGTTTTTCTCATGTCAGCGAAGGAAAGATATGTAATTATAAATAAGTTTACTAGAGATGGGTACCATAAGATTAATAATACATATTTCTTTTGTTAGCTACCGTAGATTGGGATTTACTTTGTTCTTGGTTTATCTCATTTTTTTCCAAGAACCTTCCAATATTAATATGATATTTTTTTCAGAAAGGAATGGTACGAAATTATAAATAAAAGGACGAAAGAGACACCTTAAACCCTTGCCAGCCTCCAACAATACAAATTAAAGTTAAATAGATCTCAAGTAAATCTCATTGGTTCGTTTTTTCAATTTAGAAAGGAGTGTAAATTCTTTTGTAACTTTAATTTTATTTGAAGTCTAATTGACAACACCATGACTGTGATCAATATGACAAATTATATCTTATAATGATTTAAAATAAAAGGTGAATTTGGATATGAACCTAATTCATTTAAATAATCACAATGAGTTAGAATAATTCTAGTTTGATAACTATAGGCAGGACAACCGATGGTCCATCGTTAGCTTCCTTCAGCAGCGGTAGCGCGACTTGGTGTTAGGGTACTTGGTGTTGGAGTGCGACTCACTGGTGGAGTGCCTGAAGATCCTATCGAGTGGAGATCTTTTTGAACAAATATTTTGATTTTGGATTGTGGAAAGCCATTATTTCTGAAAAATTAGAGAAAATGTAGCATGTTAACATTAAGTGATCATCAAATATTGATAAAGAAAACTTACCAAATGTCTCGTTATAGAGGTTTGCATACCCATGGCACATGACAAGATTTCATAAGAGAAGGTGACGAGGGAGCGAATCTATCATCTCTATAATGGCCGCTTTATCCGGTGTCATGATGAACTTATGACACGAGATTATCTTTTAGGAACTCTGAATCCAATAAAGAAGAAATTTGGACCGATCGACCTAATTGAAAAACTTAGGTCGACTGATCTTTATTATTCGCACCCTTAAGTATCCAGTCTTGAATTCCTTAAAGGAGACGACATATAAAGAAAATAACCACATCCCTTTTTCAGGTACAAGGGACACCCAACCCTTGGTGTTTAGGCGAGTGCGGAAGTAGTGTAGAAAGATGAGGGGGAGTCGGGGTGATATCGAGGGCCGAGCAAAGCACCCTAAAGGCTTACACCTAGGGCCAACTGTTTGGGTGCAGTTGAGTAGGCGCCTTCAACTCCTACAAAATGCCCATCTGAAAAGTTGAAGGGAAGACGAATAAGCAAATCTTGAAAAAGGCAATCATACATATAAAAGCAGTGCATAAAGCAATTCCCATTTCCATGAAACACCCATTTTTGTCCCTTACAAATGATCAGGCTAACATTTTAGTGTTTTCATTGGCCTTAATAAGGTAAGCCTGCCCAGCCCAATCCATCAACATTTGCCCCAAACGAAAGCGGATGATGAAAGTCATTTAACCAATTTTAAACCCATTCACTAATCTTCTTAGGCCCAGACTTGGGGGCCTATGTACTGTATGACCATTTGGTCAACCACAAACTGGACGACCAGACTCCACTTGTATTTGAGCGAGCCATCCTCAAGACTAGGTGGTCTCAGAAGTGAACCGATCGGTCATGAGTCAAAAAAATTAACCTTTATGCTAACCAATTTACAGGTAAAGTGTGATTACCCACAATTGGGTCGTAATTAGGCTGGTGTTAATCAAAAGTTTACTCCAAAATCTATAAACACGTGTTTGAGGTAACGAGGTAGGTTATTTGCATTTACTATGTTATTAATATTTGAACTGCCAACACTGAACTGACTTTGGCATCAGATTTCCTTCTACATGTATCTCCGAACGATTTGGATGAGCGGTTGTAAGAGAACTAGGACTTCAGGACAATTTTGGATCCTAGACGACTCACTAGACTTTGGACCATTGACTTCAACCCTACATCTCGAAACAACTACACTTCTCAGTCTCAAGTAAGAATCTGGTTAATCAGTGAATATCATTTTCATCTCATTCAAGTCCTCATGGCTCTTTGCCTACAATATGGAGCTATTTGTGCCTCTTTACTACATCGACATGCACTACAATCATTAAATGATACCATTCAGAAGATTATTTTTGAAGAAACTTGCCTCAATCTTGATAAAAGACCTCAATTCAATATAGCTCTTACAACTATTTGATCATCACAACAAAAATCTAGCACCCAAGTCTATAAGAATTGTAATTAAATTGGCCAAGCCTTTTCTATTTATCTTAGCCATATTCTTGAACATTGTCCCACACGACCTCCAAGACCAAAGGGTGGATTCTCCAAATCAAAGACTGCCTTAAGGACTAGATTCTCTTCCATCATCATTGTTGCCATTGAGGGTTCTACTACTATCATTATGAGTGATCTTGAGGCATTACTCAAATAAGTTATCTCTTTCAATACCTCTACTATAATGTTTGCTACCTCAAGAAATTCTTCTTGGTTTTTTACTTTGCTTCTTGTAATCATATGACCATTATTATTCAATCTTTGTCTTCTACTACACATATTTCTTTTCTATCATCAATTCACGTGGCAAATGAAACTCCAATGCATATCACCCACACTAGTAATGTGTCAACTTTTAATCTTAGTCTTCCTGACACCTACTATATTTCAAACTTAACACTTAATTTTACCGCTATTGGCCAATTATGTGAAAAAAAAAAGGCTAAATGTTATTTTCTCTTCCTTCAGTGTTCAAGTACAGGATCCACAAATGAGACAAATTCTTGGGACGAGTTGTAGGGTGGGTCGATTATCTGAGCTTTAATATCTTCATTTTCCTTCCAAATATGTTTTTATTGTTACCATCACCCCTTCCTTTCACCAATGGCGTCTTCCGCTTGGACACGAGTATAGTAATATCTTATTTGTGAAAATTTAAAATCAAAAACCATTTCAAAAATAGAATTTAATTAAAAGTCCTAATTTATATAACATCGGTTAAACAAAAGTGTAATCAAAAGTCTATCATCTCCAAATAATAAAGTAAAATTGTCCTATTATATTTAAATAAAAATCGTCTAAGATAACCCGAAAATCCCAACACTCTCTCAATAATCATCGTTGTTATATTCTTCAATTGGAACATTTGTAATATCATCTACTCTTGTATAACAACACGATCTATACAATCATCGTACAAACAAACAAGTAAGGGTAAACTAACAAAATAAACATCCAAAAACAAACATATAATAGGTCAAGCCAAATCGTCGCACCACTACTATAATTCTATCACATTAACTAAAGTCAACACATAGTTGAACTATAACAATCAATCAATTCCAAACTATACATGCTTCACTTGAGAATGAACCATGCCTTCACTAGCAATAACTAAAAAGATATGTCATCTGAAAACAACCCCTGCCAACACCAACAATCTCTACAATCGTATGTCATCTTCCCTACTCCCCTACATCAATCTTGTTTACCAAAACAAGGTGATTTCAGTCGTCCTCCACTGTAGCTTCAAACCTATCTCCCCTACTCCTCAAGGACTTACGAATAAAAACTCTGATGTTGCTCACACTGGGCATTATACTAATTAAGCATAAGCTGGAACCCTACGGGGCGAAACATTCATCCCTTTCTACCCCCTCGAAAGAGAAAAGGATAGCACTCAAATCTTAGTCTCTTTTACCGCCCATCATATGCGAAGAGACTCATCTCTTCTACCACCTTATAAAGACAAAGAGATCCACCTTTCTACCCTCTCGCAAGAAGAAAGGTACAACCCCATATTAACGAAGTAAAACCAAACGACATAGTAACCACAACCATCAACTTGGCTATATCACAATTAAAACATGTCACTTGATTGAACAACTCGACATATAGTTCATACACCCCTATAGCACCTAACCCTTAATACAATTGCCCATCATTATAACACCATAGAAACATTATACGAGAGTCATTATATCAATAGGGAAGCACCCTAACCCTAACGCAAAGCATCTCGATACACCCAATGATTGGTGGGTACCTCATGATCACCAACACACATGTCTCGTTCCTCGTAAAAATGTGTGGAAGTGAGTTTAAACTCATCGCATGAACTTTATATCAACACGTACCAATCTCGTCGTAACTACACATATTATATAAATGCATCTAAACACGTACCAATCAACCCCCTAACCTGGCACCACCCTGCATACTATATTGATCTAACCACAACCTAATATCACAAAATAACCAATCAACGACCTGAACTAAGTTTGACAACTCTGGAGTGTTTGCAGCATCATAGTGATACATCAAGAACACTCGGGTATGTTAAGACAAGATCATCTAGAAAGATTAGATTGTCTAACAACTCGAAGTTTAGAAATTTAACAAATATACTTAATGAAATATTCTTAAGAAAGAAAAAGCGTATGAATATATGGTAAGAAACAACATTTAATCATCTAAGCATCTATCAAATGAATCATTTAGATGTCTGCTTAACCATAAACAGAAAACTTGGAAGACTTCTGTTCAAAAGTGTCTAAAGCATAAACCTAAGAGTCTTATCACAAGAAATCTTGCAAACAACGTCTATCAAGCTACAATCTCAAAGATTTTATCTAAGAAGAAAAAGATGAATCAAACAACATAACATGTTCTAGGCATAAGCATTTGATCAGTAGGAGAAGCATATACAAACTTAGTAAGACACCATGCTTAAGATACTTATACACAAGTGTCTGAATTACTCTTGTAAAACAATAAGCATGAAAATCCCTTCTAAGGAAGAAACAAGGTTTACAAAGATAATTCATGATAAGCATTGTCTGCACCTATGCAAAACTTAAGAATAAGTTCTCAAGCTTTGAAATTAACATTCTATCCTTGAAGAAGACAAAACACTGAATCTTAACTCCTTGTATTCAATCAGTGTTAATAGAAGAAAAGCTAAAGGAAATATACTGTATAATGAACATAAGCTTCAAACAATAAGACGTAGTCTTAAACATGTCATCAATGAAAACATCTTATGGAAGAATAAGTCTAATGAAAAGCCTGCCTAATATTGTACTTCATGAATGCTTTCATTAACAAGTTTCTAACACTTTACATTGTCTGCCAATATTTAAACGTTGTACTAAACCATATGCATTTGTTATTGGCATGACATATGAAAAAATGGTTTTGAATAAGAAATAATACTTAACATATATAGACATTCAAAAACATTAATGCCTATTAATGCATGTACTATGAAGTGCTATTTTGCTTGTATGTTTTGTCGTCATTCACTATACAGGTTAGAAATATACAATGGATAAATCAGAATCAAAGTACACTTTGGAAAAAGGCCTTGAGAGAATTACAGAACATTCTAGGAATGTTTTGCTTTGACAAGTCGTACAAGCTACACATCAATGAAAAACTTTGATAAAGCACTATACAACTACAGAATAAACCTAAGTCTGACTTAGAAGCTAAACAGCGTATCAACCTAATCTACCAGGAGTCAGCTCAACACTCAACGGACATATTCTCAAGAAAGCTATAAATAGTCAAACATATGAAGACAAGACAAGAAGGATAACGAGGTGAATACATTTTCTTGCTCTGATCTCTGTCCTTATAATTCATAAATCGTCTGGAGCACCATTAAGATTAACAGATTATATTGTAATTAAAAACATATTCTCTCGTAGAGAGTGGTTAGAATACATACAAACCAGAAGTGGTGAAACTTGATTAAGCAGCGTATCGGGAAGATACCACAATTGTCTAGGAAACCATAAGTGGTGAGAATACTCATTGTAAACAATAAGTGATCAGAATACTTGTGTAATATTTGAAAATATTAGTGGAACCTCTCAAGAGTTCTTGAGGGAGAACTAAACGTAGCTTAATTGGAGTGAACCTGTATAAAAATACTCCTTTTTCATTTCTTGAAATTTTTCTCATAAAGTCTAGTGTTTGCACAACTCTTCTAAAAGATCTTCATAAATCATTTTCTAGACATTGAATCAAGAAACACATTTCTTCGTGTTCACTACCCTATTTTCTTGTGATTGACACTGCATGAAAACATCATGACTATGTATAACACCATTCAAACCCGTAGATAAACAACCCAGTAAAGTCACACAAAAAAACCTTATGCACGGCATTAGGTTATAACAACCTACATTGATCTTTCCTCATGGAACACATATCTTTGTGCAAATACATCCTAATAAATCATTTTAACACCCTAGACATATCTATATCAACCAATGCAAGGACCTAACTACACGTCATCATGCATATACCTCACTTTTAGTCTCTCTGGTGCATGGACATTGGAATAGAATAGATTGAATCATGTCACACTTACTTGGATCCTTGCTATAAACCAGAAACATCGATGTTGTTGGAAGTCCCACATCGACTAGAGATAAGGCCAATTTAGAGTATATAGGTGGGTGCAAACCTCACCTTACAAGCTGGTTTTGTGGGGTTGAGTTAGGCTTAAAGTCCACTTCTTAACATGGTATCAGAGGTCTGTTAGAGCCTATCCTAGCTATTTGTTGCTTGTTGGGCATGTTGTTCCACCCGTTATCGGACCGCTATCGGACTACCCATTAATGTCTAGTCTCACGCTCGAGATGATGTTTATACCTCGGCGTGAAGGGGTGTGTTGGAAGTCCCACATCGACTAGAGATAAGGTTAATTTAGAGTATATAGGTGGGTGCAAATTTCACCTTACAAGCCGGTTTTGTGAGGTTGAGTTAGGCTTAAAGTCCACTACTTAACAGATGTTTTAAAATAGAACCAAACCTACGTGCAACAACAATGAAATAATAGAAAAACTCATGCATTATACTTGTTGTGTATATATGTATCCCTTACATGAAAACCCTAACTACACATAAAGGCTACCACAGACATTGTTCAACTCATCAGTTTATCCCCCCAAGTACAACGCATAAGCCACATTACTTTAGTTTGTAGGATAATACAACACCCATGAAAATGTAACATTAACCCCATAGTTTATCACAAGAAAAGCATGGACATCCAGTTGCATACAGATAGAAAACGTAAACATATAAAATTAGCCCCCTTACCTTCAATCCAACAAAAGGGTTCTTCCTCTCCTCTTGTCATTGTTGGCCTTAGTCCTCCCTTTGGCAAACTTCAATGTTTCCATGTTCCAAACCCCATTCACGACTATAATGATGTTTTTGTGATTAAGGTACATTAAACCTAGCTTTTATACTCCTAATTCAACGCTCAATCTATCCTATCCTAGGCCCATGAGCTTGACCATGAAAAAAACTATTAAAAAAACCATTCTAACTTTCCTATTGGGCCTATCTGCCTTTTTTTTTCACAATGCCCCCCACATGGGCTTGGCTTTGACCATGCCTTCAAGTAGCTCAACTACATTCCTTTCCAACCAATACGCTTAGCCTTGAGAGGATAATAACAATGAAAAATAAAAAACCAAAACCCAGCAACCAAGGTTTGAACTCTATGTCTCACACCACCAACCAATGCTCCTTACCACACAAACTAACACTCACGATTAGCACTACCATGCAAAAATTCAATTTTAAATACACTTATCCACATTAGATGATCATACATAAAAGAAATCAATAGTAACACATGTATTGCATACATAAAAGTTTAATGCCCAATCTCACACAACTAAATTACACAATTCTAATAAGACATATTATCTCTTATTAACAAATATTAAATATATTCGCATTATTAAACTTTTCCGGAGTCTTATAAATCATGCCTCAACTAGCAAAATTTAACCTTTAATTTCTCGTTGATTGTTAAGATCTATAAAATTTGAGTCATTTGAATGTTTTCAATGTAAACTTGCAAAACAACCATCTTTTTCTTTTACCAATATTGAATCTATTTTAGAAAACTGCTTTAGTTTCATTCATTCTGACATTTGGGGTCCTTTCTCTATTCCTTTAATAAATGGTTTTAATAGTTTGTTTTGTTAGTTGATGATTACTCTCGATTTACATGGATATATTTTCTAAAACGTTAATTTGAGTTATCTCAAATTTATATTACATTTGTAAATATGATAAAAACTCCATTTTCTTATAATATTAAACTCTTCGCACAAACAATGAAATGGAGTATAAAGATTCTTTCTTCAGTTTCTAAGTCAACAAGGAACTATTGTTCAACTCTCTTGTCCTCATACCTTAAAATGGTCGAGCAAAATGTAAACACCATCATATCTTTGATTATATATGTGCTCTTCTACTCTTTGCCTCATGTCCAAAATTTTTTTGGGGGGAAGTTGTCCTTAATGTTGTTTACAATATTAAAAGACTTCCCACCTTCGTTCTTTAAAATCTCTCTCCTTTTGAAAGATTGTTTGGTAAGCCTCCTAATTATTCACTTCTTCAACCTTTTGATTGCGCTTGTTTTGTTCTTTTATGTCATTCTAAGCATACAAAATTAGAACCTTGTGCTCTTCTGTGTTGCTTTCTTGGTTATGGCATTGAACAAAAAGGCTATCAGTGTTGGGATCCCGATCCATTTTAACTAGGTCAACTAAATTTGGATTGTAGATCCAATCTATTTTATGGGATATAAATTGGAAATTGAAAAATTCAATCTATGCCCACCCTTACTATTGAGTGATTATTTTAACTAGATCAACTAAATTTGGATTTCTTTACAATCCAATTTACATTGGACTAATGTAGATTTAATCCACTTTGTCGATGATATTAAGTTCAATGAGATTGATCTAATATACATGACAATTAAGACAATTAGATATGGCTAGG